>VZTR01025962.1:175686-216815 GCA_013400775.1 Chaetops frenatus
TCCTCTCCTCTCACCTTCCCTTCCCACACCTTCCTGCACTTTCCCTTCCCTTCCCTTTTCTTTTTCCCTTCCCTTGCCCTTGCCCTTGCCCTTGCCCTTTTCTTTTCCCCTTTCCCTTTCCCTTTCTTATAAAATTTGTAAATTCATGGAAAAACAAAAGATTTAGAAAAGGTAAATATTGTGTTCAGTGTACTGTGGGGGCAAAAACTAAACTTTTCATTTCAGGTAGTCAGGAAATCCTCTTTGTCAGCATCCACTGATTCTCACACATCTGAAATGCAGACATTTTATACAAAGAAATAGAAAATGAGAATATTCTGACAGGATAAGGAAACAGCCTTGTCTTGAAAATCCACATTAGAATGAGTTGGATTGCACCCAAAATACCAATTTGCTTTCAGGAGAGGAAGTTTCTTGAGATATTTAATATTTTAGCTACTGTTAGTAAATTGTGCCTACATTTTAACACCACAAATGAGACCATTTGCTTGTATTTGCTCCCCCAGTTACACAAACCATCTCTGTTTCATTAGTCTGCCATTAAGAGACGCTAGGGGCACAGGTTTAATTTAAATGAAGCACCTTCCTTGCAGTGAGACGCCAGATTGATTTACATGCTCTTGCAACACATGCCTCATGGCAAAATACAGACAGCTCTCATCTGAAACCTGAGAGCTATTTAACAGTGCACCATGATACTAAACTATACTCCAAGCCCTGGAGATAAGAATGTTTTGTCCAAATCCATTGCCAGGGTTTTGGACAGCGTAAGGCATACCTGCCACATTTTCTAGCACATGCTTGTACACTCAAAGCTACTCAAAGGACTACCAGCAGCCTAGATCAAAACCTCATCTTTCACACAGCTACACAAAAGCAAAGTGCCCTGAACATATTGAACTGCACAAATTACTTATTGCTGCTTTAATGCAGATCTGGTATATTCTGTGGGTTTGCATCATTCTGGTTTCCCAGCAAAGGAAGGCACATTCCTGGGTGCTTCAGTGTACCAAGATCCAATGCTAACATACTGATGGCCTGAGAAAAATGAACATTCTCCTGATGCAAGAGCTGACAAACTGAAGAACTAAATAGCTGAGCTCTGACCTCTGCTTTGCCTTGTCCCTCTACCCCTCGTCTTGGGTGGTTTCCTTGGCTCACAAGCCAGCTGGTAGAGGAATTACCACTGCTTTCACTAACACTTCTGTGCCAAAAAAACTCACTATAATCCTCACCTGGTTCTTACTGGGTCAACTAATATAGGAGCAAATTGTATCACTAGACTGGGAATCTGACTCTCAAGTCTTGAGAAAAACCTATTGTGAATCTACTGATAATATTACATCATAATTCCTGCCTGGATGTTCCACCAAAAGTGTAGTTTTAAAAATCTTCTGTTGCCCCTTTTCTAGTACTATGCATATGTGAAAAAACCCCAAAAACTTGAAACACCAAAACCCCTGAAGTTTTAATTAAGGAACAAAATTTGGATGCTTTCAGCTGCACTGAAAGCCAGTTTTCCTTCTGTATCTGCAAAATCAATTGCAGGTGCATTTGTGAGTATTTGTACTGCTGACAGTTTGAGTGACATCTTCAAATAAATTGTTCATGGTCCAAGTACTCAGGTGTAAAGTTTACACAATTGAACTCTAAGTGGATGGGGGAAGCAAAGCTTGACACCTGCTATATTATGGTTGCAAAAAAATACCTCTTTGAATCTGAAGTCCTGCCTGCACTAGAACATGTTCTTATCAGTTGAGATGCTAGACCCTAAGTCACCCAAACACACACGGAAATACCCTGTACCCTCAGATATTTGCATGTTTTGATACACAAAACAGAAGCCATGTCCTGGATTTACCTAGCTTTATAAAGCGTTACAGGAGGACTTGATCTCCACCCAATAAATTTCAATATTAAGCAATAGAGACTATTAGCAGAGAGCTTTTAGTAAAATAAATATAATGGACATTGAGAATGTGAGGTTAATAGAATGCTTAAGTAAACACTAAATTAAGACAGGTAGCCTACTGTCTTCTTCAAGATCATGTTCAACTGCTTTTTTTAACTCATTCCTACATAGCTATCAACAGCACTTTTAATCAAACTTTGTAAAACACTTTTCCACAGCAAGTGACAGACCTGGCAAACTTGTGTGAGGAAAAGCCAATGACTTGTTATGAATGCCACAGAGCACTGCAGTACTCCTGAGGCAGCGTGAACAGGACAAGCAAACACCCAGCCTGCACAAGTCTGAACTACCTTCTCCTTCTGTTGGCTGGTTGGCTAAATGTCACGGTACTGGGCAGCAAACACTGAATTCTCACTGCTGCTACTTGGAATGTCCATTGGGGGAAAAAACCAAAAAAAGGTGGGGGAAGGGGGAAATATCCGGGGCTGTTAATTCAGCATCTTTCATGAACACAAAATTCACCACCAAAAACAAAAACAAACAAACAAACAAACAAACAAACCAAACCAAACCAAAACATATATAATAATTAAGAAGGGAAAAGCAACGGCGCCAGCTTCAGCAAAATGCCTGCAAAATTGTACTGAGTTGTGATAAACCACTGAGAGTGTGGAGTGACTCTATTTTCAAACCAATTGAAAAGGTACTGTTCAAATGCAGCACTAAGCATAACTAATTTGTTCTGGTAGTGTCTTCAGGCTGCCAAATGCATTCAAAAAAGAACCCCACTTAAAATGCATCCTTATAGCAAAACGTACCAACGTTATCTAATTGGACAGAGAAAGGAGGGGCCCGCTGTCTTTCTTTCAAGTAAGAATGGTTCAAGAAAAGAATATTTCTGTTGCACCACAATAACAAACCTGTAGGTGACAACTGCATTTTCCTATTGGTTTCAGCCTTAATAGCTCAGTACAATCACTATCACACTAAACTTCAACTTGCTCTATCAAAAAAATTAGAACAGACAGGCACCACTTTAAGGCAGTTCGTACAATTTGCCTTGACTTAATAGGGTCTTTCTGTGGGAGGATGGCTAGGGGTATAAGAGTCCTGAAGATATATTCATACCTTTCTTTGATGCTTTGTAAGATTAGCTGCTTCCGTGATACCGATCACAGAGATATTTATCTGGCTCAGAACATTTGCTTAGTCCTTGTTTGAATATCTCAGTCTTCATTCTATTAAATATTAGCAGGGTTTTTTTCAATTTTCATCAAGTTCAGATGCAAGCAATGACAAAGCTTTTTTTTCATTTTTAATGGTTCTTTGCTTTCCACTCTATTTTATGCGCAGATGTATTTTAGAGCTAACCTACCATGTATTGCTTCTGTTGCGTGACTGACAGCAGTACACAGCCCCTGAGTTCCTTCTTCTCTAGACAAAGTAATTATTTAAGGCAATTTAGACAAATTAGCAAAAAAGTCCCCTGCTGTTTTACAGAACATCATATTTTCCAGCAATTAAAGGCATCCTGGTAAATGGGGGGATCCATTTCTCACTGTCCCTGGGGTAAGTGATATGACTGAAAGGAAGCTATGACCAGCATCTTCATCATCTAGATCGTTTTTTGAGGGTTACTGGAAAATCACATTGAGTCTGGATGAATCCAAAACTCTGTCATGTAATTATTCCTAAGTTGTAAGTTTTCACCTAAATTTAATAGAGGGAGCCAGAAATTGTTAGAACATAAAGAGCTGGAACTGGATCTGCATATTTCTAGCAAACTGGCACCCACGTTACAGACAATTATATTAAATATACCAAGTTAATATCTGAATTGATAGATTTTCAAACAGGAAACAAAAATACACCCCAAATTTACAAAATGTGCCTATTATCTCTTATTAGTTTGTCCCATTTGTTTTCCTCAGAAAGCGATCTTTCTGTAAAATGGGCTTCCATGCATGATTGCTGTCACTGGTACAAATAAGAGGTAGAATTTCACTGAGTACAATTTTCACATTCCTTTGCATAGGTGATTATACAATCTGCATGACAATATAAGAACTTGGACTTACAGCTTGTGCAAGGCAATTAAGTAGGCAGGTAGTGTCTTAACTGCACTGTCTGAGATAATTAATATAATATTCAGAAACTGTAACTTTGCTTCTGAAAATGCAAGCTCTTCTGATTTATCTATCACTGAGAGAGGAGAAAAAAACCACTCCTGTTCATAATAGGAATTTTGTGGCATGAGACTTGATATCTTGTCCAACAAGGCAATAAATCAAAGAACACAGCAGCCAAATTTTTGAAGAAAGAATGTTTTCAGCTGAAAGAGAACTGTCCTTGACTTTCTTCACGTGGATGCAAAACTATGGTTCAATAGCAAATATGAATAAAAAATTAAAATGTACATATAAAATAACTGTAGCTCTAACCTCAGAAATCAAAACTTGAGAAGATGAGAAATCTCTCCCTGTAAGATGTTGTAATTGATAACACTGTTTCAGGATACAAGGGGATACTGTCAGCTCATAATTCAGAGAACACAAAAATTAACAGAAAAGCTTCTTTTGATGTCTGTTTTGTTTTTGTGCATGTGTATTTCTGCGTGCATGTGGATGAAGATGCATGTGTGGCTTTCAGTTCTTTGCCACCTCTTATCTTCCTTTTCTTTTTTCTTTTGCCTGTAAGATCAACACAAACAAGGGAAGACTGACAAATGCACCTCAAGCTGAAAGTTTCTCTCCAGGGAGAACTGTCTTTGCCCACAAAGCACACCATTAAAAATGGTGAGGCTCCACATGGGAACACAGGGCTTCCCACATGCAGCAGCCTGCAGGATCAGGGGAATTAATGATGCAAAATGTTGTCTAAAGCAGGCACGTGACTAAAGAGTAAAAAACTATAGAGATGTAAAAATTCAAGGAGCTTCTTGTAAATGCAAAATAAATGCGAAAAAGGGGTTTTTTGTCCTGTTCTCCCACCGACATTCAATATGAGAACATTCCTTTTACTTGTTTGTCTGATTTCCAGTTAGTTATTCTTGAAGAGCTGTCAGTTTTCCCCTTTTCCCATGGCTACCTCAATTCCTGCATGGCATGCACAACACAGAAGGGAACTACTTTCAAGTTGGATTCCTGTCCCTATTAGAAATTTGCAACTGAGGACTTATGCAAGAAAATGGTAAATCCAGGTCATCCTCACCCTGGCAATCCCCAGCAGCTGATATAGCCCCTGGAAGTGACAGCAGTCAGCCTTGAAATTTCTACAGTTGTGTAATATGACTGGAAGCAACACCATCGAGTATATAGTTGGTATCATACAAATTAATACAGTGTAAATTCTGCCACTTTGCTGCTCACCCCAATGAGCTTTCTTTCCTTTTCAAGGAGTAGCTGTGCTGATCAATAACTAGAAAATCTGTTAGAACCAGAGAAAATTGTTTGCCTTGTGAAAACTGTTTCTCTCCTGTAAACATTTGCTTTTAAATAGCATGGACTGCAGCTGCATCCTAGACTGAGCAAGCCAGCAGAAATTGCTCACCCTAGTTTGACTTGGAAGGGGCAGTCATTTCTACTTCTATCAGTTGGCCTCAAACTTGACCCCTCTCCCACCCAACTTACGGTCAACATCAAGGGACTGCAGGATCAGGATCATTAAGCAGTGCTGAATGGACAAGTCCTAAAGCAAAGCAGAGGGACAGTCAATTGTAGGCAGAATGCAGCAGATTTATATCCACTAGGTGAAAGAAAAATGACTCCTAAATAGGCTGGAGCAGCTGTGAAACTAGTCTGCCACAAGCAAGGATGAAGCATGGGAGTCTCAGAGAAGAGTCTCTTTGCTATTCAGCTCTAAAAGTAATTACCATAGATAAAAGCAAGTTCCTGGCAGGGCAGGCAAACTGACAGGGCTCGATTGTTAAACAGCAATCTGATCCTAGGAGACCTCCCAGATCACTTACAGACCTACCATCACAGCACCATTACTGACTGAAAATATGACAACAGAGCACGAGTGGGAGAGACTGTCCCTTCAAATAAACTGATGTTGTCCAGAAAGAGAGGCAGTAAAGAGAGGATTTGAGTGTAAATTACTGTCCTCGATGCACGTGTTAGGGAAAGCAATAGAGTCAGCAATGGTAAGAGTAAGCTTCAGTTCTGGAAATCAGAAAGTAAAACTCTCAGGTATTTAAATTTTTAATTGAATTCCCTTTTAGTTGTGATTAGTGTTCAGTAGTTAATTTCACGGATCAGAACAATTGTTCCATAATTTCCCAAACATTATTCTGTAAAGCCTAAAGCTGTATTACATTTTTGCTGTAAGCACAAACTAATATAATTTTTTTAATAAAATATGAAATAATAATAAATTACATTGTATGGGGAAGCAATTATTTGGTCTAGTGGTAGGCATTGATTTATATAAAAAAAACAGAGAAAAGCTCAAGGTTAAAGTGAGGAGTTAGAGGAAGACTGGGGAAAAATACAATATCTTTCATTTCTCTAAAAGAAAGTTTTGAACTATATGTCTCATGAGCCATGACAGAGAGCAAAAACTGAGAGGATAGAGCAGAGCAAGAAGCTGGACACTGAAGCATGGAAAGATGTATGCTTATTATTACTTAGAGAGACAGGTGAAAAAAGCAAGTAAGTGAACAAGCGAGAATAAAAGATCAAGAAGATGCAGTTAAAGCTGAAGTGATAGCAGGTGGCCATACTGCAAGAAGGGAAAATAAAGAAACCTTGCTTTTGAAAAAAATAGACAAATAACATAAGTTTACAAAAGGAAGCCTTCACAAATAAAACTTTCAGCATGTGGATGGCTGGAGTCAGAACTATAAAAGTTTTAATCAACAGGGAAATGGTTAAAGGCATTGTGTGGTAACTCCTCTGCTGGCAGTGCAGTCCCTTGGATCGGGCTACCTTAGTGCAAAGTCCAGGCAAGCTAAGGCATGCATGGGTGCATCAGGATCACCAGGGGTAACCCAGATAGCATTAATAAGTACAAATACTTGAGCTTTCCTTGATCTAGCATTAACCAATTTCAGATCCATCTGTTCCACTTTGGATTGCAGCCTGAATGTCTCATGTTAACTTCATATGCTTCTAAATTGCCATCAGTTTTATCCTCTGTTAAATAATGTTCCTAATTCAATAACCATCTGGACAGAACAAGGGCAGTGTACTCACTAATTTCAAAAAGCCTGCTTAGAGAGTGGCAGATAGAAGACCTGATCCCATGCCCCTAAATTCACTCCTAGGTTTAAAGAACACTACTTATATCATCTTCCTGTGCCCAAATTAACAGTGAAACATTTAAACAAAATAAAAATGTGCTATAAGCAAACAAACTGAAGGCTTGTAAGCCAAATTTTATCTTTTGTTAAACATAAGCAGCCTCGTGGCCTTCAGAGCCCTTTTCCTAAGCAATGGAAATTTGAGGTGAATAAAGAACAAATCATGTTTCCAATAAAGAAATGGGAGGTAGGGAACATATCTAAGGAGATAGGATTTGATCCAGTGAGTCAGTAGGGAAACAAAACTGTCCGGCCTCCCTTTATGGCTTACTTTGAACCTGTAGAGCCATCTTCATTTCAATTCCCCTCATTAAGGAGTTTTCTCATTTTCAGTTTCTCTCATTAAAGACATAAAGTTTAAAAGGTGTCAAATAACTGGAAGAAATTGTGTTTGTACAATGAATTGAAATGTAGGAGCCTCAAGTTTTGCCCTCAATTACATACACATGAACATATTTGTAACTTTGGTACTAATTGCAAGTACAGATGGTATCAAAGTCATTTATCTGCAGCTCTTGGGATTTATCAAAAAAATGAACATAAAGTGGCAGGCTGAAGTGACAACTTTTGGTTTATTCATGTGTGTTATCACTGATCACCATCAAAAATAAGCTTGAATTTTGTGCTACTGAATGAAGTCATCCTAGCACTGAGCTGGAAACAAAGCAGCAGTTGTTTCAAAATTTCCTCCACATAGTACTATAAAATGATGTTCAAATTAATAACACTGAGTGAAACAGTAAAATTTACTCTATTGGGATTTTTTGCACTGTAAAAAAAAAGTTTATTGAAAAGAGCTGGAAATGTTTGTTTGGGAATCATTTGCTGTTGACCAGCAGCCTCTTATAAATTATGCAGATTGCCCCATCACCCTATCTTCCACTCTGTCAGTGAACCTTTCCACTCCTCTGGTCCTTTTCATTCCTCTCCTTCTGTTCCTCTACTGTGTCGTCATCAACAGTAAGACACCTGCAGTTTAAGATTATATGTGACTTCAATCTGTCATTTTCTAAAAAAAGTCTGTGTAGTCACTTGTCATCTAGATTCAGTAAACTTACATACATGTCTTTGAAAAAATTTCTCTTAATACAGAAGGTGAACATGCACTTTTTGCTGAAAACACCTCAGAAGATTATAAACTCCCAGGAATACTTGTCTGCATAATACTGTCTGGGAAAAAAAATCATTTTCAGATCAAACAAAAGCTTGAAAATACTTACCTCCTAAAATATTAATCAACTAGATAATAGGAGAGGTACTATCATACAAGCTGCTTAGAGTTTCTAGCCTAGTCAAATGAAAAACAGATGAAGGTGCTGAGAGAATTGAATTCAATGGTATTCTGAAATAACATTAAGCTGAATTCTACAAACTTTCTTAATGATCAGCCTAGCTTGGCTTTTTCTAAATACCCTCCACTAACTCAAGTAATAACTAACAATGTAGGATTAAGTAAGTCTTTAGTCAAAGTCAACAGTGTTCTGCCTTTTGCCTCCAGAGACATATTTACTTTTGCTGTTAATGAATAGCTTTGTGCTATTTCTATTTAAATATTATGTATTGCCTACTTCTTCCAATTTTTATTTGCTCCTCTGAACACCTGCAATTTAACACTCAGACTGTACCTCCATCTTCAGCACATCAGAATTTTTCAAAAAAAAAGTCACTGTCATTGTTGAATAACACTTAATCAATAAAACTCCATTTCCTAAACAAAAAAGTCATACCTGAAGCCCCTTCCGAACAGTCATAGTTGATTTTAAAACCCTACTTACAATACAGTTCATGTTCTGCATGCATAGAATGAGTCCTGTCTGTTGTTCTGTCACGTAAGAGCAATAGGCATATGCCAGATTGACAAATAAATTATTCTTTCTAACCCTCTAAGTTCATGAAATCCCTTTGGAAAGAGCATGATCAACAAAGGGTTTCCCTGGAGGATTATTTTTTTCTTATTTTACCCTTTTTGAATGAATTATCTCTGCAGTGTTTTTGATGCTCTGGACTTCCTATTTATTCATCCTACCAACTTGTGGATTATATTGAGCATGTGCCCAAATGATACTCTCACTTTCCATTTCTCAACAGCATGTGCAAATGCTTGTTTGCAAAGGTCCTTGCACAAAAACTGCCTAAATTACATTCTGCCTCTTTTTCCTTTCTGTGCTTACTACCTTTCTGAAGAAGGAGTAATAGTAATCTGGGGCCTTCAGTCACTAGGTTTTATTATAGCAAGATGGAATTTTCTGTCTTCAAGTCATACCAGAAGAAGAACTCATTACAGTATGATATTGAAGAAGTGCTTGTTTGTACCTGAAATTTTGTCTGGTTTTCCGGTCACATTAAAATCATAGAACCATAGAATTTTTGGATTGGAGAAGACCTTTAAGGTCATTGAGTCCAACCATTTACCTAACACTGCCAAGCCCATCATTAAACTGTGTCCCTAAGCACCACATCTACATGTCTTTTATATACCAGTAGGGATGGTGACTCCACAGCTTCCCTGGGCAGTGCAGCTGGCCTAATGAATGCTGTAGTATTTTACTGTTACCACAGTCCCCCCCAAAAGGGGCTTGTTTCAAAGAAGAAAAATACTGCATTTAAGCTAGTGTAAACATTACCAATTGTTCTCTGAGTAAAACTAAAACATGGATTTTTCTATCTTATATATCACCTGAGAAATTGAGCTCCCAGCAGAAGATTTCAGTCTTGAAGAGACCACTCAGTCTCAGGAGTCCTGCTCCCCGGGGTCCCAGGGTAGTGGCTCAGCTGTTTCCACAGCTACCCAGGTGGCAGTGGCTCTCACAGCCTCCCTGCTCTGGGAAAACCTGCCTGGTTTTGGGACCTATGCACCCGCTGGGTATGGACCCTTGACAGCACTTTCAAATGTTCCAAATGGAAAAGGAACATTGGCTTCAGTGCTTCTTCTGGTCATGCCATGATTGAGGTGGACAAAAGCACAGGCATGATTCAACCCCGACCAAACTGTAACTTCGACAAAAGATAATGACATCAATCTTTGCTTTAGTGCAGATCTGGCAAAATAAAGAACACCTCTTTTCTTTTCTTTTTTTTTTTTTTTTAATAGTAAACTACTTCTCCTTGTTTCTGAGCTATGCAATATGGATATTTTAGGGATATTTTAGCTTGTGATGTTACTGAGAGTTGTCACTACTGTTTGTATAGCTTTAGGGGGCAAGGGTGGTGGGTTGATTCCCCAATTTAATGAACTGGCATTTAATAATCTGGCAACCAATCCAATATTTCTAGAAAGACCACAACCTGGTTTTCAGACTTGGAAAAGTGGATACAAACGCCAGATACATTATGCAAGGTTTTATATCACCTAAATTGTGAACAGAGTGTTGTATGTATAGACTCTGCCAGCTGCCGACTTGTTTTCACTGTTCACTATGCATTTGGTCTGAACGAGGCAGTCTCATTACTTTATGTTTACAAGCCTCTGTTTTGTAGCAGGTTGAAGTCAAGGATGTAAAAACCAAAAATATCGTATCTTGCTTTCCTTTGGACATAGTGAAGACTGCTTTAAAGAGAAGCTCGTTCTGCATGTGTAAAAATGCAGATTGAATATGGTTATACTTTGTACCTACCCAAATTTTAATACTGCTTGTATATTTTAGAACACAAAAGATGTAGAAGTGCAGGCCTTATGTAAAATTCATCACAAATCTTCAAAACAGGTTGGACATGGCCAGTGACAAATGATGTTCCATAAAGCATTGCATGACTATTTTTAACATACCTCTCATACATAATTTCTCCTGCACTGATTGCCCAGCAATATGAACATGTTGAAATACAAGGCATTAGAAATGACAGGCCTTTTTATCTCCACTTAATCTTCGCAGGACCCCTACTCACTTGACTTCTTATGGGAAGCAAATGAAAACAAGTGATGTGGACAACTGGAACCATCCCAGCAGCTTAGCTCCAGTCATCTATTTGTATTAATCATTACTGCATATTCCTGGTGAGTGGATGCTAATTCAAAAGACCCCAAGCATTTCACTTGTGTCACTGTCTTCATCTTTACTTTCCCTTACTGGGCAGTAATTTCCCTTTAGTTGAGATCCTAAAGGTTGTGTCCTCTCCACACCTATATGAGCAGTCATTGTTGACTCTAACCCTCAGGTCTAGTATTCTCAAAATGCCTTTTTTCTTTTCCTTTTTTTCTTTTTTCTAAAGCAAAAATTTCATTTCTCCATCACTTTCATAAAAGAACAACTTTCTTTTACCTCCTACTTCTCTAAAGTTGTTTACTTCTGCATCCTTCTCATTTTTCATCCACTACCTCCACTTTTGTCCTTCACTGTAAGATAGATGATAAACAGCCCGTGCTTCAGCATGCGTTGGCTTTCATTCCCAGTTTTGCCCACTCACTTTCTGCATCACAGGATTATCTGGGATCTGAATAAAAGCTAGGATCCATCTCCCCCAGGCCATATTAAAGGCAAGCACTCAAGACTCCATTTGCAGGCATCGTGCAGCAGCACTGGCGTTACAAATGGAAACAAGGAAGAGTCAAAGTAGAACAGATAGCAATGAAAACAGTAAGTACTTCTCCCAGAAAAGCCTGAGATCCACTTCCTGACTTCAGGATACATGTCTCCACAATGCACTGGGTGACTTTGCTGCAGCTTTGGCTACGCGTGAGCGCTACAGAAGTCCTGTCCCCTGTGCCTTGGCTAGTCACGTTCCCAGCATGCTTACCCTTGTATAAAATAGAATAGTATCACACTGGATGCTGTGAGCCTTAGGGAAATAAGGCACTTTTGAGATCCTCGGTAAAGGATTCTGAAAGTGAATTCTTCATCAGAAAAACATTCTTTACTGAAAGGGTTAAAAAGCATTAGAATGGGCTGCCCAGGGAAGTAGCATAGCACTTCGTGTCAAGATTTGGTTGACATGGTGGTGTTCAGTCAAAGGTTGGACGCGATGATCTCGGTAGTCTTTTGCAACCTTAATGATTCTATGATTCTAACTTGGTGTCAGCTGTGTTTTCCTTTCATACTCTGGAGCTCCACTTTCTTCCAGAATCAGTCATTGTCATCCTGTTTGTAGTACTGGGAAGTGCCTCTTCAACCGTCCTATTTGTATAGTAAGGGCAGATTATAAAATATTGCCTCTTGCAAGCCCAAGTACTCAGCGCGAACTCCTACCTCCCACCCCCCCACGCCTCCCAAAAATGACTCTGGCTTCCAGCCTGCTCCCTCTGTAAACAGGGGGTACGCACACGGACAGGCAGTATGCTCACAGCCGCCGACTCTCATTCGTACTAGGAGCCAAGGATGACACAGAGCACTGCTGCCCCTCACTCCACGGGGGAACGGCTGGGGCCGGGGAGCGTCCCTGCAGGGAGGCAGACGGGCAGCGCTCCGCTCCCCAGCCGTTCCCCCGCTCTCCCGCCCGGCACCCCGGGCTCCCCAGGCCCCACCGCCCCCAGCCTGCTCCACCACTCGCTCCCGTTCCCGGGAAGTCCCGCCCCGCTCGGGGCGGTCGCGGCTCTCTGCCAGCCGGGGCCCAGCGGGTGCGGTGCTGCCGGCGGAGGGTCCGGGCCGCGGGGTGAGCGAGCGTGGCCCGGGGAGCGCCTGCGGAGCCGCTCCACGACCTCCAGCGGCCCAGAGTCGTGCTGGGATCGCCCTTGATGCCCTCGGCCCGACAGGGCGCCCGGGCCGGGAAACTTCGCCCGAGTTGAGGGGCGAGAGCGGCTTTCGCTCGCTCCGCTGCTGGCCCGGGAAGGCCCGAGGCGGGAGAGCGGGGAGTGACTGGCGGCGCTCGGGGCTGTGCCAGGCTCGGGCCGCGGGTCAGGGCTGCGCCGGGCCCGGCCCAGCCGGTGCAGCCCCGGCGGAGGACCGGCTCCGGGGCCAGGGGCGGAGGTGGCCGAGACGGCGGTGCTGGGACAGGCAGGGCTCCTGCGGGAAGCCCCGCGGCACGTCTGGAGTGTGAGGGAACGAGCAGCTCCTCTGCAAAAGCCTTTTACAGCACCAGATGATAGTTACCAGCAGAGTAAGCCCCGAGCTCAGGCGGCTTCACTGTGTGAGTGTAGCTACACTGCTATTATTAGTGCTGGTATTTAATATTTGTACAGCCATAACAAGTTAAATATTGGAACTACGTCCTCTTTAGTACTCCTCTCCCAACAGTTCCCGAGGGTGTCTCTGTGAAGGAACAAATGCCTCAATCCAAAACTGGGACCTTCAGAGCCTGCCTTCAGCTGCCTCTCCATCTGGAAGCACCAGCAGCCCTCTGCAAGATGCTTCCAGAGTTGCTTAAGCTTGTCAAAGCTCAGCAGCAAAGCTCCAGACTTGCCTGCGTGCCCTGTTGGGATTCCTGCACGGTGCCTGTTCTCGGTGGCCTGAGGCTTGCTGCCCTTTCCAAGACACATTGGCGGCAGGCCCTGCTCCCCTGACACCGGCTCGGTGATCTGCGGAGGGGAGGCTGAATCTGAGCGAGGGAGGATCACCCCCCGCCTGCCAAGTGTGCTCCGGCACGGTAGCAAAGCCACTCCTGGGCAGTGGCCTTGGCTTTTGGCAAGCCCCCTGTAGCACGTCCTGTGTTGTGGTTAGTTTGGTCATAAGGTGAAGCATACAGGTCCTGTTGGTGAGGAGCTCTGAGGAGCCTAGCAAGTACTTTAAATGTATATATGATCTCTAAGGTACCTGTAAACATAATTTTTTTTTATTTTTTTTTTCAGGTGTCTGTTGTTAAGGGTGGTATCTTCTGTATGCTAGAGGCTTGTGACAGTTCTTGAATGAAACAAAATTTTAGCTGGAGGTCACTTTTGGGAAATTTCGTTTTACTTGACTGGGATTCCCTTCTGCTTTACTCTGGATACATTATTCAATGTCCTCCATCATATGTTCTGTAGTTTTTAAAGGTTGCCTTCTTTCTGCTGGGGGCTGTGTTTCAGTGATGGGTGCAGCAATGCTTCTAATAGCTAGTTTTGTATCATTTTGTCAGGTACTTTGGGATTGTTTTATAAAAGACTACATAAGTGTCATTTATTATTATGAATGCCTTTCATGTTTTAGAATTTAACAGACATAATATTTGCTGTCCTGTCACCATCATCACATTCATTTTCATAGTTATAATCAAAGGTGGCAACAATGGCATTCAGATGCTTAATTATATTTCATGTAGGTGACCAGTGCTAACTTATTAAATTAAAGCATGGTGCAGCAGAAACAAGTGTCACAGCTTCCCTCTGTGGTTAGGGAGCCATCAGCTTGCTTCTCACACATAAAAATCAGTATATAGTGAAGCATATGGCACCAGTGAGTTCTGTGTTTATTAAAGGACTATTCCTCTGAACATTCTGTGAATTTTTTTCACTTTTTCACTTGATGTAGTTCTAAAATGTTTTTCCCATCTTTCAGGACTTGAAATACTGAACAAACTCATTTTTTAATTGGATGAAACCAACTAAACCTTTTTAAGGTTCATGAAAACAGGGAGACTTCTGCTTGCATCAGACTGGCCACCTGTCTGGTATGAGGGAATTAGAGACCCATCTAGACTGTGGAAACCTGAAGTTCAAGTGTCTGGTTTGATTCAGAGAAGTTTTGAACTTTTTTACATTTTCTGCATTACTGGAAAATTGGATTGCCAGCTGTATTGGAAGGGAAGGGAGCTATCCTATCCCTCTAATTTTAAGAAGAAATTGCATCTTCTCAAAACTGGTAGGGTAGGTTTTCTGCTTCAGTGTCATTTTTCTGGTCACAAATTAAAAAGCTTCCTCAGAATTTTCTAAGCAGTGTCCATGTCTTTGATCTGATAGTAATACGTATGCTGGTAATAATCTAAGAAAAGCATATTATCCTAACAACAGCTGGGACATGTTTCATAATTCTTAACTACTCAGATAAAAAGGAAGTAGGAAGAAAGACCACCACCACCATCTCTTAGATGACAGCTTTAAGTAAATTACAATTTTTTGCTTGGATCTCAGAAGTGTAGAATCACTCTTCTCAAAGATATTCTGAAACCCTGCTTTTGTGTAGCCAGAGCCACAAGGTTTTTCTTGAAGTAACTTTTGTGGAGAAGGTAGGATCAAAGAACGGTATGTTACCTGCTGAACTACTCGCTTTTTCTGCTCTTTTGGGATCTCACCCCTTTCCTCAAAATGTAAGAGGAGAATTGTTTCATCCCAGTTGTCTTTGCCCTGTCCAGAGTCACTACAGTGAGGATTAGTGATCAAATGGAAGGAATGTACCTCTTTTCTTGCTGTGATTTGTGTACCTTTTGGCAGATGGGTCATTTTCAGATGGGTCTGGAAATCTTCAACTGCTTTTAATGCTTGAACTCTGGTGTTCTGTAAGCTTTATTGCAGGACTTGGTTCTTTGTTCACTTTACACTGTGTTGCAGGGATTTTTTGAAAAACAGATAAAAGTTTCCAGGACAAAAATACTGAGTTTGTATTTTCTTTCAGAAATTCTGTGATACAAAAAAGCAAAACAGTGGCAGGGTTCTGTGTCCAGTTCTGGTTAAGGCTGAAGATTCAGCAATACCTGGAAAGGAAATAGAAGGATATGTAGGAGACCTGACAGTTTTGTCAGCTTGTGTGTGTTGGTTGTTCCTAGCATTCCACTGTTGTACCCAGATGGGGGTAAGAGCTTAAAACCAGCAGGAGTTGTATAAGCAAGAGGTCATTGACTGACCACTGACAAAGCATGCAGACTGTAAAGGCAGTCTGAGGTAAAAGATACTCCTTGAGCTGCACCCGTCAGCTTTGAGCTTTCCCTTGGCTCACATTAACTTTTCTTGTGTGAGCTCATTTTTTTGGAGCAGAAGTGGACCTTGAGAAGGACATACAGCTTCCATTTCCTGACACAGTCACAGAGAACAGTCACAGCCCAAAGGCTTTTCTCAGGGTATTTTTTCCCATTAGTTCTTCCGATTGGTTGCAGATTTTATGATACAGTTGTTTGCAGCAGTGGGACATTGAATTTAGTTCTGTGCATCTAAGCTCATCACTCCCTAGTAAAGAAGGTGGTTTTCTGGAAGCCCCTGCTTGTTTCAGTTGCTGCAGTCTGTGATACTGAACTAGACACTAAACTCAATCCTCATGCTCTTTTCTACCATCCATGGCTTTCCAGGTCTCGGTGGATCCACGACTGTGTGCAAAGCTGGTGTTGGGGTTCATTCATTTGAATTTTTCTAGATAGTAGTGTTCAGTCTTGATCAAGAGGTAGTAATGCATGTCACTCATCCATTGCTTAGATTTGTGTGGTGCATTTCTGCATGTAAAGATCGTAGAGTGATTTGGTGTGGCTCTGTAGCACTGTACAAGTGAGTGATAACGCTCTCCACCCAGCATGCTTCTGAAATGTTTAAGATCATGTGAAAATATGTGTATGTGACCTTAAGCAAAAAGCAATGAAAGTCAGTGAGAATAACAGCAAAGATTAGAATTAGATGTATGCTTGTTTCAAATTTGAAATTTAGAGGGAATGAAGGGTGGATATGCATTCCGGAAAAGGAGACTTTTTTTCCTACATCTTGTCCTAGCAAGAAAGAGAATATCTGCTTGTATCCCAGAACCCATGAGAAGCAAATGTGATTCCATTAAGTCATAAGAATTTGAATGTATGTATCAACATGCAGGACTTAGCCCATATTTGCATATAGCATAATGTGACTTCAGTTCTGATTTTTTGGCCTAAAAACACTTTGTGTGCACGTAAAATATAATTAATGTAATGTTTGACCCTGGAGGAGAATTTTTATTTGACCTTTTATCAGGAGTAATTTTGGAAGTTGCCCAAAATGTAAAATCCCCTGAAGTTCTTCTAAAGAGATGTTAATGAAAAAACACTTAGGGGTATGCTGGTCTCAGATCTCTCTGAGGAAGAGAAACTTCAATGTGACTTTGCTCAAAGAAGCCTAGATTTTGAGACTGTTATCTGCACAGAAATAAGGTAAAATAGAAGTCTGACTATTCTGGTCACAAAAGCTAAACTTCAACCAAATTGGAAAAAAAATTGTGCGAAGTTCTGTGTACGAAGTGATTTGGACTCTGCTTCTTGGGGCAAATCACATGTGCTTGCTTTGATCCCCAGGGTTTGTCCACCCTGTGAGACCAGTACAAGACACTGTGCTTGTCCTGGTGTGGCAGCTCAACTGTAAGGAAGCAGTCGGGTTCAGATATGCCTGGCTCAGAGCCTGGCTAGAGCCAGAACGTGGCCCTCAAACCATGCAAAGCTGGAGGGTCTGTCTGCCACCAGCTGAGCCACAGAGCGAAGACACTGGAAGAATTTTCTCTTTCCTTTCAGGTGAACATTTAAGAGCTTTGCTTCACGCTTACCCAGCTCCTTATCTGAGTTGTGCTCTTTGGAGGTTCTGAGGGCAGGGGGTCAATATATTGGCCTTTCCCATATGTGTACTAGTGTTTACATTTCTCTTAAAATTTAAGTGACTTTGCTTTTAGATTGCTGAATATTGACAGTGCCACTCAAGCAATATAGCTGCTGTGGAGTGTGTGTACCTGCATATTTTGGTGGGACTTCTCTTTATCATCCTTGGATTATAGAAGGCTTGGCTAAAGCTCTCCTAATTCTTTTTCATAGCACATACTGTAACCATTTATAAAGTCTGACTTTTAGTGTTTGTTCTCACTTCTGTAGTGTAAAGGTTTTTTGGTTGCTCAAACCATATATAGAAAATTTAGTGAAAAGAAGTATTTAGCATTTCTTTTAGCTTGGCTTCTTAAGGAAATAGGTTTCTGAATGGTTTGGGGGCCAGAGGTAGGTTACTGAAAGCCACAACATTAACCCACTACTCTGAATATTTCTAGAATAGTGTGTTTCATGAAAAAATGTGGCAAGGTAGAGTAGATGATACTTTTTAAATAATCCCCCAAGAGTTCTCTAGGTTTTGAATCTGTTGGCCAATTTCTACCCAGTCAAGAGCTTACACATACAAAATGGTGAGATTTGTATGCATACTGCATGAAGATACAGCCACCCAAAGGTGGGAAAGTGCAGGTGCTCCCACTAAGGGAAGAGCTACAGCATGTGCTCCTGTGGGGTTAGGCAGGAGTTTGTGTGGGAGAGAGGCACCATAAGTGTTCCCTTCCTCTCTCATAAGAGTTTTACTCAAGGCATGAAAAATCTCCCATGTGACCTCGCTCCTTAGGACGCAAAGCCTTGAGTTAGCCTGAAGTTCAGCAAATTGTGGTAATCTCATAGCTCCATTTTGGGAGAGGAAAAGGACCAGTGCCACTTCTGACTAATGTCCATTCTGAAGACAGGGAAGAACATTTATGACTTTTAATGAAAATAATCTGTCACTTTCAGAGCAGCCTATCTGCCTTTTCTACAGAAGAGACAGGAGTTTACCCAGAAACCTTAATTTTTTCAGTACTTCCACTCATTTTCAAATTCTGTTTCTTGGGCAGAAAAAGACAAAAGCAGTATGTGTTGTTATCTCATGTAACACAAACAAGTGATGGTGTGAGAGTGCCTTTGTAGGAGTACAGTGTCACAAGCCTTGGACACCTTTGCAGTGACTGATGCACAGGGAATTGCTGGGCTAAATGGCAGGTGAGTCTGCATCTGTCCTGGAGCAAATGCAAGTTCTCTCCTGCTGCTGTGGTGCCACCCAGCTGTGTGGTAAGCTCTGCTCCACAGCCCCTGTAGCTGTGCTTCCCTGACAACATGCATGAGCAAAAAAGCTGTGTTACCGAAATCTGTGTCCGAGGGAGTGCTGCGTTTCAGGATGTTTGCACTGCAATTAACACTTGTGAATATATTTTTGAAGAAGACAAAGTAGATCTGGCACCCATCTGTTGGAGAAGATAGAAAGCTTGCTTGTCTGGTGGGGAAGAGGAAGAACTGTGCAGGCAATATTGAGTTCCTTCTACTCTGTAAAACTCTACAGGGTTGGCAGAAACATGAGGGAAGAGAAAAAGAAGTTAATTTTTTAAACTCTTCCTGACATGGTCTACATGTGTTCTCTTACCCTCTGCCTCTCCTCTTTGTCTTGTTAACTGCTTCCCTTGTGACAATATGTTTACATGTGGGAAATGATAAGATAACACAGCATAGACTAATTGATAGTAATTTCCTACAGATGTGTCATATATTTCAAATTGTGGTTTTTCCATTTTCTGCAGGGGTTGCTCAAATTAGAATTGAATGCTCAAAGCATTTCCTCTGTCTGTAAATATGTAGTGAGCCTGTGTTATGTCACGTTTTCCAGGACTGCGTGGTTTATAAAGAAAGGGACCACTTAAAATGCTCTTGATGAAGCCAGGGCAGCCCTTGTTTTTAAATGGCAGCTGTGTTTAACTTTTTCTGGATACGGTTAATACCTATTGAGCCATTATTTTTGCTTTTTTTTGTAATTTTTATGTCACAGCAATCTGGATTTAATGCTGCTCTAATCTCACATTGTAATGTAACAGCAATGAAATGAGTCCCACACTGGTCTACAGAGAGTCTGTGCTAATGCCATTAAAATGTGCTTACCGAATCAAAACAAATGCAGAATTAGCATGTGGAAACTGTGTTTATGTGATTATAATGTTTCAGCAATATGAGATTACTGTAGGAAGCAACTAATCCAAACCTAGGGAGACTTCCCATTACAAGGCCATTAAAATGACACAATGACTGAAGCGCGTGTTTCAGATGGGAAAAGCGGAAACATAAATCTTGTCATTAGTATTCAGGCAAAACATCTATTGAATTCAGTGGAGTTTTTACCAGAGTCAGGAATGCAGCACCATGACCTTTTTAGTAGCAAGTCTCTTCTCTTAACAATACCTCTAGGAAAAATATTTACTTCACTAGGATTTGATAGTTGGCAAATGGTGAGAGCTCTATTTTATGCACCATACAATTGGTGGTTATAAAGATTTGTCCAGAGTTTATTACAAAAAAGATAAGGTAGTGTTTCAAGGCTGTTGGGAAATAATACAAGTCTTAAAGCAATTTTCTCATTTTTGTTTGAATTTGTAATTTTCAGGAAATATCATTTATTTCTCTCTTTATAAAGCACCCAGAGCTGAGAAATCCTGGTCTGTGCAGGAGCTCCTTGGCTGTACCACCACGTAAATTAGCGATTTTCAAAACCAAAATAGCTGTTATTGCCAGAAATGAACCTACCTGTTTATCTTTTGTTATAGGAATCAACACATTTTCTCTTCCCCTCAGACTGGGTTAAGATTAAGGAAATATAATTCGCATATCCTGTGTAGAACTATCTGAAATATATTTGTCTTGTCCTGGATTGTTTCTTGGCTTGCTCCTTAGTCTGTGGAAGGAGGATAACATTACAGGAAGTGACTTGTCCTGTCCTATTACAGGCATCCAAAGTAAGCTGGATGAATTGCCTCTAGATGTGTCCTTCCATCTCCACTATGAAAATGGTCTAGATAATTGTTCTGTAATAGACATATATCATTTAAAGGGCTAAATGAGGTGATATGAATGCAGTCCTTGCTGTATGAAAGAATAAACTTTTTTGAAAGAAAGTTCTGTATAAAACATGACATGCAAGTCACAAGTAAACCACACAAACAGTGATTCCTGTAGTAACATACATGCTTAAACTAAGAACCCTTATTCCATTTAAAAAGTAAGCATAAAGGGCAGGCCCTTTATGCAAATGACAGTAGCAAAGATATCAGGACATTTGTTTAAAAAATAATTCCAGTCACAGGTTGTTGACTGTCTTTATTTGTTATAAGTCTTTTATTAAGAGTGATGGGTTTCTAAAACTGTGTTAGTAAGCAGGAGCAGGCATTAATGTATTTTTCATGAAGATAAAATTAGGCCTATTTTAAATGCTGTTTGTGTCGGTTTCCATTTTTTGTGACTTCTTATATTTATAAAAATCCTTGGCCTCAATCAAAAGGTTCTGTGAATTCTGTATGTTAGCTGTAATCTGAAATCTAGAGTTTAAAAATCAACAGGTTGGTGTCTGCTGCAAGAGAAACCTGGCACAGGAACTGGTAATTTTAGGTGTTTCTTGCTGTTACAAATCACAAGACAGTAGCCTCAGGCTATAAGGTCTCTCATGTGCAGCCATTGAGTCTTTTCAATGGGCATGCCAGATTAATTGAGAGTAGTCTAAATTAACTGTGTTAGAAAGAAATGCTGAAAGTCAACTTTTCTTCAAAGTGGTAATCTGAAAGTGAGCAAAAATTCTCATTCAGTTAAAGTGGCCTTTTTGAGTAACTCAACTATTAAATAACTAAGCACTTGAAGTGTAAGATTTTTAAAGAAACAGACTGTAATTGATTTGTGTCAAGCTTCATCAAAAGAAATTTAATACTTGTATATTTAATTGTATATAGGTTTGGTTTTCTAACTTAATAAATGGATTGGAAAATTGTCAGTGAACATGGAAAAGTGAAGTGTGAATTCAATGCAGAGGGTAGTTACCACTCTGTGCTGTCAGGGTTTTACTAAATGCCAGAGTGTAGATATTTAACATTTAAAAAAAAAACAGGGCAAAAAAAATAAAGGTAATGCTTAGAATTATGTCAATTGCTTTGCTGTGCATATAAGAATGACTCAATTGAACTTTCTCCAAGATAATGGGTTTCTCTATATAGAGCACCAGCCTTCTTCAAGGATGGAATTAATGACTGCTTAATTGAATTGCAGCTAGGAGCAGTTTCTGACTAAGACAGGTATTTTGCTTTTAATTATTTGCTCAAGAATAATATTTTCTGAAATCATACAATTCTTAGTTTGTTTGGAAGAAAAATAAATGATTCTATTAATCAGCCAGCAGTCTGTTCTATGGGAGTAATTATTCTGCTACCTTCTCAAACAAGTTAACATGCTAGTTCAGGAACAAAGTTCCTAAAGGAACAGTTCTTCCTAATTCTGCTTTTACACAAGGCAAGTAAACGTAGTCAGTCAGTCATTTCTCTTTTTTATGGATGGCCAACTCTTCATATTACAATGAGCACCAGCACTATGGACTTTACTAGGCAGGCAATAGCTGCCTTTTCCAGGGACTGGGTCACTTTTGCACATTGGTGCTCTGACAGCGACTGCTTCTCATGAGATCAAAGTATCTCCAAAGAGATCTTGATGTTCCTGTGCCCTTTGATATGTAGAGTTCAGTGCCCTTCACACTGCAGTTTTTCTGTCATCCTGGTAGATTAGCTTTAGCAGTTAAAAGGAAAATGTCCTCTGAGGGCTTTACCAGTAACAAACCCCTGTTTATGACATTATTCACTAAAAGGGAGGCAGGAATGGGAAAGATCTCTCTCTTTAATCAATAATGCATGCTCTAGTTAGTCCTTTCCTCTGGACATGATTAAACATGTATTTTGTTTCATAACTGATGATTTTGGTTGACTAGGGATTTTAACTATATATCCTCAAGCCTTTGTGACTAGCATCAGGAAGATCTAACATGAGCTGGTTAGTCAGGACTACCCCCACTCCCAAAAGGGAAAAAACCCAAAATCCCAATGGGAAGAGCTGCAGTTAATTCTAACCTGCAGTGAGTCAGGCCAAACTGGCACAGGGCCTTTGACATGAACCAACTGCAGGACCGTAATTTGTCACTGCTCATTTGACGTTTTGAGAAGTAACATTGTTTCATTGATGTAAAAGATGAATTAAAAAGTGTCGGAGATGCCCAGCCATATATAAATTGTTAGATTAAGGTGTGTTCTTAACTGATAAAATATTTCCCCACTGAAGCAGTTTGACTTCTCCAGTGCTGTTTGTGGGCTGTGCTGTATCTTTGGTGGCTGTTGTCAGCCTTAGAGAAGTGGTCCTGGGCTGTTCCAGACCTCCAGAGCGCAGCTGGTAGGAGAACCTGAGCCCTGCTGCCAGGCAGAGGAGCACATTATCAGCCCCACCCCTGCATTCCACACAAAGAGGGGCAGGCATGGTGCCCAAACACAGACAGCTTCCTTGGCATGTGGGGGCGACACTGAGTCTTGGAGGCTAGAAATAAATATACTGAACGTACCAGTAAGGAATATTCAGCCTTGGTGCCAAGTGTGTTCATCTGGTGGCTGAAGCTGACAAAATTAGACAGCTGCTGAAGAGCAAAGAATCCTAAATGAACATACAGTAGTTTTATTAAATAGGAAACATTTATCTTAATGTGCTACTGACTGCAGCACAATAAATGATGACAATTTCCATGTACTGGACTGCGTTGTGTTTAGGTTGCTGGAGTACTGATACAAGCACAGTTGAGTAAAATAAATACCTTGTTTTTCATACTGACCACCCTGCTGTAAACAGCTTTTGAAACATCCCAGCGAACACACACAGAGTGTAGGTACATGTGCAAGAGGGAGGAGGGATTTCAGAAATTGCCTGAGAAAGCACTGCTCTTTCTGAAATGTTTTTGTTTCCTTTCTTCTTCCTTCCCAGACTCCTTTAGGATCTCATTGTTTTCCCCTCTGTTAAAGAAAAATGCCTTCCTTGAGTGGAAAAGTGCAGACAGTCTTGGGCCCTGTGGAGCCAGACTGTCTTGGCTACACGTTAACTCATGAACACTTGACTATGAACTACAGCAGCTGCTTTTGTCCACCTTCTCCAGGCCAAGAGCCTTTGTCTAATGGGCCCATTGAGATGAAGAACTTGTTTTGGATCAAGCAAAATCCCTACAGCCATAAAGAAAACCTTCTTTTGTATCAGGAAACAGACGCAGTGAGGGAGGAGCTGCTGCATTTTAAAGTAGCAGGTGGTGGAACGATTGTGGAAAACACAACTACAGGAATTGGCCGGGATATGAATACTTTGAAGAAACTTGCTGAAGAAACTGGAGTTCATATTATTGCTGGTGCTGGGTTTTATGTGGATTCCACTCATTCTTCTCAAACACAGGCCATGACAGTGGAGCAGGTAAGTCTTAACCATTGCTTCAGTACCTTTGTCCTGTGAATTATCCCTGGGTAAGCCAAAGTTGGAGGGAAGTTCCAGTAAAATAGATGAAATATAGAGGTTCTCAGTGTAGAAAATGGGAACAGCATAACTGCTTGTGTGTAATAGCTGGAGCAGCACTACTTTCCTGTGCTTGCGTTATCTGTCAGAATTTCCAGTTCTTAAGCTCCATTTTCTCTGAGGGATTTGTTATAATGCAACAGTAAAAGGAAAATACAATATTTCATATGTGGACATCTGGTACACCACCAATTATCTTCAGTTTTTTACTATTTTTTAAGGAAGGAGTTTATCCTTGCTACCTCTTTTGTGACTTTTTCTGGCTAATTGCTTCCCAGTGAGTTTACCCAGCATTCTTGTAAAAAGCATAAATAATTGCAATATTTATAGGACAATTGTAAATCCCTGCTCTGCTCAGGCTGTGTGTTATAGCTCTCTTCTCTATAATTTGTCCAGGCTTTTCAGGGCATAGTCTACATCAGGCTGTTTGTACAGTGACTAAGACAATGTGTTAATAACAACTGAGGTCCCCAAATATTCCTATAATAATAAATATTAATCTTTTATTAAGAAAATGTGATGGTGAGGAAAAGAGGGAATGGAACTCTCCAGAGTAGGAAGTTGTGAATGTGTATGAATAGAGATAACAATTTTTTTTTTAAAATCTGTCACAGTTTATAAATGAGTCAAATTCATTCTAAAAATCAATGGTCAAAACTTGAGCAGTGCTGCCAACAAAACTGGACCCAAGCTGGCCTGAACTGTACACAAGAGTACTGCTTTTCCTAAACGTTCTTCCATTGCTTGAAATACAAATAGATACAAATAGAATAGATACAAATAGACTTCTCAAGGCAAAGGTTTCCCTTCTGTGTTTGGTGGAGTGATGGAAATCCACAGATTTCCTCTACTTAGCACTTAGAAGGTAGGCCATCATCAGTGGCATTTTGGGCTCTCAATTCTGAATGTATGCTTAAGATACATGGCCTGTTCTGGGAAAGAAAAACTAAAGCTTTTATAACAAAGTTTTATTAAGAGATTCTGATGGTTTTTCTCTATGCATGCTCTGAAGCAGGCTAATTTTGATCCTGTAAATTTGTCAATTGAGCTTTGTTTTTGTAGTTCTGGAGTCAGCAGAGCTCCTGTTGTTTTACTTTTGCATTCCCGTAAGCAGGTTTTGCCTTAAAATTGTGTCTTCAGGATGCTTGCCAGAGTTTCTCCCTTCCCTATCTCAATGACAATGTTTCCTTATTCTCTGATCCCTTATTTTGAAAAAATTACATTGAATTGTGTCTGGAGCCCGTTCAGGAGTGCAAGGCAAAGGTTTTGGAATAAAGTAACCTTTTTTTTTTTTTAAGAAAACTTAATGTCTGCCTAAATCAGAGTTCAAATTACATGTAGACCAGCTTTCTTGGCAAACCTGGACAAATGTGTATCTGGATACTGTTAAATTGATTTGCTTCTATATTTATTTTGTTCTTAGTGAATGGCTGGCATAACGTTAGTTGACAGAAACCAGATTTTAACTGCAGTGTTTTCACACACCCAGCTATTAATTAAATAAGTTCAGAAAGACCTTGGGAGTATAACTAGCCCAGCGTCCATAGGCCAAATTTGATGCTATTTAACACAAATAGTAGTAATAACCAAAAATCTCATTTTCCTATTCTCTAGCTGACAGAGATTATTGTTGATGAGATACTCAAAGGAGCAGATGGGACTAATATCAAGTGTGGTGTGGTGGGAGAAATAGGTTGCTCCTGGCCTTTGACTCCGAGTGAGCACAGAGTGCTTCAGGCAACAGCGCAGGCTCAGTCACAGCTTGGGTGCCCTGTGATCATCCATCCTGGCAGGAACAGCGACTCACCTTTCCAGATCATCCGCATTCTGCAGGAAGCTGGGGCTGATGCTTCAAAGACAGTCATGTCTCACCTCGACAGGTAAGGAGACTATTCTGCTGTGCTTCCTGCAGTGTTGCCTCAACTCACTGGGATTTGGTGGAACTACACTGGAAAAAGTTGGCATAGAGTATGTCAACTTCACTGACTTAAAAATAAGTGCTTATATAGAGCTTCATCTGCCTTCAGCACTTCAGTCAGGATCAGCTTTTAGATTCATATTGATAAAGAGATTTTGGTATTTTAAATGCTGTCTTTGAAAGCCTGGCAGAGGGATTAGGAGTAACTATAGCCGCATTTAAAAAATGGGAATTCCATTAATTTGTATCCCTGCACAAATCCCTGTACTTACAAAGCATTGGACACTGAGCAGCTCTCACTAAATCACGTTGGAAGTTGCTGGGCTTCCAGCATTTTTGAAAACTGGGTCATTCTTAATGGCCTTACCAAAACCTCACAGAATCTAATGGAGATTTCCTTGATTTGGCTGGAGTCTGGATCAAAGCAAAAGGCAGATTTTTAATGTTCTACTACCAGACAGAGGACATACTGCTTAAAAAGAAAATGGGTTTTGGATAGTTCATAGTATGGACCAGATGGTTAACTTCTAGTTTCCTTGAGAACAAAAATCAGGAGCTCCACTTGAGGCATGAAGCGAAATTGGGGTGCTTTTCTGGTTCCAGCTTAGAAATGCAGCCTCTATTACCAAATCAGTTTTATATGACCTTGTGTCGCTTATGGTGAGCTGGAATATGTCCAAGCATTGATTAGTTTGGCCAGTTGCTGAATAATGGAGACTATTTGTGGTCATATGATTCTCAGCAATTGGATCGTTTGCCCTCAGTGTGAATGTAGTGCAGGCAACAGCACTGTGCTCCAAATTTCTCATGGTTACAGGCTCTAAGAGCTTGCAAATCAAGCTACAGGTGTTTTCACACAGAGCTCCTTGTTTTACTTGAGGATTTTAGGAGCATCAAATTAATGCCATGAAAATTATGTTTGAGTATTTATAAATTACTTCCTTTTTGTATTTACCTGCATTCCACTGTACCTATAGCTGTATTTTTCACCCCTTTTTGAGGAAAAACTGATTACTTAAATCTTTTTATGAAAGAGGACTTAGCAAGCTGCAGGTATCAGTACTTACATAGCCATTTTGATACAACATAAACATACAATTATGGCTTTTTGCCTCTTATACACTGTTCTAACTTGTAGAATTAAGTAATTAATTGATGGAAATTAAGCAATATAAGTAGGAAAACAGAGGTGCAGTTTCAGTAACAGCTGCTGATGCACACTATGACATTTCCTTACATCTCTTTCTATCATTACTTTCACACATTCAGGTTGGCACTTGCTATAACATAAACTACTGTGAAGTTTGGCTTTGCAATGTGCATTTAACATTTTAAGTCTCCTCCAGTAAGAAAAATCCACGTGGGAGCATCCCAGTCCCTTAAATGTGAGATAAATTTGTACATAGCTCCATATTTCATGTCTGCATTTCACGTAGACGGAATGGTAGTTTTCCAGTGGATTTACAATGAAATGATAAAACTAAAATGCTGGCTACCATGTCTTGCAATTTAGCACCTTGGAACAAAAGGTAGCATATATCCATTGTAGAACTGTGGTGTGCTAAAAGGCTGCAAGCAAAAGTTATTGAGCCTCAGCTTTAGTCATTTGTTAGGGGTTGAGGTTTTATAGGAGATCAACATCTTAACTCACTTGAGTTAAGACTCACAGCAACTGTTATGAATTTGGGGTGTCATAACAGTTTGATGTCTGTCCTCATGGTATTTATGGCTGAGGTCCAAATTACAGGGTGCTTCACCATGTCCCACCTCCTTTTCCATGAGCTCAGGGCTGTTCAGGGACAGTGTTGCCCAAACACCCAACTCCAGCTCAGAGATCAGCAGTTTGAACTGGGAACTCCTGCTGTTGCTACACATCCCCGTGGCTCACAGTGGGACCCAGTGGCTGAGGAGACTAAATTCTCTGGCTCTTTGTTGGGATAGAACACTCAAAAGCATGACACTAACAATAGTTTTTAAAAGAAACTGTTCTGGCTGTGATTTTGAAATAGATTGTTGGGTCTTTTTGCCACCTCACAGGACTGAATACTCTTGGTGATTGTCTCCCTGTGAACTGAGAAGGGCTGGATCTAAAATAATCTATTTTTTTGCTCTGCACTTTGAAAACTCATTTGGTGATAAATGTTCAGTCTCTGTAAACTGTAACATTTATTTTAAAATAACATTTTTTATTAATTACAGTTGGCAAGTCTTACACTCCTGCTGATGGCAGGCTTGTTTGAACATGGATTTTCTCTCTCTCAGCCCATCTGTTCCTGCTACTTGATCTGTTGTTAAGTCATAATATTGAAATTGTGACATCATTAATTTCCATAGCAACAGACTGTGATGTAATTGTGTAAGGTAAAACTGCTTTGTGACATCAATATCTGTGATAATAAAAAAATACCCAATGAACTACTGCCCTTTTGGTTAACTATGCTGCTTTTGTGGAAACTTGGTTTCTTCTTAAAGAAAAATAAATTGTGTAGCAGCTATAAAGAAAAAATCCTATCATTTGAGTATTTTTGTTTTTCTTTGGACAGCTTATACACTTGGTAAAAATGGTTCAAAGAAAACCCAAAATATTCCAGAGAGCTCTTATTTCTGTTGCCGTTCTTTTCCGAAAGAGTGAGATGTGTTAGAAGCTTTGTTCCTTCACTTTTCAAATCTGCTGCAAAGCCCATGTCCCAGATACTCACAGTGCCATTATATATTTTGGTGAGAGCATTTCCTTAAGGCATTCTGGCCAGATCCCAGTGCAAACAATGATATATTGCTGTTCTAATGGCAATCTAGAAACGTCACTATACAGAATAGAAACTAAAGACAAAGTTTTATATTACTAGTGTGTGATGGATGAAACAAGCCCTGGATGAAGCTGTCTCCTGTAACTCTTTTGGGAAAGTAAATTTGTCTTGTGTTCTGTCTTTTTTTTTTTTTTTAATGTCACTATGAATTAACTTCCTCCTTAAATGTCCTTCCTTGTTAGGTGCTCTGTTGAAAGGGTTAATGATATCAAAAGTAACTTTCCTGTTTCTGTTTAAAGATTATCATAGAGGTTTTCATTATTTCATGGGGAAAGAGTTGGTTTTGTTTTAGTTTTTTAATGCATGAAATCCCAAATGAATGTAAGAAAGACAATGCTGTGTATCATCTTACGTTCTATGTGTCAAACAGGAGTCCTGTTTTTCAAATGGGTGAATTAAATCTTAGATTGTTTGGTTTTTCCCTTGCAAGTAGGAGATCACAAAATACCTGTCCTCATACCATAAGATGGTTTTTTTTTCCTGTTACAGTGATGACTGTTATATATGTTCTACAGGACCATATTTGATAAAAAGAAACTTCTTGAATTTGCTAAACTTGGATGTTACTTAGAGTATGACCTGTTTGGTACCGAATTCCTTCATTACCAGTTCCATCCGGATATTGACATGCCGAACGACAATGAAAGAATTGCAAGGTATCTGCTCCCATGCAGTTTTAGCTTTAGCATGGCCATTGATAAAAAAATATTATTGGTACTTGTTTTAAGACCATCACAGAGTGATTCTGTTTGCTGTTCAAAATTGTCTTCTATCATACTGAAATAATAGCATTTTTCCCTGCTACTGTCACTCCATTAGAGCAGCATGTATCATTTCTTCTATCTGAGAGGAAGATTCAGAATCATAGTGTTGTAGGAAGGTACTTGAAAAGAAGATCAAGAGCTTTTTTAAGTTCATTTGGTGTCCTAATTTCTTGCTGATCTGGTTGAATTTTACAGTTTACTGAATTTATACAGTCTGTAAAAAGGAAAGGGCTGGGAATACTGCATTTATGTTAGGATTAAGTACTTCTGTTTGGAATATAGTATTGAAAACTTAGTGCTGCTACTAAACATCATCTGAGCCTCCTCACTGGTTTGCTAATCCAGCAGAACTCATTTGTTGTTTAGGATGGATTTGATCCTGTGCTTCCATCCTGAAAAACTGCCTTTTTTCTTCCAAGCACTTTATCACCTTTTCTCCCTCTGTCCTTTTGCCCTTTCTCTCTTCTGAAGTATGTGATTCCTGTCTCCTCAGAATTCCCATGCTCCTCACATTCACTCACAATGTGAAAATATTGGCCCCACTGGCAGGATACCTCTTCCCTGCTTCTCATCAGCACCTGCAGTCTCAGCTCAGCTGCACAGCAAATCTGTTGTGCTGTGCTAACACAAAGTTTTGCCAAGGAGATACATTCAGTACAGAAATCGTCTGAGAGAAGGTAGGATCAGCTGGGAATGGACACCTCACTCCTTCCACTCCATCTGGAGGTGTGATGCTGCCTTGCTGTTTGTCCACAGTGTTTGTGAGCAGTGAAGTGGCAGGTGTTGGAGGGGTGGGGTGCCATCCTGCCTGTCTTTTTACCTTCTAGAGTCACAAACAGTTCTGTCACGTTCCTTGATGAGAAAGATTTCATGATTGCTGATCACTAATGAAGTAACTTCCAGCTTTCCCTTACATCTCAGACATAGCTTCCCTCCCCCTCATTGTCAGAATAATCTTGAAACTAAGCTATTTTCTAACTGTTCTCTCCTAAGAAGGTGCTGTGGTTATTCTTCCACTCACTGCCAAGCATTTCACACTAGAAATTGTTTCTCTCAACAGTGCTCTCAGTCTTGCACTCAGTATTTTAAACTGTTTCAAGGAATCCACATTTTTCACATTTAGAATGAGTAAAGTTGCTTTCTCTGCTGTGCCTCCTGCCCTCTCCTGTGCCATGGAAAGTCAGCATCTACAGAAGCACTGAGGAATATAGAGAGAGGACTGGACTAGGTCTTGGTTAACAAGTGCATGTTCAACCATGGCAGACTTTTCATTCCATCCATGATAATTGCTCAGCCACCATTGCCTCTCCTGAAACTCTCTAGTGTCTGAGTATTTCTTGCAGCAGGCTGTTCATAGAAAGAAAAGACGAAAGATTCATCATCTTATTGCACAGTGTATGTGTATTTGAGTTACAAGTGCCATTATATGGACATTGATGTACCCACAGTGGACTTAGGATGGCTAAGGGCTAAGGATGGCTTAGGATTGCCCTAAGGGCAATCTCCTTAGGGTTTTCTTTTGTCAAACAACACCACAGAGGTAGAAATCATATTGACCTCTAAATGAAAATACTGAATGGAAATTACTTGTTCACATCTTTTCTGTTCAAAACACAAACTTCTGTAGTCATAACATACCTACTTGGCACAGTTTAGCTGTCTGTGTACTTCAGCAGTTTGGCTGCAGTCGACTGCTGATGCAAGCAAAACACTGACTTTTGTTCTGGGGCAGTTGGGGTCAGAAGCAGATATTAACTAAATTTACAGGAATGAGCAAAAAGGAGCAATGGATACAGAATGGAAAGGATCATAAGCCTCTCCAACCCATTAAATTAGTCCAGTATTAAAGGAGGTAATTTTAAAAATATGTTTGGTCAGCAAAATACGTAGTTCCTCCAGTGCCATTGCTCTTACTCTCTGGTTGGCTTGTGGTCTCTGTATTTCAGGCTGGAGGAGATTCTTGTGATGCCCTAACACTACGGTTTATGTAGTGTTGTGCACTATATGACTCAGTGTATGGTGGGTTTTTGAGAGACGATAACATTTTACCAAATTCTATCCTATTTGCCTTATTTCTGCTGCCCATGCTGATTAGATCCTGCTACATGTAACTACTTAAAATAAAAACTATCAGTAAGGGCTTTCAGCTACAGTGTGGTTACTTATAAGGCTAGTTTTTGTTTTCTTGCTGATCAAAGCATTGTTAGGAAGGTAAGAATTAGAATTCCACCGTGCTGGTAGGTAATGGAATTTGAGGCCTTCATGAGGAATCAGCACTTTCCAGGGCTGGTCTGTCAGTCCCTGCCCCTTAAATGCTGCAATCCTCTGCCAAACTGAATGGAAGCTTACTGGGAAACTTAACAGTCACGCAATACAGGAGTGTAGACACTCACATAATATAAATGCTAAAAAAGGAGCTAACCAAGGGAGTAAGTCTACCTGAGTGAAACATTGAACAGAAGGACTTACAGCAGTCCTGCTACAAGAGTGTGACCAGAAGGCTCACCTACTTCCAAGCTGACTTGTCATTTTGCCAAGGCTGTTTAGTTGCACTGCCGTATTAATGCCTCTGATTTCCTAGCATGTGCTAGTGCTGTGCCATGCCAGTCTTATTTATCTTCTTTAATGAACATCTTTGAAATGTGTTTGGATGATAAACTGTCTATGAGTTTGATACTGGCAACTTCAAGTTTTTATTAACCTGCTTTGCTAAATGGGATTTAAACAAAGATATGAAACTATTTATGTAATTGAGCCAAGCTCCTTTAAAGACCTGTCACACACAGAGTCTGGTCATTAGCAAATGTAATGGGACCAGCTTTGTGGCAGCAGCAAGAAGTAACCTGCTGAGAAGGAATTTATGTAGGAAATTATTATTTACTCATGTATATGAGTAAATAATATATCATGGTGATGCTGAAATTCTTGAATTCCTCTGTGGACTTAATGGGTCTGAAGATGCAAAGTCATGTGCCAAAAGAGAAGTTTTACTTCTCCATTTTGATGTGTGTGGTGGTGTGTTTTCACAGTTTGGAAATTTTTCATGCAATAAAAAATGCATTTTCAGGTAAAAGTATATCCTCTGAGCACCTAAGTATTTTCTGTTATAATATAGTCCAGCAGTACAGTAATGTAAGAAATGTAGATCCTGGTGGGTTCCGTGCTGTTGCAGTGAGAAGTTTCACTGACAGGGATGCTTTTCACTTTTGCAGGATTCGTATGCTGATTGATGAAGGCTATGAAGACAGAATTCTGATGGCTCATGATGTGCACACCAAGAACAGGTTAATGAAATATGGAGGTCATGGATATTCACATATCTTTAAAAATATAGTTCCTAAAATGCTAATTAGAGGCATATCCCAAGATAAAATTGATAAAATACTCCTAGCAAATCCAAAGCGGTGGTTGACTTTTAAGTAGAAATAATGGATAAATATGCCTGTTTCATAAGGAAGCTTGATAAAATTCAGATTTCAGGAAAGCAGTCATTAAAAATTTTTTTCTTCAGATAAAATGAAATTTATTAAATAGGTGCAAACAAATTGATTATAACTTCTCTTTTTAATTAAACATTTAACATCAAAAATTTGTATTGTCTTTACATTTTCTGCCTTCTGAAAGTTTGCTCATGAACGATTTTTTGAATATGAGCCTACCTACAGAATCTTTTTAACTGAAATTTTAAAATAATTGTTTCAAAAGCATAATCTATTTCTGTTACTGAATGTTACCCCCAAACTACTTTTGAAGATGCATCACCTGGACTTGGAAGGAAATTGTGGTTTTCAGTTAAATTTCCTGTCTCCAGGGGCTGGTTTTAATACTGACAATCTTCTCATTATCCTTATATTCTTTAAGTAATCCGATGAAATGTCTGGAACTTTTAATTAGCTTCCATAGACAAGAGAAGGCAAGAAGAATCTCAAATAAATCTAAAAAGATAATGTTTCTTTCTAGTTTAATGATTTACTTAATTGTAACTGAAAATGTAAAAAATACATGGAAAAATATATTTTTGAATAAAGCATTTTGATCACCTCTTAAACTATGTGCAATATTATTACAGATGCCTTTTTCTAATTGCATTAATTTTTTATCATGAACTTGGAGTCTCACAGTAGTCATGTAAAACTTGACACATACCAGCTTCTTTTTGTAAGGATGCAACACCAGCACTCAAAATATATTACGTAATACAGTTTTAATGAGTTGTAGTAGTTATAACAAAGGTTGTGATAGAAGTCTTTACAAATCAGTATATCAAGATATGATGAAAAAGGAAGAAATGTTTGCCTTATATATGGTTTTCACATAAAGTGTGTTCTTTGCTCTTGTCTAACTTGAGCCAGGGCAGGTGATTTATCCAAAAAATGGTCTTATCCAATAGTAGTGGTAGCCTGATTTCAGAAGCTTCTTCAAGTTTGACCATGTACATCTCGTAGTATTGAGCTTTACCAATAAACACCTCAGTAAATGCACATTGCTGGTTGTGAATGATCTCTGGCTTGGTGCAGGACTGTTGGACACTACATGGGGAATCTCTAGCTACACTGCCATGGGGGTGCACTGGCCAGCAACTGCAACAGCGGAGCGAACAGACAAGTCAGTTACACATCTGTTATTAAAGTAATTGCCTTGTAGAAGTCAAACAGGAGTAACCACTACAATGTACAGATACAGGCTGGCACTTTGTCATAAGGTAAAAGCATTAACCATTCTGGTGAGATAATACACAAGCAGCTGGCAGCACGATGTCCCCTTGTAAACCCTGGATGAGTTTGCCTGGCGATCCTCTCAGTCAGCCTGGGCTCACTCGGCATTTGTTTTGAATTGGACGACTCAGAAGGAAAAACATGTTCTGTTCAAGAAAAGGTTCACTCATTCAATTGAGATTTTTAGGGAGATGCATAAAATCTCTATCAGACTTTTGCTGAGTAGCCAGCACTGGAGAGCTTTTTTGTCAGAGTGGCAGACACGTTGGAAATTTTAGTGCAGATAAATCTAAGTTTGTACCCTTATTACACTAGACAAGGTAGCTTGTGACAGAGTATATGAAATAGCAGTGCTAGGGGTAGCCTCTATTGCTCTAATGATTTATGGAAATGTTACCTTGATTTTGCCAAAATGTTAAAAATAAATAACATAACAAACTATGCTAAAGAAACTTAATAATCTTGCTGAAATTTAGGTTTAGAATGGAATTTGAAGTTTTAACCTGAGAGAAATAGCCTCCCAAAACCAAAACAAATAATAAATCCATTTTCTGAATAAAAAAATTCTGTGGACATTACTGCTATGAATGATTTTAAAGCATTTTTATGACTGTGTATCTGTGTTTAGTTTAATTCTCCAAGACATTAATCCTCTATATGGATTAAGCTTCTTTGAGACTTTATATATCTATATCTATATCTATATGAATGAGAAAAATAGGTTTTAATACACTCTCTTTTTTTGCATGTAAATATCTGCCTCTTTCTTTGCATATGTGTTATCATTTTTTGGTAGTATGCTTCTCTGTGTCTATCTCGTAGGCATGCCTTACCACAAACTGGTACTAGCTTCCATGGAAAAGGTCTGTGTGACAGCATTTGCTCATGTGTCAGATCTCCCACTCTCCCTATGTTGGAAAAATCCCACTAACTTCAGTGAGGCAAGACACCTAAGACAATTGAGGTTTTGACCCATTATATTCCTATGAAATTTAGTGGAACATCTGCAGTATATTACCATAACTACTTCATTAAAAATAGAACCCAGGTATAGACTAAGTGCTAAAAGACTAATGAAGACTAATTGCTGCAAAGAAAACACTGCCTTAGTCTGATGGTGTGGATGCCAGGTTTTCTAAATATTTACAGAACTAACCATCAAGAATGGGCCTGTAATAATTGTCTAGATATATATTTACATGTATACAAATTAAAAGCCAAATCCCTTTTCCACGAATAGCAATGGGAGTTTTGCCATTTGCTTTGTTGGAATCAGGGATATGGTCCAAGAGAATAGTTTGTCAACTGGTATACTTCTCAGAGGAAAATAGTGTTTCTTCTATCCTTCTTTTTCTTTTAGAGGACAGCTAAGGAAAAGACAAAATTTAAATAACTCCACTGGATTGATTTTATATTGAAAGTCTAATGTAAACCTACAAAGCAGGAACATTAAGTTAAGGCTTGAAGCTGATTAGTTTCTAGTTTTAAGTGGTAGGGTAAGAAGAGTACAAGGCAAACAATTTCTTTGCAGAGAGAAAGTATATTTTGATTACCTCTTCCTTTTATTGTAAAATCATTCCTCACCACACTATGAGTGGACTCCAAGCATCATTGTTAGCAGGTAAGTCACAAGAACCAAAGCTGAAGTATGGATAAAGCAGCAAGATCATAACACATCAAAGTATCATACACACTGAAGAAATAACTCAGCGTCCTTAGGTGGGTTTTTTCCCCTATAAAAATTTGATCTATGTAGAACTTCATTCACATGGACACTAACAATGAGGAAGTATTTGCTTTGGCGGAAGTGGATCGCACATCTGTTTAACTTGGTTTGTGGTTTTTTAACATAAGGTTTCTCTGTGTGGTACAGATGTGAATCAGGTAGCATTCGGCTTTTTCCCCCCGCTGCTGAGGTGTTCAGTGGTCACTCTCTGCTGGGGTGCTTCTTTCATTGACTTTTGCCACGCAAATCCATCGCTTAGAAGAGCAGGCTTCATTTCTCGACTGGTTTGGTGGGTCTTTTTACTCATTATCAGTCAGCATAAATAATAAATCCAGAAAATGTGCTGTATTTGTTGTTGTTTCCTCCATGTGCTTTTCCTCCATCTAATTTAATGTAAACTTCATCTCCTGGCTCCAAGTGAAGAACCACGCTGTTACTGGCATAGTCGTAGTTCTGATCAGCATCCTGAGCAATCGCACTAGCTCGAACCTACATAAAATACAGAATGCCTGGTTAAGGAAACTCCGGGAATTTTCCCTGCCTGATGAAATTAAAGCATATCCTCAGTGTTTTATTCAACATGCATGAGTTGCCACTTTAAACATCTGGCAACATATATTGTAGTTTATTCCTATGGTTATTACTTATTTTCTCCTACAGTATTTCTGAAACTAAAGCAATAATATTCTCCTTTCCCAGTCATCTGATGAATACACAGCTGCCTGATCTTCTGTATCTGGAGCCTTTTTAAAAATTATATGTAAAAATAGCTGGGGTTGGGAGAACTGGATCTGGTTATGTGCCATTTTTACATTGGTGTAACTTTTGTACCAGTGGGACAATTGATTGACAATGGGGAGGATCCACAGGGAGGCCCAAAGCGAGCTCCCAAGATGGACTTTTTCCAGAGGCAGTTTATTGTCATACCAAATAATAGGATCATGCTGCAAAAAAGAATACAAGAAGTACACCCCCTACATGCACATGCACACAAGCAGGTAAGGATCCTAGTCTAGGTTTGGAAAAACTGCTATTACCACATTTCAGTAAGCAAACATTTAACTTCGCTGTGTTTTAAGAGATGCACTTTTCAAAAATCACAGGCAAGTCACTATTTGCTGTAAGAGGTTTTTGGAATTTACAAGTCATTGAGGGCTTTTAATCTGCAACTTTCCCTTAAACATACTTTTTCCCCATTTCTCCCTTGGTATTCCACTACTGATTAAATTTGACATTTCTTGCAAACTGGAATTAATCTGTATTTTCAAGATATATGCTGGTTTCCAGCAATGAACAGCCTGTGCCATTGTAAGTCTCCAAATCATTTATATATAGTTTGACTCTGTTTGGTAAAATATTTAAACATGGTTGTATGTGATTTATTTCAGTGTAACATGTCATCTGCTTGTTGCTTGTCTTTGTTCTAGCATAGTTACAGAGCAGTAAATGATTTAGTGGCATTGCAAATCTGAACTAAGTAATAATGCATGACTTGGCGTACTATATGTGGGATTTTTTCTGCTCTGAACTGAAAAAATAGGCTATAAGTCACAATTTTCCATGGATTCCTTTCAAAGTTTACATGATAAATTTCCAAATTAAATTTTCATGTGATATGATTTCACATTAATATTGAAATGTTAAAAAGGAGAGTGTTCTTTTACCATGCGGGATCTTATGGCATTATGCAGCTTAAAAATCACAGTAGGTGGAAATTCTTTATGCATCCTGTAAGAACAGTGAGAAAGGCTGCAAAGGCTTGCAGAGCTGTGACAAGCTGCAAATTTAAACTGATACATGGCATGATGATAAACCCTGACTATTTCAGGACTTCTTGATCCTGACTTGCCTGGTATTGTTTACAGAGGTGATGTATTTTGCTAGTTTTTAAAGCAATAATTATTCTAAGTACTGGATGTTTCCTTTGGAATAGTGACTGGCAAGGCAGAGTTGAAGGCTCTGGGCCATTAACCCTGGAAACACCTTCCAGAGAAAATAAGGGACTGAGATGGTTGCTGCCAGTGGAAATGGAAAGGGCAAATGGGGAGGAGTGAAAAGGCTACAGACGAGGTAGAAAAACTTTCAGAGAACTAGTATTTTGCATAATGGTGAGCAAAATGTTTTAAAGGACTTTCCAAATTCCTGTTTATTTCCTAATGAAATGAGACATTGCGGATTTGTATTACATGTTGTGTTTCTGTGGATGGTAAGGGAGAATTCAAATTACATCAGTGACTATCCTAAGGGAGTCAGCATGTGTACTCTGGCTACAACAGCAGTGAATATTTAATTTTTAACATTCTACATAGTACATACTGGCTGGAAAAATATTCTGGGTATTGCAAGTCTAGAAACCAAAATGTAGACCTTACTGCTCTGTGTGTAGCAGCAAAGGTCCTGTGTGCTATTCTTAGTGGGTTTACCTTCTTGCTTGGTTAGCCAGAGCAATTTCTTTTTAAAGCCTAGGAGAGCAGTCTCAAATGAATTCTCAGTGAGTGTACTGCTGCAAGAGTATCTCAAAATTAAAGCACTATGAGACAATACATTTCACAAGTTCCATGTAAGTTCTTTCATGAAGCTACACTCAGCCTGCATGCTCATACTTAAGCTGTGTGAACTCAGCACTTCCCTGTTCAAGCTTGATAACCATTAAAGCAGACGATGTGGTAACACTGGGGACCTTGGGGTTCCACATATGTATTGCTTAGGAATGGGGTTTTTTTTCTGTAAGTCATACGTTTTTCAATATTCCTGTTTTTTTCATTGTTAGAGAACAGTGCACTTATAATGTTACCTTTGTCTTTCCATTTAACTACTTACTTCCAAAATTTCTGAGCTTCCTTACAAATAGACATAAAGCCTGTCACATCAGCATTTAGCATTTCAAGTATAAATCATAATCCATCATTGAGGCATTAAAAATGTGGGTCGATTTTAGGCCATTTATATGCAGGTACTTACCTAAATATCCTGTATAGTATATACAAATATACACATGGGACCCCTGTTTGGTGGGAGTTTTTTTCTTCTTTGAATAACTGTGGGTTTAATTTGTCTCATGTCTGGTACTGGAAGTACCTATATTTGGAAATGGTTAGGCTTCATGTTCAATTGAATATTTGTAATTGGATGCTTCTTTAAAACTACTGCTACTTATTTATTTTTCAGGGTTCGGGAAAATAAACACTCTACAACATTATAAACAGGGGTAAAAATAGATTAATTCTTTAATTGTAAGTAAACTTGTATTCCTGCAGTGAACAATATTGCTTTTGTAGGAAGATATCAAAGTGAATATATTAGGATGTACTTTGTTTTACTAGTCTTAGTTTATCTGCTGAGACAGTATTTATGGTAGACATTTTCTAATTTAATTAATTGCCGCTGATGTCCTCATTATTCTGTTTTCACAGTCCTTCTGAGGAGCCATAAACAAAAGGTTAAGTGGCATATCAGATTAATTTACTGGCCGCCGCCGCTCCCGTGTGCGCTGAGCACAAAGGGCCGCCAGCCGGCCGTGCTCGGCGGGGGAGGAGGAGACGCGCAAACGAACGAACAGCTCCGCGGCCGCCAGGCACGGCGGGGACACGGGCTCCGGTGTTCAGTCCTAAGGACACGGCGGGGAGCCGATCCATCCATCCCCCAGCCTACCCCGCCGGAGGGCGAACAGCCCAGGGAGAGCGGCAGCGCCGGCTCCGGGCTCCCCGAGCCGCCAGCCCGCCCTGCAGCCCCTGCCCGCCGGGACGGCTCGGGCGCTGAGGGACCTGTTGAGCGCCCGGGGCGCGGCGGGTCCCTCGCCCTCCCGCCGCACGGAGGGCCGGGGGACCGGCGGGAGCTTCCCGGAGCTCCGGGGACACGGGAACGATTGGGCACCTCGCACTGTCCCTGGGCACCCAAAGCCTGAGGGATGGCGGTGCCTTGAAGCGCTGTAGGAATTAGTGCCAGCCTAACCGTGTTAACTACGCACGAAAGAGGCGCAAACTTGCGAAGGACGGCTCCCCGGGGGCAATGTAACAGGCACAGCCTCTGCGAGCGCAGTGGCTACGTTTATCCTAATTAAAAGGGATGATTTCTCTGTAGTTCAGACGGCAGCATCGCCTGGCCTTTAATAATTTCCGATGCCTCCATCCTGCTCAGAGGATGCCGACAGCCTCCGGTCCTGCCCGGGCTCTCCGGACGCCCGGTGTGCCTCCCGGAACGGTCCGTCAGCCAGCACCTTCCCCGGCGCTGGCCAGCCAAGGGCTCAGGTCTGCGAGCTCCGAGCTCGCTCTGTTACCAGCTCTCCTGACAGGGGGAAGCCTCGCTCCCCTCCGGGGGCTGAGCCTGCCAAACCCGGCGCTCCGCTGCGTGGGAGCCTGGTCCCGTGCCGTGGCTGCATTCCTCCCACCCACCTCACCCTTTCCCCACACAGCACCACCCTCTCCTGAACTCACCCACCGCCCCTGGGTCCCCTATCTTGCCGGGGACTTTCTCCTCCCCGAGGGAGGGCCGGGCTCTTCTTGCCCCTTGGGGGGCAGCGCTGCTTGCACGCCCGCCCCCCGCTCCCGTCCCGTCAGAGCTGCGGGCAGCGCTCCGCGGCCGGGGGGTGGCCAGGGCGGCCCGGGAGCTGCACTGCCCGCAGGGCCGCTCGGACAGCGGGCTGGGAGCGGCACCTGCGGCGCGGCTCTCGGAAGGGAGAGCTCGTCGAGTCCGCATTCACCCAGCAGCCGGGGCAGCCGGGGACAGGAGGCCTTCGGGCACCCGAGGCGGAGCGGGGCGGCGCTCCCGGCAGGTTCCCCGCCAGCTGCGGAGAGGCGGCCGCCGGTACCCCTGGCCCGCTTCGCGCCGCCCGGGCTCGGGTTCCGCTACCCCGCCACACACCCGCGCCGCCTCCAGCGGCCTCCCAGCTCCCTCTTCCCGCCCGCTTCCCGCCCTTCCCGGGCCGCTCCGCCCGCTCCCCGCACAGCGCCCGCTCCCACGGGGGACCCCCCTCCGCCCGGGCGCCCGCTGCCCTCCTGTCCCCGGCTGCCCCCGGCGCGCCGCCCACCTG
>VZTR01025962.1:216863-312678 GCA_013400775.1 Chaetops frenatus
CACATGCTGGTGCCGTCGCCGCCCCGCATGAGCACATGGTAGGTGAAGAAGTAGATGCCGGGGATGGAGCAGGTGAACTTGCCGGTGGTGGGGTCGTAGTGGTTGCCGAGGTTGGTGACCACGTCGTCGAACTTGAGCACCTCGTAGCCCTCGTGCTGCCGCTTGAGGCCGGCGTAGAAGGCGATCTTGGGGACGGTGCTGTAGGTGGCGGCGCTGATGGCTCCCGCCGCGTTCAGCCCCGGCGCCCCGGGGGGGCCCGGCAGGCCCTGCCGCCCCGGCTCGCCCTTCTCACCCGGCGGCCCCACCGGGCCGGGCGGCCCCGGCTCCCCCGGCGGGCCGCGTGGCCCCGCTTTGCCCGGCCGGCCGGCCTCCCCCTTGGGCCCCTGGATGAAGGTGGGCAGGGACTGCATGAGCCCGCGGTCGGGCGTGGCCGCCGTGCTGGGCGCCTTGGTGCCGCCGTAGGGGTCGCAGACCATGCGGCAGGTGCCCAGCATCTCGTAGTGCGCCGAGGTGCCGGCCGAGCTGACCAGCACCGGGATGAGGATGACCAGCAGCAGCACCATCACCACCCCCAGCGCGCCGGCCGCGATCAGCCGCCGCCTGCTGCCCACCAGCCGGCTCAGCGCAGGGCGATCCTCTTGTCTGCTTTTGGACAAAATCTTGATGGTTGGTGGGGTTCCTCCTCAGAGCCGAAAAAACGCCGAGCCCGCTCGAGCTCGGCTCCCCTGGGGCTCGGCCGCCCTCCCAAGGGCCGCCGGTGTTGCGGGGGCTCCCGCGGGTCGCGGCTCTCCGCTGCGGCCGCTGCAGCCGCCGGGCGGGCGAGGGAGCGGAGCGGAGCGGGAGCGGGAGCGGGAGAGGAAGAGGGAGAGGGAGAGCTGCCGCCGCGCCCCGGCCGCCCGCACTTTTATGCTCCCGCTGGCGATCGACTTTTTTTTTTTTGCAGGCTGTGCCAGTCCGAGTCAACTTTCCCTGGAACTTGCCTTTCCTCTCGCGATCGCCCCGCTCTCCTTCTCGCTCTCTCTCTCCCTCCCTCTCTCTCTCTTTTCGCAGAGACGACAGTCCTCAGCGGGGACGCGCCTCCCGGCCGCCCCGGTGCCCGCCGCCCAGTGCCCGCGCCGGAGCCGGAGCCGGAGCCGGAGCCGAAGGGAGAGCGGGATCCTGCCCGGGTGCCACCTGCCAGGAGAGGAGGAGGCTGACGAGCGCGCTGGAGCAATTTATAGGCACCCAAAAGCGCAGGGGAAAGGGGAGCTGCTTTGGCATCTCATTCCAGCATCTGCTCTGCTCTTCCCACTCACAGAGAGTTTGGCATTACTCTGGCAGTGTGGGAAATATATATTTTTTTTTTCTTTTCTCCCTCCCCCACCCCTCCCGCAAACGGATGAACAGCGAAATCGTGAGCCTCACTCACTAGCTGCATCTTGCGATGACAGCTCTTTCTGAAGCAGACCGAAAGGAAGAGATGTGCTTAGCAGCCTCTGGGTACCCTTCAGGTCACCGATCGAGAATTAAAAGGTCAATCCACCTCCTGCTCAACGCTTCCCTGAGGCCACTCTGCCATGTTAGTGTTTTCTGGGAAACACTGCTTTAAATGCAGGGACGTTTTACCAATTGTCCAAGTAAAAGTTATTTGAAAATATACCTCCCGCAATAATAAAGAGATTAACGTCTCTCGCGATTTCGAATCTCCCTCTTCCTCCTTGTCCCAATTGCAACCACAAAGGCAGAGAAGGAAATAGTTTTTCCTGTGAATTAAAATTGACGTACTCATCACCAGCTACAGTGTTTCCCGGTGTTAAAGCCAGCCGCTGCTCTGCTTGCGAATTGACACTGAGGGAAAGTGTTCTCTTTTGTTCAGAAGCCAAAGAAAAGTCCGGGGTATATGCAAATCGGCAGACGCCTGGACTTGAGGAAAAGATCTCTTTGGCTTAATTCAGGGGCAGCAAAGCATCTTGGAGGGGGTTTTTTGGTGGATTTTGTTGTTTTTTGGGTTTTGTGGGGGTTTTTTTGTTTGTTTTTTCGGGTGGGTTTTTTTGGTTGTTTTGTTTGTTTGCTTTTGTTTGTTTGGGTTTTATTTTTTGTTGTTATTGCTGTTTTTTATTTTTTGCATGAAAGTCTTCTCCTCCCCCAAGGTCTGGTGGGCACCTCTGTGACTGAGTGGGAAGGTGAATGTGCAATATTAGTGGCATTGTTGCAGAGAAAATATTAAGGAACTCGTCCTGCTTACAGATATACAAGGTACACAAAGAGCTGTTTAAATAAACAAACAGAATTGATTCCTAAATCATACTTCTGTATTCAGGAGCAATGGACGTCAATCAAACCTGGGTGACATTTGCCTGTCAATACAGGGATGATGGCTGGAAAGAGTGTGACTTATTACAGCAAGGCAAGAATCAGAAATGAGCAACAGCGGCAAATAGGACAACAACCAAATAATGACATCTCCAGTGATGATCAGAGGGCTGTGATCTTGTCTTGGATTTTATTAGCACGAATCTGCTCTCCCCTCATCGTTCTCTTTTATTTCTTTTCTATTCCGCAACACAATAAGGTCAAACAAGCCGGCAGTGGGAAACAAAGATTCATTGATTCTTCCTTTTAAGCAGAAATGTCAGCAGCTCCTTTTGCTCTTTCCTGAGAGACTCAAAGGCAACGAGTGTGTCCATGCCGTGCAGAGATGGGCCAGTCCAGGTCCTTATCTCCCCAGAAAACTGTCGACAAAGCTTCCATTCATGCACTTGTAAATATTCCTCCCTCCCCTTTTTAAAAAGTTTTTTTCTTTTCTTTTCTCTAATGCTCTGTCTTTAAAAAAATTCTTTATCAGGCACTGACACAAGCTAGCCAGTTCCCTAGGCTAAGGGCTTCCCCTGAAGACCCAGGAAGGCAGTTGAGCACACTTGGAGGGTTATGTTCATATCTCATTGCTCTCTTCACCCCAGGGAAAAGGGCTTTCAGCACTGGGCACTTTTTTTCTTCTGGGCAAGGAAAACTGCGAAGTTGTGTCAGGAGTGACTGCTCTGTCTCGGCCTGTAGCTGGGCCCTTGAGGTGTTGTATTTAGTCATGCCTAAGCCAGCTGGTTCTTGTGACATCAGGGTGTGCATAAACCTTCATTGCAACGGCTGTGTTACACATTAGGCAAAGAGCAGACATCGTCCTCAAATAAACACAAACCTGTCGTGATCTGTGAAGCCATTGTGATGCTGGGTGACCTAATGGCATAAAGAAAACCCTCAGTTCCTTACTCTAGCTGTGATAAGCCTGATTCTTAAGGTAAGGTCCTACCATGCCAACCAGGTTTTCCTTAATAGACAGTTTTACCCTCAAGAGTACTGCCTGGGATGCTCATTCACTCTGAATGGTTGCAGACCTTCTCCCAAAGAAGGCAGCCATAAAAATCACAGCCAGAGTAACCAGAATAGAGAGATCTGGGTGGATACTGGGTTGTCAGCAGAGCTTGTAGATTATCTTGGAACATAACCTGGGACCTTGGATTTAGTTACCAGATCAACCTTAATTCCCAAGGAAAAAAAAATATTTTCTTGGAAAACTAAGAATGGGAAACCAAAGGGCTCAGAAGTTATGCACCAGAGCTCTCAGCAGCCTGGTGCAAATTAAAAGGAAGTGTAGAAACCTCTTTTTACCATGGGACTTTCATTGTCCTGAACCGTGTGCCAAAACTTTGATTTGCTGTAATTAAGGCTTGAGTAGCACTTCAGTTATAACCCCTCCATGCTAAAGGCTGTCAGTCCAGATTGGCTGTCCGTTCTTAGTATAATCATTAAACCTACATGAGCTGCTGCCAGTCCTAATGTGCAAAATTTATTTGTATTTTTTGAAGCCTTCTTGCTGGCTTGCTCCAGCCTTTCAGCTTGTTTTGCTTCCCTTCCTGTTCCCTGGGCCCTTGTGCATTCAGAGGCACAGCTGATGTTCGAGCTGCATCCCCTGCAGCCTCTGCCATTTGCAGCAGCCTTGTCACAGCCCTTACTGACTAATTAGTTGATATTCATACAGACACTCATGCATAACATGCATGTCCATTTTACATGTGTGCCATTGCCTCAGCACTAACACAGGGGAAAACTGAAGAAAACCATTTTCAAATTCATCCACAGGCACACAGGGCAACACGTTCTGCAGGCACCAAGCACAAAATGGCTCCTCATGCCTGCACTGCTAAATTCAATGTTAGCCCAGGAAAAATACTCTGTGAAAAAGGGCAACCCTTTACTGACTACAGTAAGCAAGAGTAACACAGAAAAAGGCATATGCAAAGCAAATGAGCTGTACCAAGCTCCATACTGCTTCTGCTCACTCCTGTCTGCCTCTGGTTTGCTCTGACTTATATTTTCAATCTATTTTATTATTATTTTGGAGAATTGTTTTGAATTTCACTCTGCTCAAAAATAAAGGGCTTTGCTACACTGTACTGTTACAAACACTGTTTTAATTATGTATGTAAGGGTTAGCATTTCAGCCTGGATACCTGTGGTATGGTCAAGGGAAAAACATGCACACACTCCAAAGTGTAATTAGGTTCAGTGCCCCAAAATATATCATAAAGAGGAAAAAATATTCATATCAGCATAGGTAGCTCAAAAGTACCATGGTGACAGACATGGCAGTGACATGTTGCTATCCCAAACCATCCTTGGTAACCTATTTCATGTTTGTTCTCTTAGTTTGGTAAAATCAGAACTGGCATTTGTGTCAGGTAGAAGGTCCTGGAGAGGACCATGTCTTGCACCAGTTTTTGTAGGAGCTTGTACAGGCAGCTTTACCTAAACCCTCACAAAACCTGTTTTGGTCGGAGTGACTGAAGACTAAATATGTTTAAGTTGCCCACTGCATTCCTTAATAAAAATTAGGCTTTTCATGCTCATGGAAGGGAAGTCAGCTTTGGTGTGTAAAAGAAAAAAATTGTTTTCCTGATTTCTGGAAGCTTTTATCTGTCCTTTGGAACATAGCAAGTCCTTTTCCAGGCTATTCTCTGCTACTAAGGGAATTAAGCCAACTTTATGTGTGATTTGAAGTACTGTAGATTAAGTTTTATTGCAATTAATAAAGCCCTTTGAAGATCAGTCTCTGAATGCAAAGGCAAACAGGAAAATGATCCAAAGAAAAAGTGTCCAGCCTTGAAAGGGTTACATCCACTTTTCAAATCCAAATGAGGAGGGAATTCGGGGAAGGCTGTCGCTAAAGTGACAGGGCTCAACAAGGAGAATTTGCAAATAAATTTGACATATTTCTTTCTTTTTAGTTTTTAATCTGAAAAGATCAGTCAAATATGACTGGTTACTGGAGGGAGGGAAGGGTGAGAGCAGAATTAAAGTGGAAAGATTGGAACCAAAATCGTGCATGTCATGTTTTGACTGGTGAATTACTGCAGATATAAAAACATAACTGTGTATGTAAACATAAGTCTTAAACACATAGGGAGCTAAAGATTACACATTCATCTGACAAAGTTTAAGGATATAAAATAATCATATATGACACTTGATAATTGTCAACATGAATAGCTGTAATTAACCATGAAAGATGCTCATAATTGTGAGTGCCCCCGTTTATTCAAAATAAAACACCAGTTGCAAGCAAAAAAATTTGTTCTTTCAGGCTTCTTCTTTCTCATTCACCTTCAAGCCTGCTGGTCTGTGTCTTGTCTCGATTCCATCCCTTCAGAGTCATGACCTAAGGTGGTGCATACAAGGCTGTAGTGCTGCTTGGGAAAGCACACCTACAGCCAACCTTGGGGCTGTTTTTGGTTGTGATGCAAGTACCTCTCCAGCCACAGTGGGGCCTGAGCAATTCATTGCTCCTGCCCTGGTGGTGGTACAGAACTGCCAGAGCTGTGCCAGATTCATGGTCTCTGGGTAAAGCTGCACCCACTGACATCCTCTTTGTTACCCATCCCTCTTTCCAAGTGTCAGGTCCACGCTTTGCTTTGCACAAGGGGCTGGGATTAGGACTGTTTTGGGAGAGTGTCTAAGAGCCATGGTGCTATGGAGGGGTAATTGAGCAATGCTTGCACCAACCAGTAAATGCTTCCTGCATAAATAGCCTCAGTTTGCCCATAAGTGCACTGCATTTCAGGAACTGGATTTCCAGCCATGAGGGTTTTTTACACAGCTCTTCCACCAGCTTTTCTCACAGGAGCCTGGGCACCCAGTGTCCCTACAGACCATGATAGCATCTGCTTGCAGCAGGGTCCAGCTCACAGCCTAGATCAGCTGCACTTGCTGAAAAACACCTCGCTTTTCCATTCCTGTAGGGTGGGTATTTTAACTCATTACCCTTTTAATGACAAAGTGTGGGCCTCTGCCACCATCTCTGTAACCACAACAGTGGTGGCAACATTTTCCACGTAGGCTTTCTGCTTGTTCCACCCTCCCTCCTTTTAACTCCCTTCTGGTCAAAATCCATAGAAGATAACCTATCATAAGGAGGCACCCAGAAAAACTCACAGTGTTGATTAATAAAGCCCAAAATATAGAGGTAGTCATAAGTGCTATTAAATCAAGGAGTATTGCTAGTAATGAAGGCTACAGTGTTGGCATTCTTATGAGGATGTAGATAGTAAACACAAAGGGGTGGAAGATAAATGCCTCTAACATGGGAGTAAGATTAAACAACCACTTTGTCCCTGCTTAAAACTATACCAATAAGCAAAGGCATATATCATGTTGCTCTTCTATTAAAAATTATGTCAGTAGTTAGAGTCAATCAGAAGGAGATTTCCAGATGATTTGCCCATGAGAACAATTTTGGTTACCTTTGAAATGGTTATTAGACTGCCAGTGCTATTAAAGAGAGATGTTAGGGGAAAAAAGCAAGAGCAGAGACAAGCTTTTCTGAACTGTCATCTGTGATTTACCCTTCCTCCTCCAAACCTGAAAGACTCCTTTTCCATTGTTCTACCAACCCAGCAATCTTCTGGCATTTCATACTGGAGTCCTTTATATTCATCAGGAGGTTGATGGATGGGCAATAAGAATGGATAGATGGGAGTGGAAAACTCAAAATTAAAATCCCCAGAGTGGCAAGATGCCCAAGAGATTTATTTTTTCTTCTGTCATCCCCTCAACTGAATTTCTTTTTGTGCCTGATTATTGATTTCTGGAGCAGTTAATGTGTAATTTACTTTGCAAGTTGCAATTACTTCTGATCATTCATTTTTCTTCCTATCTGTTCATTAGCTAAAACAGGAGACCCTTTGATCCCAAACAATCTTCCCCACAACAAAATGGCATACAGTGGACTTTGGTGTGATCCTGCAAGATGCTGAGCTTTTGATTATTATGGTAGGCAACCGTGTTTGGAGTTTCGTGCAAGTTGGCCTTGCATTGTTAAAAAAAGGCATATTGCAATATTATACTGTAGGCCCAATCCATCACAAATTAGGAATAACTCCACTGATGTAAATCGTAAACTGAGATGTTAACTAGCACATGTGAGATCAGAATTGGGTCTGCTATTTGCATCACATTCCTGGAATCCTATTTCCATTTTGTTCTCCCAGTTTGCTAAAATCAGCTCACTGGAGCAGAGTTGCAAATCACAGTGGGATACAATGACTGTTCTCCTTCCCAAGAGGGACTGATTATGCCTGCACAATGAGGAAGGGACCTGGACATTCCTTGTGGAATTGTAGAGATACAAGCCTTGCAGAGAAACCATTGTGTATTTTTTCCAGCACAATGTATTGTCAATGCCACTATTAATAAGCTATCCTGTATTAGATGTAACTCTGGGTTTGGTATTTGTTATTTAATTTTATGTTATTTGGGCATTTAGCAATAATAACAAGTAAAGGATGCAGATCGGAGAGAAAAACAGAAGTATTCACCCCCTCCTGAGATATGCATGTGTTCTTATGCAATTCATATGTTTTCAGCTAGACTGTTTGTGTTGTTTCTATGCAGCGTTAAAACTCTAGTGTGCACAATTACTGCACAAATCCAAAATGCCTCAAGTGAGAAATGGAACATGACTGGCTAGAGCATGTCTGCCATCTGGGACTGAGATTTTCTAATCTCCAGGAAGATAAAATTTCAGCTAGAATGTTGCTTTCATGCACTGAGACATTACACATATGTTTTCAATATGGAGAGACACACATATGCCCATGCACATATATGCACACAAATGTAAAATAGAAATGTGTACGTTTGTTTTTGTGAAATCAGAACAGAACAATAAAACCTATGAATATCACATTTCAGAACCTGCTATTTTGTGTTTTATCTTTAAAATGCAATCCAAAATAGCAGGATAATATACACAAAATTCCATGATAATATTCTCAATCACTGGCATGCTTTACTCTACTGAGCTAATTGATGGAGTGCCAAATGCTGCTTGCACTTAACCCATGAGCCACTCTGTTGGCCTGGAAGGAGCCCTCAGTCCTGTGCTGCCACACAGCAAAGCTCACTGAACTTACCTGAGAGTTTCACTGCTATTTGTGAGAATGGAATTTACCTTGGAATCTCCTGTTTCATTTAACTTTAAATCACTAATGCCAGCCTTTCAATATCTTAAAGAGGCAAGAATCTTTTATGGATTTTAATGCTTGGGAGAGAGAATGAAATGGCAAGACTTTTCACCGAGTGTCCTGATAAATGCCACTTCTCCCTGCAATGCTGGAAGGAATCAGAAAAGGATATGTGAGCAGAGAACAGTGCCTCTGAGCAGGGTAAGAGTTTTGTGAACCTGGCTTACAAAGGAAATGCCATTTCTGGAGAGCAGCATTTCCTTCACATAATGTTGCAGTGATAATACTTTGAGAAAAAAATATTTAGGTATTATTTTGAGAATTAATTTTGAACCAGGCAAAATGCAGCACAGGGGGTGTATCTGCAGGAGGAATCTTTGTATTTTGGCACAGGGAGAAATGCTGCAGGAAAGGTGAATGATGGCAACTTCAAGGCAGCTTTGAGCAAAGTCTTCAGACAACATGTCTGGTGAGTGCTTCTCCAACATTTGTCTCCCACCAGGTAGGGATATGAAGGGTCTTAAGCAGAAACCAAATTTGTGCTGCCAACTTTGTGACTCGGGTTCCCTTGTTCAGGAAGTATGGCAAGCAGAAAGCAATGGGCTGTTGTCCTGCCAAGCGTGGACACTGTGGCATTCAGCCACCGGAGAGACTGAGTTTAAAAATTTTGAGTCAGTTTCCTTTTATGTATTTAATCATCCCCTTGGGTTTTGTATCCCAGATATTTATTCTTTACACCGGGTAGGCATTTATTTGGCATTTAACATATATCTTTTATTAGGTTTCTGTTCTTAATTATGTCCCTATCACACTTCCCCACTCTATCTATTACAGCTTTTTCATTTTAAAGTGCTAATAAATAGCTAGTCTGAAGCCAGAAAGTGGGTATCTCAGTGACAGAATCACATCTCATCTTCCCTTCCTCTTGGTGTATTCACTGGACAGGTGAATACGTATGAATACAGGTGAAATATGGTTTGGTTTTCTATTTTCCAGTCAAAATAAATTGCCTCACCTCTATGATTTCAGTATGTCATGTTAGAATAATCTCCTTCATCTGCCCAGTTTCCTTCATCTGTGCAACTTCAGATGAGGGACACAAAGGATAAACTGAGCTGCCCTTGCTGTTTCCTTCACAGGGTTCTCTTTCCCTTGTACAGAGGTGAGATCTCAGTGCAGAGGATGCTGCTGCCAGAGGACTGGGAGGGAATGGCAAAGGCAAAACCATCCCCAGAACTACAGTCACTTGGAAAATTCACGTGCCTCCACTCTGGACAATCACACCTGTTGTGTTCCTGTTTATAGAGGTGTTTGTGCCAGGTTTCCAGTGGGAGAACACCTTGAATATCAATGGGCCTGTGAACACTATCCTGGAATCAGGTCTTTACTCCCTACACATGCATTCTCCTTGTGCTGTTTTGTCTCCAGCTGTATGAAAATGTAAATGAGCTAGTTTCAAACTGCTTTAAGTCAGGCAGGCTGTAGAACTGTGAAAAATACAGTTAAAAGCTGTTTTTTTTAAAACCTTAAGACAAATCTGTCACTTGGCCACACAGCCTTTCCCACTGGCCACTGCTCAGGGCAGAAGGTGCAGCATTTCCTCGCTCAGGGGCATCCACAGTGCCAGCAGAGAGCAACAGAGACAGAAGTGTTTATCCTGATGAGGACACAATTGGCAGGTGATGGCAGTTCTCAGGTAAATTAGATGCTGCAATGGAGGTGCTCCACTCTGCAAAAAGGCAGGTGTTTGCCAAGCTCCACATGAGAACTCTGAGAAGTGGAATAGAGAGCAAAAGGCTGTGGCTGATCTTGCTGAATGGGACAGATGGAAACCCTTGCCAAAAATAGCTTTGCTAGAAGTAGAACACATGGTAAATTGCATTAATTTTAATAATTGCTTTTTATGCTTTGATAAAAACTGGCAAAGACCTAAAGGATCCTCTACCCAAGATAATTAGCATAGTTCTCCTTGACTGCTCTCCTTTAAAGGGAATGCTGTTTTGAGGCTCTCACAGCTCACAAAATTGAGAAGGATGAGGCTGCCCACTTGTGCCAGGAAAGTAAAGTGCTCACTAGTTTGTGGGACCCACCAAAAAAACAGTTTAGCTGCTGATGCATCAAGAAGCTTGAGGCCATTAAAGCAGCCTTGAGTCTGCAGCCTGGCAACATCCAACGTTTCTCTGGCCACAGGGTCTTCCAGAATCACACTGTGAAGGTGAGCAGATCCAGTCTTTAAAAAAAGTCAGCATCCACTTTTTTCCAAAAGGAAAGGTAGATTTTAATATTTTATTTTATTTTATTTTATTTTATTTTATTTTATTTTATTTTATTTTATTTTATTTTGAGACACAGGATTTCCTAACTGCTGTAGGAGAGATGGAACAGGCACCTCCTTTGTGCCGTGCAAACAAGATTTTTGGCTACCACAGAGCCAGGTAGAAGTGTCCATTTGTCACATGAAAAAGGATAATGGGAAGAGCATGCCTGCACTACTGCTTCTTACTCCAATCCCTATAAAGATTTAGGGATGCTTGACTTGAAAACAAATCCTCATATCAAAGTAATCTCCAGCAATGGTGCTGGATGCAGTGTCAGACAGCAGCAGCACCCCATTTGCTCCAGCCATCTCATCACCTACCTAAATTGGTTTTGTCTTCTTCCCAGCTACAGTTAAACCAAAACACAGAGCTCCAACTGCTGGCAGTGTCCAGGCCAGTGACACAGAATTGGCTTCCAATTGATTTTGTTAATACCGGGCATCTGCTGTTCAAACAGCTCTGAAATAATGTTTAATTACCTGGGGGATTTTGGAGCTACCAATGCCTGCATTTCTGTCCAGTTCTCAGGAATACAGAGTATGTTTCTTACTCAGGTGATATACATTTTTGTATGAATGAAATGTATTCTCTTTTACAGCTAAAAAGTGTGCCTGTTAGTCCAGATCAGAGTCAGTCCAAAATACACAGTCACAAACCTGTCAGAGTCAGGCCTGCAAGAGTACAGTCTCTAGGAGTGGTATTTGTTTCTATTAAAGAAGCTCACTGGCACTGCAGTTTTGTCCCCAAAAGAGCACTCTGGGACTGCAGCTGAAGGGGGTTGATTTTCTTCTTCCTGCCAGGGCCAAGCTCAGGCAAAGAGACAGGATTTGTGCCACACGAGAGCAGCCTGGGCAGCTCTGCGTGTGTGATAGAAATGCATAAATGCAGAAATATAAACGTGTCTGCATGCAACTAATGCCCCAAAAGGACACTTGAGCTAAATGCTGGTTGCTTGAGAGTATCATTTGGGTGCACTAAGTACTGACTGTTAAAAGTCCTTGGGCAGATAGGCTGAAAAATCCTTTTAATTCAGGTCTTACCGAGCCACAGGGATTATAGAAGTGAGCCTTTGCAAGGGACCTGCTCCCTGACGTGTGGCATGGTTTGGCTTTTTCCTTCCCAAGCCAGAAGTGAAGCACATAGGCAGGAGCTCAGCAGGGCCAGAGGGATGCTGTTGCCCAGGTTTTAGCTGCAGTGCTCAGAGCAGGGATGTCCCCACAATCAAGAGCTGTTGCACCCCAAAAATCCTCCCTGCCTTCCCATGCCCTTCCCCTGCACCCCAAGGATCTGCTCCTCAAGCATGTGGGTGTAGATTGTGCTACTGATGCTATTTGTATCCAGTAATTTTTTAAAGCTCAGTGATTTAGATTGACAAATATATTCTGATTTCCTAATATGTTTTCTTCACATCTTTCCTGTGTTTTTCCATAAGAAGTATTCTGTTCAGCAGCTTGGGAAAAAACAATCAACAGCTAGAAGGTATATTCAACCTCAGAATTTTGCAGAGAATTATAATGCCTCTTTTGGGTTGTTTTTTTTTTTCTCTCTGAAAATTGTATTTGTCTCTGTGTTTCTCCACTGCTGCTGTCCTGTAGCTCTGTGTTTAGCTGGATATTCTGTCACCTGTTTCACAAACTCCTGTTTCTGTTGACGTGTTTCTGTGAGGTTGGTCTGTCATGCTGATATTTTGCTCCCACTTTTCTCCTGCTACCCTGTTGTTTAACAGGCTCTTCACAGAGCACCTGGAAGGCTGGTGTTTGCAAATCTGCAAGTGCTCAGTGAAGCCCTTTTCAAACACAGCCCTTAGCTGAGAAACACCGTGAGAGGGGCACAGAACTGGGGAGAAGTGGACATACTTGAGCAAACACTGCCAAAGGGATGAGATGCTCTGGAGCTGCTGGGTTGAAACATTTGACTGCATCACAGGCAGCAGATGAGGACAAATTTTTGACTTTCCTGCAAACCTGTGGGTTTTGACTGTAACTGAAGATGAATGTCTCAGTGTGTCAGGAGATGAGAAATCTTAGAAACACCAACAGAATACCAAAAGTGCTGCAAGAAAACAGAGCTGATTCAGTTTCTTGCCTTACTTAGTAATCAAAGAAGTTGCTTTTGATAGCTTGCTCATGAAAATGGCTTTGTCATTTTTCTTCCAGAAATTAGCAGCTTTATTTGAATTACTGTCAGGATGCCAAAACCATGGAGGGAGTGGGACAATTGTAAAAACTGTATTTTAGGACTGATTAGGGGAGACCAAGCCCCCAGCTTTGTCATGGTTTGATCAGAGCCACCAGCCAGGTCCCATAAATACAGAAATCTAGCTAGGCATTGGTGGGATTTTTGAAAACTGCCCAAGGTTGAGTTGAACAGGTTTGTGTGATGGCAGACAAGTCATTCTGCAGTGGATAATTATAAGGATTACACAGTAGTATAGATGAGTGATGTTTTCTTCAGAAACATAATTGCATGATGAGTGAGCTTTGCTATCTATTTCCAGCATGATGGATACAAAGTTATCTGAACATACTAGACAGAAAATTCTCTTTTTAATCCATTATATGAATAGGCTAGATTGTTTTTAGAAATGGTGTCTATATTTCTGTTTAGAGCCAAGTTTCTGTACTCTACAGAGGGGCAGATTTTCCCTGTAAGATCAGGACAGATGTAGACTTTCTGTTTAGGAGGAAAGATCCAGGAACAGAGCCCTGCTCTGTGCTTAATTCCATTCAAAGACTCTTCACAGTCATCCAGGTCTTGTGGCCAATTCACAAAGGGAAGAGGGGGAAGAAGAGAGACCAAGACTTGCCTGGCAGAAGGCTCTCTGCTGATAGGGCTTGGCTGCAGAAGGAAAGCCTGTTCATTACCAGTATAAAAAAGTTATTAGGAATTTCTTCTTGACTTGAGTGCTGACACTACAGTGCCCAACAGCCATGAGAGAACTAAACATATGCTAAAAATCATAATGCATAATGTGTTTGTCCACTTTTCTCCCAAAATGGTCTAGAAAGGCCAAGCTGCAGAGAATTGAACAAAAGCAGATCCAAACCTTCCTTGCCTCAAATGGTCTAATCGTGCTGCTCTGACCTCTGCTCCCTGGTTTATGTGCCAACCTCTGGTCTGAAGAATTACTCACATTCTTTCTGAAGTGCACCCACCCACCACAGCCCCGTTTGTTTACTGAGCACACCCCACTGGTAACCCCAGGAGTGCAGTCACAGGTCACAGCCGAGTTTGTTTACACCTTGTTTGCTTTTCCTATAGCCCATTTGCATGCACAGAAGGAGAAGTCACTTCCCAGGCTGCCTGAAAGGGGCATTGTGACTGATGGAAAGAAGAATACAAAACCCATACCAGAATACCAAATCTCAGATTAAAGCATTTTGTACTACAGAAGCACTTTAACATACTTTGCCCAGAAGGAAAGTTTGCAAGAATTCTGCCAGGCTTTTGGAATCATGAGGGACATGCTCTGTCAAATAAGGGCAGAGGATTGCCACTGTCGAGCTGTTAGACCTTTCCAGACACCCACATAAAAGCCCTGGCTTTCAGAATTGTAGAAATACTGCTTTATGCCCCAGACCTTGGATGCAGAGAAGTTAATTTTGAGGAGCCTTCGGTGCCCAGTCCTTGCAGAGGCAGCAGCAGGCAGGGCACCCACCAGGGCAGGCTGTTCCTCTGCCCCTGAACAGAGCACCACACCCTCTGTCCTGGCCCTGAAGGTTTATTTCTCTTCATAATACCTTGCAACTCCATCAGGTGCATCCACCTTCATCCACTCCCTTGAGAAGTTTCAGCCTTTGTCCTGGGTTTACTAAACCCATTATTTTTGGGGTGGTACCACCTGACTCCTAAGCTGAGGTGAGGAGCAGCCACTTCTTCGGGTCTCTCAGCAATGTGGTGAGTTCAGCCTTGAAGGCAGATGAGCTGGCTTGCAACACCGAAAGGGAAAATATTGACTGGATGAGACTTATTCTGAACAGAAAATGAGCATTTTCTACTCAATCACGCTTGGATTTTTTTATCATTGGTGCTACAGGTTACAAATATGTCTTCCATCCTCCTGGAACAGCTACCAGACAACTTGTGAGGTGAGAAGGAAGAAGGTAGGAGGCCCTATCAGCTAAAAAAAGCTAGGGCATGAGGCAGAGCAAATACCCTTTGGGTTTCATCAGCAGTTTTGCACCCAAATTAGGCCTGATGGCTGTTACCTGGACAATGGTCTTGCATGATGCTATCAGTCACTCTTCAACCTAAATTGTGGGTAACCCTGATTGGCAGAGTGAGCTCCTGCAGTGGCTGCTGACATCTGCTTCTGTCTCCTGTAGTGTCATGTTGTGTTCCAGCAAATTGAGGCTCTGCAAAACCTTGAAGATAGGAGTTGTGATCTCTGTGAAAATATTTAGAATTTGGGCCTAATTTTATTTTCCTTCCTGGTAGGAAATGTCTGCCATGGCACCTGTAGATGGGAGTGCAGTTGGAGTTAAAAAGGACATTATTTTTCTTCTTTTATAGGGTCAATAAAGAAAAACAACATTAAACAAAGAGGAGGTAGGAAAACAGCTGATTTGAAATGTGTAATAGATGTGTGGTCTTCTTAAAAATCCCACAGGAACTGATTATCCCAGTTTACAACTAGTTTAAGGCAAAATGCAAAAAAAAAAAAAANCTGGCCCTAACCATCACTTTAGAGGGTGATTATTCATATTGTCTCATAGGAAGTGGTGAATTACTAAAAAGCTGTCTCCATGTCCGTGTAGCTGCAATTACTCCCAATTACTGTCACTCACTCTTCTAAGGGATTTCTCACTGGTGTGTTTGCAGGGGCAGTCTCCTCTTGCTGCTGTCCCCCAGCTCTCTGCTGCTGTCCTGGGAATGCTGGGGCTTGGAGCAGGGCTGGGCCACTGGACAGCCTTTGCACAGGTGGGGATGTTTGAAGTGGGTTTGGTCCCATCTCCTCTCACTGCTATCACCCACCACATCCAGCCCCTCCTTTGTTTGCCCTGAGCTCTGTCCTTTCATTCCCCACACCAGGGGCCCAGTCAAATGTAGGGAAAGAGCCTCGAGAGGGTGGTGGGTGGCCCTGAATGCTCCATTATGCTCACATTTAATCCTGGCCAGGACTGAACCGTCCATCCCAGGAAAGTCTCTGCATATGTGAGAGGGAGCTGGCTCTGTAGCAAGCAGCTCTTCTGGCTTGGGCTGAGCTCCCCTGGTGCCACCTGCTAACCACGTCCTCCTGTCACAGCTTTTTCCTCCCCTCCCCTGTTGTTGGCTTGAGGAACTCTCATTACCCTGGCTGATTTCAATACCACAAAAAAAACTGGCTTGAGACTCACCTGATTATTCCCCCTGTTATATCTCTTTCAGTGGCCAAAACCCATGGGAGGGGGGAAAGGAGAAGTTTAAGACTGAGACCAGCTTTCCTCTGTAATTGTTACAACACACCTCCCTGAGGACTCGTGCTCACAGGGGTGTGAAGAACTTTTATGTCTTGCTGCACACCACAAGTGGCTCCTGCCACTGGGTCCTCTCTCCCTCTGAGCCAAGCCCAGGTGCCTGCACCCTGGGGAGGGCAGCAGCCCTACTTGTTGGCTTTGAAGCTCCCTTGCCATGGCAGAGCTTGCCTGCCTGCAGACACAGCCCTGTGCCTGGCTCCAGGGCCCCTGCAGCCCCTCCTTGTCTGCTGGTGCTGGGTGGCAACCTCTCACATGTGCCAGTGACATCCCAGTGCTGGCATTGCCTTAGTGAGGCAGGGCATCTCAGGAAGCAGGAACAGTGCACAATGGAACTGCAAATAACTTTATTTTCTGTTTTCATCTGTATCCGATGCCTTCTAACGGAAAACAAGAGTCATACTTTGGAAAGGAAACAAAACTCAGTCTTCTCTTTACTTTTCATCTTTTTCTTCAAAAGTCCAGGTCCTCATTCTCTGGATACTCTCCTTAGTTTAGGGAAGATCTGGGCATTGATGGGAAAGAAGCAGTTTGACTCATCCTTCCCTCATAGATTCAGACTTTTATCACAAGTCTCTTATTAATGACAATAAAACAGCAAAAATCCAAGTGTTTGCTATTATTGGGGGATTATTTTGCACTTACCAATGTGGCTTCTCTGGTAAGGACTATTCCTAAGAAAAATGTGGCCCTGACTCACCAGAGAGACCCATGTGCAGGTCCTGAGGACCTTGGAGCAGCACCTTCCTGCACTGACAGGAACTGGGTTCAATGCTGCCCACTGCCTGTGTACATTTACTTTTGCAGTATTTGCCTCTTCTCTTTCCCAGAGAGCTTGTGAGCTTCACGAGCACCCAACGAATCCCAGGGTTCTTCTTGCCATCCCTGCAATCTCCCCTCCAAACCAAACCTTTTTCCCTCTACTTATCACCCTGGAATGTCCTTACAACCGCTAAGCTTTCCCCTTCCTCCAACGCCCCACACGTCGAGTGTGTCTATCCACCTGCACCTCCACTCTGGCTTTCACCAGGGTCCTCTGGTCTCTCTTCTGCCTTGTAAGCTCCTAGGCTGCTGGAAAAAAAGGTGGTAGAGCCAGGCTGGGATGTCCAGCAGTGTTTGTTTGCAGCGACACCTCATAGGTATTCAGGCTGCTTTCCTCTTTGCTGATGAGCCTCATCTACAGAGTTTTTCTGCATAAAAAACTGCACATGTCAGAGGGGAAAGACAAATGACGGTAGCAATAATGTAGAAGAACATCCTCTGAACATCTGAGAGGGCTGAATCATGAACCACTTTTATCAAGGCATACAAGAGGCACTTAAATATTAGCTGCTGCTTATAAATAATATCGGTATGTTAAATACACACATTTTTTCACAGTTTTATAAAGCGAGTGATTTCTATTTGCTTTCAACTGAAAATCATAAAGCAAAAATCAATGAGCTTATATCACGCTTGTATTATGGTCCTTGAAGAGCCAACTGACTCTATAAAAATGACTGTTTTCTAATGAAGATATAATTAATTGGATTGAGTTGGCAAAGTTTAAGTGCCTTGTCATATTTTGACTGCTATGCAGCGCAAGAACTTATTGATTTTATAGAATATCTTGTAGATAAATGTAATGATTAATTTCATTTGGTTTACAAGAACAGACAACTTCTATGCAAAACTGGATGCGCTATCCTGTTTTTTTATAGCTGCCCGTACCTGGTGGGAGCATGGGTCTAGCTGTGGAGCTACACCAGGTGGCATGGCCTTCTCTGGTTTCCTATTTCCTCCAAAGAAATTCCATTTTCCTCCCAAACCCATGGGGTTTGTAATTTCAAGGACTTCAGACAGAGTATTTTTCAATATTTATTACTTGGTTCTTTCTCTTTTCTTTCTAAAATAAGGAATGGTAAGTTTTAGTCCATGTTTTCTGGTTTGCAAAGCCATCAGCCACAGGCCCAAAACCCAGGTGCAGCTCATGAACCCACTTCTAACTCAGTGCTTGCCTCGGGATAGAGAAGGTGGCTCCAGGCTCCCGGTCTGGAGCCCTCCGTGCCTGGGGGCCCCCGTGCACCTCCCTGCTCTGCCCCAGCAGTCCCAGCCCCTCGGCAGCTGGGGTCTCTCTCAGGGAGAGGTGCAGAGCAGCATCACTGCCCTCAAATCCAGCCATGGCTGGGACAGCCAGGCCAGCTGGGGGGGTCTGGCTGCCCCCCAAATGGGGCAAACCAGGGCTGTGATCCCCTTCATAGACACCACACTGGGGCTCGGCTTGATGCACAGTCCTTGGAGCTGTTTTTCCCGAGTCTTTGTGGTTATTTTTAGCCATAGCTACAGCACTCGGTGCCACATGGCTGCCTCTGAATTATTTGGTTGCTTAATTGGCGGGGTTGATGTAAAAGCAAAGTGAGGGGAAAGGAAATACCAGCAGCCTCCCTGGGGACACCCTGCCAAGCCTGGGGGTGACAGTCGCGCTCACTGTGAACTGTCTCGGCGTGTTTTTGTACCAGCAACACGGGGAATGAGAAGGATTTCAGGCCCGAGTTTCAGATCCGCTCCCTCGCCTCTCCGGCTGTATTCTTGCCCCCACTGCTGGCACAGGCGGAAAGCGCATCCCGAGGGCTGCCGGGCCCCCTCCCTGGCTGCACCCGCAGCTCGGAGCCGCTGGGAGCTGGGCCCCAGGCGCACACGGTATCTGCAAGGTACCGGGACTGAAATCAAAGCTTTGATTTTTGTGTTTGCCCTCAGAACGGATTAGTATTGAATGTCTGATCCACACGGTGTTTAATGAGTCTCTGGGTATAAACTGGCAGAGCAGAAATCTTTCCAGTAGCCTAGGCCGACCAGAAATGAAAACAGGAAAGTCCCATCATACAGACTGGATGGAAACTGCTAAAATCATATCCCAGGAATTACCCATGCCCTGCATTCCTCCCATCAGTGCTCTCTTCCATTCCAAACATGGGCACTCAGTTCTGTGTGATGTTGGGAAATGACATGTGGCAGGCATGTTTGAGTAGCTCCCTAAAATAAAGTATCAGAATCAATATGAGAGCAAAGAGGTGGCTGAGGATGCTCAAACTTGGCCACTATCAGTATGGTTTCTAAACCCCATCGTTGTGAGGGGGCAGTTGACAAGATCACCAGTTCTCCATGCCACTGCTGTTACATCCTAAACGACACAGCTGGAGGGCAAACAACACCCAGTATTGAGTTAAAATCCACTCTCCTACACAGAGTCTGAGCCATCCACATCCCAGCACGACCCACAGCCTGTACAGCATTGCCCCTTCTCCAGCAGTGCTCCGTGTTGCAGGCCGAGCCTCAGACCAGCTCTTTGGCCCAGCTCCCCTCTGGCTGCTCCTTCCCTCTGCTCCCGCCGTGCTCGGCCCCACCAGGACTCTTTCTGCGGCACTTTGGTCCTGGGGAGTGCTGCTGACCGAGATGGGTGTGGCTCCCAGGGGTGCTGGGTTTCACGCCAGGATGGCAGGGGCCATCACCAGGGCAGGAGGTGTCCCTGTTCCTCAGGCTCTGCCTGGCAGCAGCTTCCTGTCGCTGGGAACTACACTGCCCAGCAGCCCACAACATCCATGCTGGCAAAGGCAAGCTTAGCAGATGGGGCTGTGATCGCCCAGGCTCGGGTACGGCACAAGCCTGCCTGGGGGCCTGCAGGATGGCCACCCTGGCAGAGGGCACCCCATTTGGAGGATTACTGAAACAGTGGGGCCATTCAGTCCAGTGCCTGCAAGGCGCCATCTGCAGGCACGGGTCACCCCAGACTGGAGGTGCAGCTTGTCCCCAGCCATGCTCCCCACTCCTGCTTGCATTGGGGGCTGCCCCAGCACCAGGCCATTTTAAACCTTACCTTGAGTAACTGGGATATGAGGAAAATTGCGAATGTACACTTAGCCTGGGGCTCATCACTGCTTGGCTGAGCACTGGCTGTACGTTCAGGGCTGCCAGTGGCACAGGAGCAGGGCACAGCAGCAGAGGGGCTCTCGCCAGCAGCAAGGGAGCCAAGGTGAGGAGCGAGTGCCCTGGAAAAGCCACTTTCCCTGGCCCTTTGCCCTCAGTTGTGCCTTGCTGCTAAAGCTGCCTCTGAACACGTCCATCAAGCTGCAGGGGTGACTCCTGTGACTGGTACTCGTGCATTCGCTGTGCTTCTTGATCTAAAAATATGGTTAAAATTTTGCTCTTGAGATACATTGTAAAAATGTCACTTTTCAGGGCTTTCTCACAGCAGGGATACTGTTCCTTGTGAGCTGTAACTCAGCTCCTGCTCCGGAGGGGACTAGAGTGGCAGTGCCTGCCTGAGGCACTCACAGGTGAGCTGGAAGGGGAAGCAGGAGCTCAGCTGTGCCAGTGGCAGCAGCTTTGGCAGCAGTGCTGGATGGAAACCAACCACAGAGATTTATAAATCACTGCTCTTTACAGGCAAATTACTTCTCCTTAGATATGAGGAAACAAATTACCCAGGAGGGGAAGAAAGTCTAACTTTTGGGAGGTTATCATGGTTTCATCCCAGAACATCTGCCAGCCTCAGTGTCAGTGCAAGGTAACCAACACATGGCATGAATCTGAGAGTATAAAAGATGTGTCATTACAAGAAGGAGTAGGAGGAAAATAAAGCAAGTTGACAGCTCACATCCTGTGCCATAATCCTAGAAATTGTTAATATTTACAAAATTAACAACTAATATAACCGATGACAATCTCACTCCTCCTGGTTGTCATGAGGATATTAACAGTTACCACCCGCTACAAACTGGAAATATTCCCCGTCTCTGGAGCTCCTGCTGCTCAGCAAGCGTGGGGATAGCACAGACTTGGCCTCCCAGCTTTCCTACCAACCCCAAGCCATGAGCCAGTGTGGAACAACCAAGCGCTGCAGGAGCTGGAAATGCCTCCTGACCTCACTCTGCTTCCTGGGAGCAGAAGGTCAGGCAAAACAGGTCCTCCAGGAGCCCAGGATCCAGCCCCATGTAGTGCAGCATGCTGGGGAAAGCCCAGAGGAGGAGGATGGGCAGTACAGACAGTGCTGGAGAAAGGAGAGCAGAAGGCCACACTGGCTCAGATCATACTTTGGAACAAGCTGCCATTTCAGGAAAAACTCCCATACTGCTGCTGTGATTTGCCAGCTGTAAGGCTGGAACCTAACTGATAAGCAGATGCTGGTGTAATTTCCTTAACATGAAAGACCTCACTAAAACCAAAATAAAGGTGCTTGAACAGTGGCTCCATAGGAATTTACTCCTAGACTAGCAATCATAAAAAGGTGAAACTCAAATCACACTGCTGTTCCTCACATACTTTTTAAGTAAGAAAAAGAGTAAGAGCAGTGCTCATTTTCTCAGAACTGAGATTTTTTTTTTTTGGTAACTGTTACCTGTCCATCAAGAGGACTGCAGGAGGCAATACAGGGTTGACACCGTTAAGCAGAGGAAAACTGTGGATGGTGCCTGCACAAGCAAGTTTACTGGTTTCAGTTTGCTCTGCCCTTAGCAAGGAACATTAGTTCCCCAGGCCACTCTTTGCACAGGCACAACGTGCCAGGTTTACAGTAATTTTAAATGGTTTCCTCTGTCAGGGTGTATAGTACACAAAAAATTTGCCATGCTCTTTCCAGTTCACGGTATGCAAAATCAAAACAGAGAATTACCAGCATAACTGTTTTGAAAGTGCTCCCAGATACAGGAAAGCTGTGAAAAAGCAAATTTTCTCTTCACAGGAATAATTTTCTCCCTTTGAAGTGCCATACTGTTGGCTGCATGAGAGGGTGGCCCAAAAAGGCAACCTGAACTAGTGATCCTGAATGGATGAATGGATGGATGGATGGCAAAAATGCCTCTTCAATGCAACCTGAGATCAGAGATCTCATTTTCAATTAGGGCAGTGAAACAATACTGATCAGGGGAGCAAAGAGCAGCCTTTCCAGAGCTGGCACAGCACAAGTGCTCACCTAGGGGCAGCAACCAAGGACTCGGAAGTGCCTTCAGTTTGATGAATCCTCTGGAGAAATGACCATGGGGACATCATGAGCTGCACTGCTCATTAAGTGGTTCACTACAGTAAGATACAGCAACTCTTTCTTTGAGTACAATGGGGAAATAAATGTGACCCAGTAAAATATAACATTGTTTTTAAATATTAAAAAAGCAATGACCTTAGAGAACAGATACATAAAATCATCATACTCACATTAAAACTGTTGTGTAGTTTGCTCTAAGAAGCTGGAACATTTTTAGAAACACTAAAACCTTAGCACATTACATCCCAGATAGTTTGCTTTTCTTTCCCTCATCTTTTATTCTGCCCTGCACCTCTGAAGAGCATTCCTTTACAACCCATTTTGTTTTCCGTTTGTAAAGCTTTATGCATTTCAGTTTTTCATCATCTTCTGAGATCATTATCTTATTTTTTCATCTTTCTTTTCAAGAAACTTTTTCTTCCCCCCACATCTGCCACCATCTTCAGTACAGTACTTCTCCCTTTAGGATTTCTTTTATCCTTCTCATCTTTATGCTTTTCACTTACTCTTCCCCAGGCCCCTCATTCCTGCTTTTGCTTGTCAAAACTGTGTTTCTTCCTCCTTCATGAGGGAAGAAGTGGGAAGGTTGGGTGGATTTTTTTGCTATGAGCACACAAGAATGCTCCAATCAATACTTTGCAATCCTGCAGAGGAGAGCTTGCATGACTCCTTTAACACTTTCAAAATTTGCAACTGCAGTTAATGAAAGTCTGACTAATGCTTGAAAACCGTAAGCTTATTTTAAAACAGTGCTGTAGCTTCCCACCAATAACATCATCAGGCCTTCCCCAACAAGCTCTTAATTTTACATTAGAGACACTACTCCACGCTTTGAAAGACTTGTAGCCCTCTAGCAGCTTCTTTTTCTGTAAACCCCAGGACACAGAGCAGGTGATGGGCACAGTCTCAGACACCACCTGAGCTCTGTGGAGCTCTGGTTGGATTTCTGTTCAAACCAAAGGAAAGCTGTATTGCCACCCTACTCACAGAAAGCCATGTCTGTGTGTACCCACGGAGATTCTGGAAGACTGGTGAATCCAGTTCAGCTGGAAGTGAGTGTATACAGAGCATTTCCAAGTCTCCAAGCAGGTATCTGGCCATGGCTGCAGGCATCTGTCAGGAGAGCAGTGGAGCAGCCCTGAGGAAGCGCCCTCCTCCAGGGCTGGGGTAGCGTTCAGTGCCAGGGAGGGATCCAGAGCCTCTTCACCCCTTCCTGATAGATGTGCCCTTGCTATTTATTTTGTTCCAAAACCAATTTGCAATAGTAGTTTGGGGATCTTCTGACATTTCACTGACATTTCTTCAGGACTTTTTGTAGCATGATTATTATTGTCAGTAGGCCCTCTCACGTGTTAACCACATTTAATTGTGTGCATTCCAGATGGGGCACAGTTTTTGCTGTGAATTCTTAACATGCATCCAACCTAGCACCTTCATGGGCCTGTTTCAGTTGGACCTGTTCCCTAGGCAGATCACTTAAGAGGTCTGGAAAATCCTCTGCAGAAGCTTGCAACAGATAGAATTGCCTGTTCCTGACACGTCTACCATTTTTACTGTTCTCCATCTGCCTACCAAGACTGCCTCATTCTTCTGCAGTACTGAAGACCACTTAAAGAGTGTCTAAAGCATGATGCCAACTTCCTAGCTCTTCCTGCCAATTCAAAAAAATCTGTTGCAAAATATATGTCAATACATTTATTCCCAGACTAAGGCAAACATGTTACCTAAATGCTGGGACAATCCTACATGCGCTCGAGAGGCTGGTGCTGGTAACAGAAACTTCCGATACAAAACAGCTTTTGCAGAAGGCATCACTTCTAGCGTGAGATATTTCAAACCTTTTCTTTTCCCACTGAGCACAACAGGCCTGTCTTGGCAGTCTGGGCATCCTTCCCAGCTTGCTGTCCGGATGGGATGGCAGCCGACACTTGGCAATGGGCTGCTCGGGTATGAAATCCATTAAATTGGGAATCAAGGGCAGGAAGGCCTTGACACAAGCGGTCTAGGTATGAATATCTGCTCTTGTTCCTTGAGTTTCCTTGTTGGCTTTTGCTCTCCTAAGAATAAAATTGTTTGGGAAACACTGTCTGTAGATTTTAGGTTTCTCTTATCCATTGGTAAAACCAGAAACTATTTGAGCTGTTAAACCATTTGCAGCTTCTGAGCTTGGTTGTGGTGCCAGCTTTGTAGAGATAAATATAGAACCTGTGGCATTTTCAAAAGCCATTTGGAATAGCTCTTCAATATAAGCACTTTAAACAGAGATTAAACACATTATTTGGGTTTTCTGCCTAAAGAAAAAAATCACTTGAAAAATTGGCAGAAGTACCAGTTTCTTCAAATGACAAAGTTCTCTTCCCTAAACTGAGTCTGGCAATTGGCAGCTCTCTACAAAGACAATTTTTTTTCCTTTCCTCTCTCCCCTTCCCTACTCCTTGATTTCAAAATAACCTTCAAGGTAAAAAGAGCAGTCCACAGTAACATAAAAAAAGAAACAGAAACTGATTAAAATTTTTCACTCCTTTAACAGAATGCTTTGCATTTCAACTAACTTGTATCAGATAAAATGCTACCACATTCCTACAGAAGAAATCACCATATTACAGGAAACTGGACACATACATTCCTCAAGGAATTTCCTATTCAGAAGTCCTACTGAAGAAACTAAACAACAATACAAATGAAGAGCTTTATTAAAATCACTTGGCATATGAAATTTAATATCGTATAATATAGGTGCAAACTTCTCGATATTAACAGGATTATGACACATGTGAAGAGAGGACATTAATATACATATAAATAGAAAAGCTAAAATATATTTGATTGTGATATATTAAATGGCTACATAAATGTGACCATAGTTAGGAGCATATGTAGTTTTGTTTCCCTCTAGCAGTATCTTTTAAAGCATTATACATAGTAAATTGTATTTAATTCTAAACCCTGCTTTCTTAACAGGATATGTGTAGAAATATTATAGGCACAAGCAAAAGCAATGCAAAAGATGTAAAAACAGAGGCAGAAACCGGGCACTTATTTGTTCTTGGCTGCCAGAGGTTTACGGCTGATCTTCTTTGACTTGTCATTGTTCTTCTTTGGAGGTTCAGGGTTTGCCTGCATGTGTCTGCCATAAAGACTGTAAGGAAAGGAGAAAAAAAAAACTGATACAACCATTAAACACAGACTTTTACTCTGCAGCACATTAAACAATGCATCTATTTACTACAGATAAAAAAAAGGTCTTTATTTTGTCTCAACACACTGAATTTTCTATTAGCTCTCAAGCTGCAGTCATTAACATTTGGGTTTTTGTGACTTTTCAGGGGAGTAACATCAGGGAAGAGCAGGCTTTTGGAGCAGTGAAGAAGCAATCAGTTTTGCCTTCAGAAACTAGCAACCTTTATTCTGCAGTTATGGGATTAAGGCTCGGAAGGCTGCAAGGATGTGTATTCAAGTAGACAATGACAAAAATTGGGTTGAACTGGAGAGATAGAGTGCCTGCTTAGAGCAAACTGAGCATCATCCCTAACCAGAAAACCCAAGGGCTTGATAATGTGACAGAGAGCAATGGTGTCACAGCCGCCTTTGCTGCTCACACATGATTGATAGCACTGGGACAGCTACCAACACATCAATGCCACATTAGTAAGTACCACTGATTAAATGTTGACAAAGTATCCTACAATTAAGATGGCTAGCATTCACTGTGAAGCTAAATGGACTACATGGCTGAGAGGATCTTGCTAAATATCACATAGTAATTAATAGATAATTTATGAGTAATCCCGATTAGAATAAATTAAAAACCTACCAAAAATAAACACAGCTCAAACCTAACTTTCCTTATTGACATAAAGTGCTTTTTGAAGATGCACTCTGTCGGTTTTGGTTGGGGTAATTTTCTTCATAGTGGCTGGGATGGGGCTGTGGTTTGGATTTGCACTGAAAACAGTGTTGATAATGCAGGGATATTTCAGTTATTGCTGAGCAGGGCTTGCACAGAGCCAAGGCCTTTTCTGCTCCTCACCCCACCAGTGAGAGGCCTGGGAGTGCACAAGTTGTTGGGAAGAGATGCAGCCAGCACAGATGACCAAAACTGACCCAAGGCATATCCCAGACCACACCACATCCTGCTCATCACATAAAGCTGGGGGAAGAAGGAAGGGGGGATGTTCGGAGTGGTAATGTTTGTCTTCCCAAGTCACTGTTACATATGATCTTGGATGTCTTTTCCAACCTTTGTGATTCTGTGACTCTATTCTATTTACTATTCTAATTCTATGTCAGAAGATTAAAAGCTACCACCTGATCTGAAGTTAATGCTGCTGTATCTGGAAGATATAAACCCTGGCATTCCTGAACTGTGGAATGAGATTAGAGCTTCCTAGAGGGTGGGCTGGAGAGGCAGCGCTTGCTTTCACCTTCTCAGCAAAGTTTTCCATCATTCTGCTAAGCAGGCTGCTGTCAAGGTGTACTGTAGCCAAACAGCCTTGCTCAAGGAAAATACAACTGTAAACTATGACATTACTTCACCTTACTAAAATTTTATGTGTGCCATCACCTGCTGTCAGCAAGGGATCAGGTAGCATTTCCTGATGAAAGCAGAGAGCCCTGACCCTCTGTGATAACTACATGCTTCCTATTAGCTACAATACACGTTTTTTTTTTAATTTCTTAAAAGGCTGTATTTTATCCAAGTACAAAGTATGTGTATTAATCAAATATACATCCTAAATAACTGTCCTGTTTTGGAAGGTGTTGAGTGGAGTGAGGGAGCCTATGGAAGGAGATGGTTCAGTATTATGAAAAGCTATCACTGTAGAAGAGCACAGAAGTGATATTCAACAAGGTTGTCCCATCAAAAACTGGTCCAGGATAGACAAAGTCAGGCAACAAGCAGCATCTTGTTCTCCGTGATAAGCAGTGCAGCATTTGAATCACTGACAGCAGTCATTTTGAAACTTAGAAGTCAGCACTAGTTAGGTAAATATGAAATTAACCTTTTCGGCTTTTTAAAAGTCCCTATATGGGACTCTAGGCACTGAATTAAGAGAATCCAGTGATCTACTGTACCTGAGCACAAAATACACCATGGATAGCAATAGAAGTCTCCTGTCACTGTCCTGTGTTCCACATCCTGCTGCCCCACAGCTCCTTTGCCCTATTAGTGCTATCCCGAAGAGGATGGAGACAGCTTAGGTGGTTGTCAAGTGTTACATATCCTCCTTCTGCCGAAGTTGGTTTAGGCTCTCCCTTTTTGCTTTAGAAACTTTATGCAAGTTTCCCTCTCGGGTGATCCCTTTGGCATTCATTCTGCCTCTCATTTCCTCCTTTCTCAGAGCAAATGTTCAAGTTTGTGGACTGGCAGAGCTCAGATTAGTGAACTTCTCCCAAAGAAAAAGGGTGTGGTGGGAATTCTATTGACTACACAGATGCTTTCAAAATGCAGAAAACCTGAATACTGACAATTTTGAATGACCTTCAAAGTCTGGTAAAGTCTACTTGGGCAATGCCTTTTGACACGAAAAGAGGTTCAGAAGCTACTGTGTGCATTAAGCAGCAAAAATACCAATTCACCTGTAGGTATTTTAGGTTTTTTGTTTTGCTCCTCACAATATTCAGTGCTCTTGGTGCCCCAGCAACAACCTTTGCCCCATGCAAATGCTACATTAGTAGTAATGGCTCTACATGAGTTGAAGGCATCTACAACACTTTTACATTCTTTCCACCTATTTTCATGTCCAACAGCTTTTATCAGCATGAGCACCAGTTTCATCCAGCAAAGTAATTACTGGGTTTGAAATAAGAAAATCAAATATATCTACTTAGGTTTCCCAGGCAAAATAAGAGGGAATTTCAATGCACATTGCTATCCCAGCTGAAGATGAGTGCTTCACAATCTTTCACGTAGCCTGCTAGTCAAAGAGCAAGGATCAGACATACTTAGCTTATACAAACCTCCACACACAGGGTCTCTCTCTTCTGCTTGCATACATCAAATATGAGGAGACTACGGTGTCACAACAATATTTAAATACAATAATGACTGTGATAATGCCTCTGGGACAGAATTTGCCTTCTATTACAGATAGGAGAATTCAAAATTCTCAATGAACTTCTGGTACAACAACAAACACCACTTTTATAGCTCCCAGGGGAAATGAAAAAGCTACAGGGGGAAAAAAAAAAAGGCAAAATAAAAACACTAATGGAACTTATCTGCATGGAGAAGCAATTATCTGACTTCCACAAGAACCTATAACCCTTTAGTTCTAACAGACATGAAGTTTGCATAAAGTCTTTAATAATTTCAGTACTGGAAAGACACGGCCACAGCCACAGCTGTAGCCAAGCTGTACAAACCAGGTACATGCTCTTGTTCTGCACGAACACAGAGTCAGATGTGTTAGGCAGAGACACTCACACACCATCCTCAGCAGCAGAGGTCAGCTGAAGACACGCACACAAGGCAGTTCTGCTGCTCAGCTGACGGATGGTGATGTGCTAGAGGATGGCACCTTGACACAGCTGTTTGCAGGACTAGACCCTTTGCCAAGGCAGATTGTCTCCATAAACACACAGAAGAATTTTGATGCAGATTGTGGCTACGCTTTCAAGGCAGGTTTGTGAGGTAAGTGCTGATAACACATTCATGGCAGTGCCTTCCCACTAGGTATTTTATAATATCACCTGTTTACAGGGCTGGAACAGCTTTGAGCAGGACACTACACAGCTTGAAGGCCAAAACCTCTGCTGAAGGACAGAATCTGGAGTGCAAACAAATACTTGAGATGTTTGCAGTTTGCAGTAACAGTCAGAAGCTGGTTACTATAAGCACAGCTCACAAACTGCAGAGCCTTTGTAGACTTAGCAGCTACAGTATTGTAGGCAGACTTTTCATTACGATAAAATTAAGGGGGAGATTATATGCAAGATTGAAAGTGCAGAAAGCCCTCAGACAGAGACTCTAAGTAGCTTTCTTTCCTTGTATATATTTTTAAAAGTATCTTTCATGAAAAAAATGTTTCTTTGTATGCAGATGTAAAGATAAACAAAATCTTCCTGCATTCTCTACCTGCCCCATGAAAGTAACAAACAACAGCAGCATGGCTGCTGCAGCAGCAAAACTAACAACATCAAGTGAGAAAGATGCTCATTAAACTTCATCATTCTGTCTACTTTAATGATGCTTTTACTTAATAAAAATTCCCTAAGTAGTTGCAAAGATATTAGGCAAGGTCTCTGGTTATGTGTCAGGGGTCTAAGCTGTCACTAGCAAGCATGCAGTTCAGGAGAGGCATTCCCAAGAGGAGAGAGTGAATACAGCTTTCTTGTAATAAATTCAGAGAGAATCAATAACCACAGTGTGCCACATTACTTAAGCATTTAGAAAAGTAGGTGATCCTTCTAAATTAAACCACAAATTGCTAAATGTTGCAATTTACAGCATAAGATCAAGCATGGAACCTTGTAACTTGGAAGCACATAGTCTTGCTACCAAAATCTCTGAATTTAAAAATAGAACCATAGTTACAATTTTCAAATTCATTAAGGTCAATAGAGTCAGTTTGAAAAACAAATTCAGCACAACTGCCTCCAATTTTTCTCTCTTGTCCAACAAAATGCTCACTAGCCAAGGGCTATATGCTCCCAGAGATAAGAGAGAACTTGTGTAAGCTAGGGAACTAGTGCAAAGTGTTTGATGCACACATTGATTTTTTGGAGTTTAAGCATTTTGAAAGAGGATTTCAAGACTGAGCCATGACAAATACACTGGTCTCACTTTATGTCTGTAACAGATCTGCAGGATGAGTATGCAGTATAAAAAATACCACACAGTTAAATATGGTCCTGGAGAGATACAACCTCCAGCTCTGTACTGTAATAAGAGAAATGAAGGTGAAACATTCCAGCTCTGCTCGATTTTTCAAAAGCTGAAGTTAAGGGTCAGGCAGATATTTAGTGCTCAGACAAAGCTGCGCAGTGACCTCAACAGGACAGTCCTGAGCCTTAGCTGATGCAGCAGGAGAAGGGAAAGGCTGAATCAATGGTGGCATCACTGGAAACCCAAAGCTGAAAGAAGTGCTTGCATGACTGATAGATGCTGGCTACCCTGCATCAGTTACAGTTCACATGCACTCAGAGCAAGGTGCTTTTGCCACAGCAGTTTTTGCATAGCTAACTTTTGCTCTGGTGTTCCCTCTGAGTGACTGGGACTGACCTTTTCTTTGTGGGAGCTGTTAATATATCATCCCCTCAAACCACATACTCTCTCCCAGGAAAGGGCAAATACTGGGATTTAACTAGTCAGTAATGTACCAGTGAGAGAAAACAGTGGAGGTTAAAATTACTATGCAAGTATCATATTATGTTGGTAGTTCACCAATAATGTTTTTAGTCTTTCTGATGTAAGTCAGATGACCTCAATGAAGAGGAACACTGCACGGCTAAGTGTTCTGTTTTCCTTACACCCAAATGGCAAACTGCAGCTTTAGGATTCTTAATAAGGAAAAATAGACACAAGTGATTAATTTTATTCAGCTAATTTTTTGCCCTTTGTTATCAAGTGCTCTGAAAGCAGAAGGCATTAATGTCAGTGATGTTCATCATATAAAGCTCTCGCAAGTTTCTTCAAAAGCTCAGCTCTGGCCTGTCCCTGTCTATGCAGCTTTCTCCTCCTGCTCCATGACGGAGGCAGCACTGGCTGGATGAAGGGATCAGGTGCTGGCAGTGCCACATGCTGCAAGAACCTCTGGGCCACTGAACCTGCAGCTCTCAATGTGCTGTGAAACTGCTCCATTATTTTTAGAACTGTTAACAGCGTGCCTTTCTCTGCAGCCCACTGACACTGGGATGCTTAATGCTTCAGACTGCCCCAAATCTCCACACGCCAGAGCCCAGCCCCGAGACACTCCCAAGTGTAACAACCTGTATAATTTTTCTGTTCCTTCCACCTGCCTCAGTAATCTTCCTAAGTTCCTGCAGATTTTGCCTGCCACCACTTTCCCTAATTCCCCCTAAGTCCCACATTTCACCTTTTAAAGAGACTTTCTGCATCACCAGATATCCCCAATACCCTCAAATGCCTTTTCTGGTCTTCACCCCACAGGCACTTGTTAAGGGAACTGATCATCTCTCCCCATCTTGGATTAGGTGTTTTTTATCAGCTAGTTCCATGTTTTGGAGCCCAAATTAGATAAGAAGAAGAGGATTCAGCACAGGTGGAGAGCTAAGTATCCAAGCCTATGTCTCCCAGTCAGTGGATATCTGGTTAATGAAGCCAGAGGAGTAAAGAGCTTTTTGGTTGATCAAGTGCAAGTGTCTGCTGTGAGATGCTTAGCTGTACTGCTCTGTTAAAGATTTTTACCAGCTACAGAGGACAGTGGGTAGCTAGCTGACACGCAGACACTCATGTTTAGCTATTTTAAAATGCTAGATGGAGTCCACCCAACCACTCCCTCTGTGTTCCCACTCTGCACTCTCACAAGCTGTTAGCCATCTTACATTAGAGACTCTGCTGAGTCATGCAGTCCAAAGTTGACTTACTCAGAATTCCTGCCTAAAAACACTCTAAATCTCAACAAGCAAAAAAAGAGTATTCTGCCAAAACTTTTTTGAGCTCACTGTTTCAGCGTCCGTGCAGAATGTGCACCCTCCAAAATAAATCCCACATGTCTCCTACTGGCTACTTCACCATTCAGTTTTCCACAGGGCTCCCCTCTGCTGGACCCCTCTACATCTACTGCTCTGTATACCTGAAGTTTCAACCTCTATGTGCCACATTTCCCACTCTCTATCCCTACAGGTTACTGTCAAAGACAGACCCTGATCAGAGGGACCACTGGCTCAGCTCAGAGGTCCCTGACCTGACATGTCAGTGAGGGGAGATTTGAGCTGAGGTAACTGATTTACAAACACCTGTTCTCCTATTGGGCTGGCAGTTGATGGATAATTTTAATTCTGCCAGACACATCCGCTCTTAAAATGGTTAATTTAATCCTTGCCTCTTTGAACTCATCGTCTTGCATGTTATGGTGAACTAGTATTTTTTTCCATAAAGGAATTACAAGGAGGTGTTACATATTTCTTTAATTAATACACAGTAATAAAAGAAAGCCTTCTCCTTATATTCTCTGAGGCTAGCAGCCTTTTGAAGCAAGTATTTTAAATGTGAGGCTTGTTAGGGAAGCACAGCTGGAAGCTCATAGAAGTCTAGCAAAAAAAAAAAGATTCTTTTAAAAGGAAGAAGTGCAAGCCAAGATTTGCAAAGCTGGCTAATGACTTTGCATACTCAACCTGAAAGACCTTACAAGAGGCGTGGCTTTTGGCAGACACAAGTTTGAAAGCACAAGGAACATTAGCATCTATTTCTGAAAGTCAGACCATCCCAAGGGACCCCAGAACTGAAAATCTTCAGCTGTGCTACAAATCCAGAGAGACACACAAGGGAGGCCTCCATGGAACTATCACAAAGATGGAAAGGACAGGGCTTTCTTACGCTTACTTCTTTCAAAACAGAGACAAACAGGAATTAAGATTTCATCTAGAGAATCTATTACGCTAATAAAAGCACCTCCGGTTGGGCCAGTATAATGGAACAGCAGCCTGAGAGGATGAGGGAGAGAACAATTTGTTTCTGCATGTGGATCATCCTATCAGACTACTTCAATTATGAAGAATTTCTCACCTGGGACTCATATCTTCAACCACATTCAGGAGGTGTGATCTCCTTTCTCATGCTCCACTTTGAATGGAGCAATGACTTGTTCAGCCTACACGTGCTGACCAGTCCCTGAATCCACCCCAGGCATGACATGGGCCAGAAACTGAAGTCCTTAAGGGTAAGAATTCACACAGATTGCGGTGGAACATTTTCCTATTTGTCTTCACAGATCAAATATTGCTTTCCTACTTAGGACCAGAAGAAACAATTTAGTGCCAGATACAGGCATCAGTTTAAACTCTGAGGGCTGAGGTATCCACACAGAACAAATGGTATCCTACATCTAATTCATCAAAAGCAATTAGGAGCCACAGAAAGTACATGAGCATGTTCAGCTCCTTTGGCAGATGCCAGCACAGGTAGCTGCAGATAAAAATGACCTGCTAAGAAGGAAGAAGACTACTCAAGTGAGAAACAAGTGTGTTCAGTTTACTGAAGTGATCTGTATCATCACAACCCTTATCTTTATGTATTTGCAATTTGTAAGCATGCAATAGATAAATCAACAGTTGCTGCATTTCCCCAAACCATGTTGTTGGGACAACATTCAAGGCCACTTGCTTGATCTCAAACTAACCCTGGGCAGGCAGCAGACACAGTACAGAAAACATAGTGGCATGCAGCACAGCCAGCTGCTGGGGGACAGCTGAGCACAGTATTCTTCACTCTTATGTTATTTTAATGTTGTTGTCTGCGTGCAGTCCTTTGGGCTTCAGTAAAACAGTGCTCACTTTCCTTTCTGAATGCTACACTGCTGCTCAGATAAATGCCCTTACGTAATCTTTATTATTGATTTATTACATGCATTTTGCTGCAAACCTAATTAAAATTTAAAAAAAGGAAAACAGGGGGCAAAAATAGCAAAGTGCAAGCTAAGGAACTTTCTTTAAGTTATTATATGTCCAGCAGGTATGTATTTCTTTTCTAGTAACTAGATAAAGTGCATCAATAAAATGTATAGAAGGGACTCTGGGGAAATACTGATACAGAGAGTCACTCTTTCCTTTTTTTTTTTTAAAAAAAAAAAAAAGGCAAATTGAAGTGTCTGAGTTAATCTGAGCCTGCTTTGCTGCACACTGAGGATGACCATTTTCACTGGCAGTAGCATGGAGGACATTCAGGAGACTGCAATTCCCCCCACACAGGGTTTATACAGCTGCCCTGCTCTGCTGGGCTGGCTCACACACCTAGCCCAGGATGTCTGCCTCTGCCACCCCAGCTGGCTGCAGGGCCAGCTCTCCAACAGCTCCTTGAAATAAACCTAAGGACTGAACAGTGATGAGGGACACAGTGACAAGGTGGGGAACTCAACCAAACTAACCCCTCTGAATCACCACCTCTGAGACCCTTCAAAGGGAAAGGAAGAAGTCCCAGTCCCGTCACACAATCCATTTATGTGACCCAACACAAGAAACTCTGGAAGGCTTGTGACCACTGAGGACCACTGTGTAAAGGGGGCACAGGATTTACTGTGGGATGCTTAGACAGAGTCTTGAGTATTTAAGGATTATACAGGACTTATGAATTCTTATGGGGACAGACCAATAGGGTGGAAGTGAGTGACCAAGGATGACAGCAGAGAACAAGTGCAGGGAAAAGAAGAGAGGATGAGGCAGGGAACAAATGAGTCAATAGTGTGCAAGCAGGAGGAGGCTGGAACACTTGATTGGCAGAACTCTGTGCCAAATCACCTTGACTTTGTCCTGCCTAAACTCTGTTTCAAGCTGTTTTCTGTCTGAGTGAGCCCTCTGTTCTGGCACCATGCATACATGTCCCATCAGCAAAGTTCAAGACAGATCAGCTGGTCAACAGGACAGACTGAGTCCCAGATGCTGGAGTGACCAAGGGACTGTAGGATCAGCCCCCAGAAAAACTGAGGAGATGTAGGCTGGTGAGACTGGGTCTGGGGGCCTGATATTTGAAACATCAAGACTGGGGAGCCAGGGATCAGAGGCATCCCCAACACAGGGTTTTCTCTGAGCACTGCAGGGAAAGGTATTGAGGAATGCTGTTGTTTGTCCTCTCTGTGTTTATGTGTCCACCTGCCCTCCCATCATGCTAATCTGCCCATGGCTGGCCATGTGTATATACATGTTCTGAGACTGTGTATATACATGTTCTGAGACTGTGGTCAGCCTTGCTACTGACAGGACAAGAGAACAGGGATATGGAGCAGTTGCTCACTGCCATCAGTGAAGGAATTTACTTGGTTCCTCCAGGACACTGGATTTAGCTGCTCAAAAGCACTACCACAAAGAAGGTGAAGAATGGAGGAAACTCACTTCACTTTACGGCAACACTGCAATGGAAATGTCACTTTTTGACACAAAGGACCACATCTGAGGTGCTACACATCTCAGACATTCCAATTTCACTTGGTCACATGAATTGGCTTTGTTTAACTCATGATGGATACATTTTCCAGAAAAGCTGTTCTAGGACAGGGTTTTCGAACATACTTAACAGGTCAATGCAGGTCTTTCCAGTTCCCACACACAGCCCTTTAAACTATTCCCTGGCCAAATGGACACAAACATGCTGATTATGTCAATCTTACAGACACCTGGTAAGCTGTGCTCTGACAGATCAATGTACATGCAAAGGAAAAAGGTGATTCAAAGCCAATTTCAAAATCATTGCCATCATATATGTTAAAATGCTGAAATACTGAAAGCCAAAGACCGAGTAGTTCTATATGGAAACAAAAACCATCAATACAATGGTTTTCCAGTTGTATAACTTTACTGTGGAAGACCAAACATGGTCACTCAGAAACCATGTAAGAAAACGATACAGACTATTCACTTAATTTTCCAGCCAGTTTTGAACAAAGCATTACATCCTTAATATTTGACAAACAATCACTGGGTTTTAAGCAAATCATTGGTGATTTTCCATGGCTTTTACTGTGCCAACAAAGCTGTTCCAGAATCTTTTCAGGAGGGACCTATGCTATGTGGCAGCCAATAATCTTTATGGCAACACTGCAATGAAAATGTCGCTTACTGTAATGAGCAGAGATCATAAGTTAAGCCCCCAGCTACCTTTCCATTATTTTTCATTAGAGTTTTTCTGGCTTTGCTATGCTTCAAAGTACTCAGGGAATTACCCCAAATTAGGCTCACTAGTCAGCTCTTCATTACTCAGACCACACTGAAACTGAGCAATCAGCAAACTGAACCAGCTCCTGAGTAACACAAGACAGTAACATTTGCTTGACTGTTTACAATTTCTTTTTTAGTTTGTCCTCTTTCTTAAAGCTCTGTTCTGTAAAACAAACTTGCCCACAGTTGGAGGCGGTTCTAAAACAACAGGAAAATCACATAGTATTTTTTCATGCCATTAACACCTTGAGCAAAGGGTTGGCCTTCCCTTCATCTACCAGAAACAAACTGTGATACAGTCATGTTTTCTTGACAGCAGTGCTTTTCCTGGATTTGTGTTCCATAGTGCTAGATGAAGTGGGTGAGATAAGAAGTCTCACTTACTATGTGAATCCTCACCCTTTGAAGAATCCCTAATCTATGGCAGATTTTTACACTGGCTTCCTTCCCTCTTGCAAAACAAGGAGATGACCAACCTTCTGGAAAAGAGCAGTAACGCTGATATCATTTAAGTTTTCTTCACTGACAATCAGCACGACTTCCCAAGTTGCTTTCACTGTCTTTCAGGGCCCACAGCATGAAAAACATAAAGCCTTTTGAAAGGCTTTCTTCTCCCCCAATGTCTGTCAAGATGAAATGGCAATACACTGTCAGCCTGATTTTGATTTCAACAAAATCAATACAAGTTTTGCTTCCGACTTCAAGGGAAGGTTTGGCTTTCAGGTCAATTATCCATGCAAGCTGAAAGGCAAACTGCAGCTGTAGTGTGGCTCACAAACCCCAAACTATGTACAACAACCTATGAACAACATCTAGGCTGCCTATGAGCAGTGGAGTGAAAATTATGCTTTCTCATCAAGTGCTAGTAATAGCTAAGGCCAATGAGTCACTCTGTGACTTCTTAATGCATGCATTGACCAAAATAGTTTCTCTTGCAAGGAAGGTGGGATTATGCATACTGATCTGGTTTCACTCAACATCCTTTTGCTGGTTTTGCTCAACATCCTTTTGCTGTAGGTAGGCAGCACTTATCCTAAATTGTTGGTGCTTACGAATGCTCATGAGTTAAGGGAACAAATATGGAACTTTTACTGAAAAGGACAAGAACTAGTTTACTCATCAGAGATTTGCAAAAGGCACCCACGGGAACCTTCAAGCGTGATGTAAAATAAACCAGTGATTCCACCTTCTTCTGGGCAAGAGGAAAAGGAACATGCAGTTGAAAACACTTGCACTGAATCAGTCTAAGTGCCACAGCAACAACAAAGGCAGAAAAAGTGCAGCAACAGGGAGCCAAACACAATGCTGCAGTCTTGGTGGACAAACTGGAGATCGCCTACTTTGCATTTTCTTTGAAACATGTTGGAAAACACATTGCAGGGAGGGCAAACATGGTCCTTGGTTCCTTCTTTCTGGCTTCTCAACCAACAGGCTATTAACATGTTTTCCAAATCCCAGCCTACACACACAAGGTAGCAAACAGGCACCCCTTTACTTGTGAAAGACAAGATATTAGACTGGATATTAGGAGAAATTTCTTCACTGAAACGGTGGTCAAGCATTGTAGCAGACTGCCCAGGGAAGTGGTGAAGTGGTGGAATCACCATCTCTGGAAGTATTCAAAATATGCGTAGATGTGGTGCTTAGAAGCAAGGTTTAGTGGATTAGCAGTGCTGTCCTCGTGGTTGGACTCAATGATCTCAAAGGTCTTTTTCAACATTTGTGATTCTGTGCTTCGACTCCCAGCATTCCCCAAGCTTGTGAAACAGAGCAGATTTATGAGAAATGCAGGAGTGGGAAAAGCAAAGTGACAAAAGATTAGTCAACAGCTCTCTGTCACTGAGAATGCACTTCATTAACCTGTCAATTGCACTGTCTAGGAGACACATTTATTGACAACTTACTGCCAATTGATCCAACATCTATATAAAGCTCTTCTTATGCAACAAGCTAGCTGACTCAGATGATGATGAGATCTATAGAGAATTAATAGCTATACTAAGCTCCAAACTGCCCTAATTTCTAAACAAAATGCAACCAGAAGTGATAAAATCCCACCAAAATCCCTGCAGCTAGACCATATTCACTGCTTACAGTGTATTTTAGAATAAGATTCACTTTGATACACTCCATAGCTGGGGTAAAAGCATTGTATGGGTATGAAGTAAAAGTCCTTATGCAAACACTGTTTTTGACTTCTATGGCCATATGTACTTGTGGGATTACTTTTGCAATACAGGGACTCTGCATTTTCTACTCCCTCAATTCAGCATGGAAGCACCCAGAGATGTTCAGGGCTGTATGACAACCAAGTGCTCTGTGCGGTCGCACGCCTCAGCCTCTCGCCAGGACAGGGTAAAGCTGCAAATGGCTAATTGATCCTGCAGTGGCTTTAACAACTGGCAGTCACTTCACACTGCTGGCAGCATTCCTGCAGTGCACACACTCTCATCCTTTGCCTGCTTTGCTTTGTGCTACCTGTTTTATCACTTCATGATAAGGCAGCGTCAAAGACAGCAGGCATAACCTATTCTGGCATCTCCATCTGGCTTTATATATCAGACTTGTGCTGCTCTTGTGGATTAGTTTCAGATCCCTGTTGGCAGATCAAAGGCAGCAATAATAACCACAAATCAATCCCTCTTTAAGGCCTAAAACATCTTCTCCCTCATAGCATGCCTCATTTCTTCACCGCTCCAGAGCTGTTATAAATATCAACTTTGCCTAGACACAACAGTTGTATGCAGATACTCAGGCCCTGGAGAATTTGGCATTGCGTTTTCACCTGCTTTTTTCTGTTCTATTATGACAATCAAAATGAGCAGCATCAATAGAGAGGTGCTCATGGAAATCAAACATTTGAGTCCCTAAAAGTCAGAAAGCTGCCTGGTGAATGTATACGCAGAGCATGGCTCGCTTCCCTGAGTCTCATCTCAGGCAATGTGTTTTCCAGCACTCATCAGAGCTGTCCACTGAAGCACCCAGCTCACTGCTCTGAGCTGACCAACAGATGTTTTCAGATACAGAAAAGATGTGTCCTCAGTTGAACAACTGCACAGTGGACAGGTTGCTTTCTAATGGTGTTTCCAGACAGCTTCCCCCTTGATTAGGACATGCTCTAGAAAACAGGACTCAGAAAAGGGATTCATGAGGTTCAAGACCCACACTGTTGTTCCCATAGAGGGGAAACATCTGGATCCTTTCACATTGACTGCACTTCCATTCTTGAGATTGCTCTTGATTTCCTGATGTTCACCTCCTAGGATTTATCTAAAGGCAGTGGAAGTTAAAAAATGACTCAAGGACCAGGTAGCAGTTTTCTTTCTGGCTATGTCTTTCTACCAAAATGAGACTTTTACTACAGGAGAAGTAGCTTTTGTTTGCTCTCTCTCCATAACACCTTCACAGGTACAAAGCTGCATTTACCATGATGTAGCTATGCAGTTCCTGGGATCTCAAATCACTCAGAGATATTGTGCCCCAAAAAAATATCTGTGCCTTGGATTTTACATGAAAACTTCTCCTGTGCTGTAAAAGATATACCTGCATAAGCAGTGAAGACATAAACTCTCCCTCTTACCCTTCTTTAAATCTTTCTGTCTTGTAACTTGCAGTTTGAGCTATGTCTCTGAAGAGGCTCCAACATCAGCTAGATCAGCAGTAGTTCAATATTCCTACATTTGACTTAAAACTCAGAGATAAAAAGCAAAAGCAAGAGCTGCTTAAAGATCTCCTGAAATTCTTAAGAAAAATTTTATCAAAGATAAACATATACAAATCATCTGGTGCCAACATTGCATTTGTATAGCTTGCAATGGCCAGAAAGACCTAATATTTCAAGATTACCACATAAGGGCTTGAAAAATATTTTCTCCTAGAATTCTTTTGAATATGAATGTAAAGTAATTTGATCCTGATTTTTTCAGTATTCGATTAAGTTCCACTCAATTGACTGTTTACCCCTTATAATTTTTTACTACACACATAAAACTAGAACACTGTCTTGATATAAGGAAAATGGGGATGGTACATATTGCTCATATCCACACATAATTTTAACTACTGCAACTGTACTATTTCTAGATAATTTTTGAACTATGACAAAGAGGCATGTTACTCAAGAAAAGCGGTGCGCCTATAAAAAGCTGTATGTGTTTGAGTCAATCAAGTAAAGAGAGAATAATTTTCTTCTTACAGTATGATTCTTCTACATGGTAGTGGAAGCAGAAAGTCAGAAAGATTAACCGAAGACCAAGAAAAAAGGACCATCATCTTCTTCCCTTTCTCACTACTGAGCTTAGAAAAATGTCCAAAAATGGAAAAAAGAAATTATACTGGCAGCTTCTACGACAGTTTAATAAACCTTGGGGAAGGCCTTAGTGTTAAATTTGCCTTCCCCGTAGAACCTAAAGCACTGCTACTAAAGTAGTACAATAAAGTTTATGAACTTGTCTTCACTGCTGCATAATTTATCTTTGAGAAATGATACTATGGTGAACAACTGCTCTCTATGAATCTCTTTGGGCTTCATTGGACTGCAGGCTTTATCACAGTAAGTAAACTGGATCAAGACGGAACTCCAAACTGAAATATATATAATGAATTTCTGGATTAACGAAAAATACTTAATTTAAAAGTTAAATACTAGTACACTCAAGTAGTTTTTTATGCTTCACGTCAACTTCCAAACTAGAAGTCTTTTTGACGTATTTTACACTGAAACTAAAAAGAAACAAATTCCAGAACCATGCATACTTCTTTTCGTTCAAGAAAATTTCTGTTTTCTATTAGTTTTCTAACAAAAAGCAAATATATCTTACCATAAGAAAAAACCAAAATACCCCAACCAGAGAACAGAACAAAAGTGACAAATACAAAACCACACTGCAAATTCAAAATAAACGTAACTAAACCTCAGTAACCAAAGACAAAGGTATATGAACTTTCCTTCTTTGCCTAGTCTAATGCTGATGGTACAGTTTGCTCAGACCACTTTCCAGCACTGTAGTTACCCTGCTCTAGAAAATGCTCCTGTTTTGGGGTGCATGCTTTCTGTCAGGTTAGCAAGTTAATGTGTCTATGCAGCTCTTTGATTACCAGATTTAACATGGTGAAGGCAGGGGAAACCCTAAGCAGAGGAGAAAAGGAAAAGGGAAGAAAACAGATAAATCAGTTTTTAAACTCAAAACTCCCCCCATGAATCAGAGGGTGGGAATTGGAAGGTGTCACTGCACAGTGGGATGTGCATATATGCTATGGAGAAAACTTCACTGCCACCCAAAGCCCACAAGCCTGTGCAATGCTGACAAAGACTGGTGAGGAATGAGAACGATGGGACAGAGACACAGAATAATGAGCAGCCTGATTTCTTGCCAAAGACTTATAAGACAGGTCAGTAGAACAGCTTTGCAAGGAAAGTGATTTAGCCCAGGAAAAAAAACTGCTTAAGGACTGTTGACTTATTTGTACAGTAGGATAGTTTACATCCCTGGATATTATGATTGTTGGACAAGTGGCATTACTCGATGCTTTTGTCTATTACAAGATAATTTCTCCATGCTAGATTGTTTGATAAATCCCAATATTTCAGGGAATGCTCCAGGCAATGGAAAATGTTATATTCATTTTGATGAAAACAATAAAATGAGACGGAAAGAGTACATTTATGCACAGGGCTTGTGACCTCTTGCAGTGGTGAGCAGATGCAGCTGTTTCAGCCATCCAGGTCTGGGGGTAATGGTCTACAGACCAAAGAGCCATGGAATGGCTGCCACCTTCTTTGCCAGAGTTAATGAGTCTGGCAAAGAAGAGCCACCATTTCCTCCCTATCCTTAAAAGTGCTGCAGTACAGTTTAGGAACACTGACACCCAGAAAAAAAATGCCTCAGGGAGAGAAAGAAAGACCAAGCTAGGGAAAGGATGGAAGAGAGGAAGGAAGAGCTATGAGGTCAAAAGAGGGATAAGAGACACACAAAGCTTCATGTATGGAAAAGACAAAGCTGGTATATTGCAGGAAACAGGCAGGCAAGGCAACCCTCATTTCAGTGAAGAAAGGGAGCATGGAAGGAATGAAGGAATAGATGAGCATGCAGACCATGTGAATTCATGCAGCCCTTACAGTACAGAATAGAAGAACATGGGGGGCTCCTGACTGATGCAAAGAGCATACCCCCCAAATGCTGTTCTCCTTATTCTATGATTTTCAGTACCATTACTTCAAGAACAAGCACAGTCAGCATGAGCACACACTGCAGCAGACCATTCCCCATTTAAGCACACATGGTGCTTGTCACTTCTTCACATTTATCTCAGTCACATTAGCTCCATTTTAATGAAAAAATAAATGTTGCAAAAGGGAAGTATTAACACATCCAATGCCAAGGACATGAATTTTAAAAATGCTATTTACTTTGTATCAGAGCAGTCATATATCTTGATCTTGAACAGTTCTCCATCTTGTCCAGATTTTGATTCCATGCTGCAAAGACAAGCTCGGTCCTGACTCTCCTTCCTGCACATGATTAATTTACTCAACATCTTTAGTACTGTACCCACTTGATGGGCTTCATACATTTAGCAGAAGACAGTAATCTGTATTAAAGCAAGGGTGAGTTTTTTAGTGCAAATCCTGGATAGTGACTTACTTTAAAGTACAGACACAATACAGCTAAAACTATCTGCTTGAGGAGAGAAGACACTTGGCTCCATACACAACAGTTGGCCCCAACAGCTTTGGGAGCAATGTGCAGCTCTGTGAAGAGTGGGTGGGTCCCCAGTCTTGAGGGGTAAGTGCTAGGTCCAGCCAGCTGCCTACGAGTACACTCAACACCTGTCTTGGAGGATCCAAGAGCTCAGACACAGGACCCTACTGAAGGCAGCCATGCAGGTCGCCCGCCTTCCTAAATCTGTTCCACTAACACAAACCAACCACAATGTTAACCCCGCATTTTCTCCGAATCAACAGAAAAAACTACAGAGAGCACAAAAGGACTGCCAAAGCAGAAGGAAAAGGTCAGTCTGCATTTTTATTTGCCAAGAGAATTAGGCAGCCAGAGCAGAAGAGCCTATGGAGCCTCTGGGATGTGTGGGTGCTGATCTCAAGACACTAAGGATCTGGCAATTATCTCCATAGCAGTTACTGTTAGAAGTAAACCAAGTATTTTCAGGAATGGGAGACGAACCAGAAGCAATTATCCTGTCAGGAAACGTGCCTGTAGATAACTTGGAAATAACCTGTATATGTGAACCCAAGTTGAGTTTATTTCCACCACGACCTCACATGTCCAAGATGTGACTTCAGTCGTTCTTAGCAGGCGCCAGGTGGCCTCGATGCTCTCCTGGTCTGATACCACATTAGTGCCCAGCTCCCCAGCAGGGTTCTTTGGCAGACATCACATGCTAAGTTAGCATTACTAAAGCCCCAGATGATACTGTCTTCAAAACTCCTCTGTTCCCCATTTCTGGGTCTCTACGGCAACGCCCAGCATCCTGCAAACAGCACAAGCCAGCTCGGGCCTCACTCTGCACTCATTCATCTCAGATGTTTGAAGAATCACCTCTTTTCCCTGTACAATGTTTCTAAAAGCAGCATTTTACTCCCTGCTGATGTCCCCGCATCTCTGACACAGTTCCACTGCTCTGTGTCACAAACCCGTCATGGCTGCCCCAAATGAGGTCCCACTCCAGACTAGGTAAAAGAGCCAAAATCAAACCCAAACATGTTGTCTGTCACTGGAGGCAGACTGTGGACCTTCTTTTGAAAATCCTGGTTCTTATGAGAGCTTTGCCTTTTAAAACCTATCCCTGCTAAGTTAAGGCATTGAAGATCACCTGTAAATAGCCAAAATAAAAACAGGGAGGCAAGGACAAAAGAGCAGGACTTTACTTTGACCTGTATTTTTTCCAGGATACATCTTCCTTATCTGTTATTTTGTTTAAATGGGCTGTGATTACATGTCATTACTCCTCACTTCATACTCATTTTGTGCTTATGTTAATTCTGGCCTGGAAGAATCAAGAAGATTTCGTTTTACTTGACTCTGTTCTTATGATTTTACTATACTCTTAAGACATTATTTCCATACTGGCAGCTTTCAATTGGATATTCTCGGAGCCTTTCTGAACATTTTATTTCTAATTTGGAAATTATTTTTAGTAAGAGGGGGATGTGTGGTGTACTTTTTATTCCTGCCAGAACAATGAAGAACAGGCCAGGAGTCCGCAGCTTTAAGATAAAATAATCAACACATAAAATAAAAACAGTTTGAAGAAAGAAACTTCCTTGAAGGAATTGTATTATTTCTGCAAAAATTATTATAATAGTACTTCTGTTTATGTGTATGGGGGAAAAAACTACACATGCCACAACGGGAGAACTGTAACTTCTCCAGTACATGCAAGAAAACATTTTCTTTCAGAAGGAAAAAGTAATTTTCGTTGAGACAGTATATAATTTTCCACACACAAATGTGTTCATCCAAACCCAACCTACATGTCTCCGTACCTTATGCTCAAATTTTCCTCACAGCATTCAATACATTAAGTGCTGCCTAACTCCCACCTCCTGAATTCATTGTTTTTTCCTTTAAAAAACCACCCTTTGAAATAGAATGTATTCTTGTTGTTATGGCCTACAACTTAGAGACTGAAAACAGCCCTTAGTTAACAACCTGCCTATTACCCTGTAAAGCATTAACAAGCGTGCACCCCTGCTGTAAAGAAATTGCCCAAAGGAAAGGGCAGGGCACACTCCCTGGTCCACTCTGATCTGGAGAGAAAAAACGTACCAGGGCTTTATCACTCAAAAAGCCTTGCTCTTTTATCCTCCTGTGCCACCTAACCTTTGTTAACCAGCAAATAAAAGGGTCACAGCACAGCCACGGGGTTCACATCCCTGCACACACTCGTGAATCTTGGTCAGGGTCTAAATCCTGGGAGATCTGTACCTCTTCTGGAGCCACCTCACCAGCCTAGGTACAGGGAGAGGTTCCAGATTATGCACCACCACTGTATTTACACTGAAGGCTGCATTCCCTTATACACTTGAGCTATCAAGTCAGTGTGTTTGCTAGTTACTGCATTAAAACAGGGGAGGGGACGTACTGAAACCTGCACTTTTCTAGAACCAAGAGGAAGAGATAATTCAAGATGGCTCAGAATAATTTTAAAGCCTGTTAGTTCAAGCTATGATCCTAAAATCACATGATTTAAGTAATTCAAAGCAGTCACTGAGTTTAGCAATTTAGTGGTATTAAAAGAAGTGCAGTTGACCCAAAGTAAACATGATGAACCAAAATCACAAAAAGGAAAACCAGAGTCCTAAGAAGAAGACAAGCAAGAAAATACAAGTTGGTTGTGCTTTTGACATTTGTCCATCATACCTCTCTCCCAACTACTGACTGGTAACAGGAGGAAAAGCTAGAAAATATCATTTTATATCCTATTCTTTGATTATTTGTATCCTTGATTTCTGCTTTTACTAAATGCCCAATGTTTCTGTTACTTCACTTCCTTCTCTCTTCCCTTTGCCTAATCAGCCGATCCTTCTCATTTATCTTCCCTGTTCAGGAATTTGGCTCTTCCCAGTTCTTTTCTCTTTCCAGCTTATCAGCCTTCATCTTCTTACTGGTTTTCCTCCTGTACTACTTTTATGCTTTTTTCATTCCTTTCCTTGTTTCGCATCCTTTTATCACTTCTTTTTTTAATATAGGATACTCATCTTTCCATCTGTGCTCCCTTCTTGCCTCTCTGATGGTTGGATATGAAGAGGAGTAACTGTTTTGAGACACTTAAGTAGGAAAATGAAGGTCCCTTAATATGTTTCACAACAGATGGGCACACACTGCACAGAGCGGATCTGCTAAAATGTGTTTTAAGATATTTTCCTGGATCCCATATAATAATTCAAAAAATATTTTAGAAGTATTTAAAAAGGATTTCCTATGAAACATTTCTTATAAATTTTTATGGGAAATGCAGTAAGTTCCATTTTTTTCCTTAAAAAGCAGGCATGAAATAAAAGTTATTACTGACATCTGTCATATTTTAAATTCCTTTATAAAATTTAGTAGTTGCAGCAACAGATGTAACATAAAACTCTGTGAAACAATCTCCCTAACAGAGCATCCTTTAAGGAAAGCAACTTCATCACTGACAGTCATTTAGTAACACAGGAGGCAGCTTCCCAGGAGATATTTGCTGCTGTTATATTAGAGGTAATTAAACTATAAGGTGATTTATTTCTTTGCAGCCATGTAATTGAACTTTCTAAAGCCATTAATGATATCTTATGAAAGTATCAGCAGATGCAGAATATGATTATCCCCAGCAAAACTGTGTTTACAACACACAGAGACAAAAAAATTCTACAAAATGCCATTCATTGGCAAAACATTACTGTATTAATCCACAAAGGACAGTGCACTGAGGGTAGAAATGCTGTCACTAAATGTACGTCTTTCCACCCTTCCCCCAGGTCTCTCTTTCCTATGACTGACAGTAGTTTTCAGACAGTAGGCATTATCTCCAGGCAAGAAAATCTAAGTACATAAAAGATAGTTTTATATTAGTTCTATTGCAGCACCACTGATTACTAAAGGAAGCTCTAGACAACAAAATATATATATTTAAAAACAATGTGTATTTAAGAGTAAAAAAACCCCTATGTATAAAAATAGGACTATCAATGCCTCACATATTTTCCCCACCATATTAACTAATCCAGCAAAAAAAATCCTTGATATGTCATTTGCTGATTGATGAGCACAGAGAACTGAGACTTGAGCACAGAATTTTATTGCAGAAGACATTTTCATCTGCAGCCAAATCACCAGGGAAACACTTTGTCAAACAACTTCATTCTGCAGGGAGACTTTGTGACAATATTGGCAACTTAAGAATTTGTTCTGGTTTTTCCAAGAGCATCTACCTGTCCATGTTGAGAAATATTTACAGCAGCACTGCAATTCATGCAGATGACCAGCCTAAAACCTGGGAACAAGGGTTTCACATTTCATTGCAACAATATGTAAAAAACAGATGATCACAAGCTCTAGTTTTATAACAATGTTTACCTCTTTATCTATATATAAATGATCCAATGTATTTTTGGGAAGACTTTCATACCAAATCCAAGTTGTTTCATAATAACTGACATTATATCAAGCATCTGCAGGGTTACAAATCAATACTGGTTTTCAAGTCCTCAGGTACCTCTTTTACCCCCTCCTCCCCCTTTTTTTTTTTTAACTAAGAGGGGACTGAATCTAACAAAAGGCTGCTTTTACATCATCAGGTTAGGTAAGATGCTAGGATTCCAGTAGAACACCATGGGTTAATATATTCACACTCCTGCTGCTCCTGAGAAAGGAATCTGAGTCCAGTTGATTGGCTTGAAGCTTCTAATTATTTATTGTGTTGAACAAAATTCCTAGGTTTCACAATTTTCTATAGAGATGGCAGGAGGAGTGACCTACTGTGAAATTTTCTCAGTTGAGAACAGTCAGTCTGTGCTCTCAATGGCTCAGCTGTGCTGTCCACAGTGGGCTAAACCTGACAAATCCAAATGTAGTCTCAGCCAGGATTTATGTATATCATTGTATGCACAATTCCTTTGTTCACAGATAAGCATAAAACCCCAAATAAGTGGCTAAACAAGAGGGCCAAGACTACCTGGTATGTGATGGAGTGGGGGAAGTGAGGAGTGCCACTATTTCTCTACAGTCAAGGCATGCTTTCATCCCAGCAGATCAGCAGCAAGGAACTCCCAGCTACAATTCAAGCTATTGGTGAAACTCCAGTCCCTCACATTGAACATGGTTAATTTCTCCTTTGGATTCTATGCTTAAATCCTCTAATTGATAATTCTGTATCTAAAAATGAGGAGTTAAGCTGAATAATTACAATTTTTCTCAGAGAAGTTTCCCTCGGTACATCAATGTCATTTTACCTGAGCAATCTGACAATGGTGTTGTCCCACCAACTAATTTAAAGGATGTGGGATCAAGTATTTAGTTCTAGCTGCCAGTCAGCTGGCAAATAAAAAAGGTTTCTATCCAGCACTGAGCATCCATTTGCTGCACTCCTATCACCACAAGATCCACTCAAACCTCTGCTGCTGCCCATCCTCCTTATGCTGGCCTTTGGAAACAGAATTATGCTTTAAAAAAACTCACACCATGCCCCACGTATACTAAGCAAAACTAAGAGGCTGCAATATGGTCTGAGCAGGTTACCATCAACTTCATTACCTTTTTAAAGCTATGAACATACTTTAACAGTTATCTCTTACAAACATTTCCCTATGTCATCTAGTCTTATCTAATATCTCAGATCATGTCCCACTTCAGACAAATAATCTGCTTTATTTATAGATAAATTCTGGCTGGAATGAAAGCTGAATGATTTAGTGTGAGACTTTAAACTTGCAATCTCTTCATACCTGCTGTTTCACTTTTTTGTGAAACAAACAAAATTTAAAAAAAACCCACCCCAGCACATTCTTCCACCATGAGCAGCTTAGTAAGAACAAGTGTGTGGGTCTCTTTTACTGGCTAAATTGCTCTGTGAGTAGAGCAAGGTGCCTAACGCTCTCTGAGACCATCAACACTCGTTTCTCAGTGACAGATGTTCTCTTACAAGTGGAGAGAAGCACAAAGTTGCTTCTGCAGTGACTCTCAGGGGTGTGCCCAGCGCCCTGTTCACTTGTCCTTGGTGTAGGAGGAAGAAATGACTCTTCTGAGCTGGGCATCCTCGACCTGATGCTGTTCATCCTTTCCTAGGAGATCACTTTTACAAATATTTTCCCCCCTACTATACAGTGTTATCTTTGCCTTGTTGATCTCTTGACTACTACAGCCTGCAGTTCAAATGGCACACAAATAAATATAAACCAGACAACAATGTCCAAGTTCTTATCCTCCATAAAGCAGAGAGCATAAGGACAGGCTGACTGAACACCTCACCTCACATCTGGAAGAGGAAGTGCTTTTCCCTTTCCACCAGAGCGTATGAACACAGCTTGTTACAGGCACTGCTGTGTTAACGTGACAGGTTTACAAGGCCTTGCCTTGCTCAGCAGTAATGATCTTTCAACATCCCTGTCAGATCAATGCACAGCCTTCCTCAGGACCCACTTGCTGGAACACTGCTCAGGAGGGAATGCAACTTTGCAAAACCGTGTTCAAATCAGACAGCTCTACCAGGACCCGCTGTAGTGAGAGACATGGGGATGACTGCAAAGTCCTTTGGTTTGGGGTGCTGGAATGATGCATCCCTGACCCTTCACTGACCACACTGCAGCACAGCTTTACCTGTGTTATCTACCATTATCAAGGATTTTAACCTCATGATCTAGTTTTGTTTCAAGTCCTTTCCCACCACTGGGCTGAAATTTTTGGCAAATGTCTCACTCCACCTGGTCTTTGTCTCTGGCAAACAGGGGACGGGGAAAGCAGCTAAGGTATTGTCCTGAACATACCTCAACAAACCGCAAATGGAAAGAAAGCAGGGACATCTCATTACTGAAAAAAAATGCTGGTTTTTATTCTCTCCTAAATATAAGTGCAGATACACATAGCTTGATCAAAAAGACCTGCTAAAAACAGACACAAAACAAAACACCCAAGAAACGACAGCTCAGCTATTAGCATTGGGCAACGAGTAATTTCTTACAGAGCCCCTACAGCAACTTCCTCTTAGTAACCACAGAAGGTGTTTGAGTGGAGGGGGCAGCTGAGAAAGGTTTAATCTTCCTTTTACAATTTTTTAAAAAAATGCTTCCTAACCTGGTAAAACTAAATTTCGATTTTTTTTTTCTAGTTAAGCCATTAAGTTTTAATCCTCTTGCTGTGAACAGAATTGCTATTAGTCCAAAGGGAGTTCAGACAGTAATTATTACTAGTACCTTAACCACAGACACAGGATGTATAATTAACAAATAATTTCTCATTTTGAATGTATTAACTTTTGGACAGTAGAAAGTCTACCTCACAATTTGGAAGTTGTTTCTCAGGGATCTTTTTTTTCCTTACTCAAAACTACTAACATGAAAACACCTTCTTTCAAAGTGTCAAACACCAGGCACTAACACTGCATGTGTCTGAGTTTTGAACACGACTTCACTGAAATGACACTGCCTATTTCAAACCTGCCTTCTCTGACAGAAAAGACATTAATACCTGACCAAACCATGCTAACATCGCTCTAGCTCAGGAAGCTGGACTTCAGCATCTCAAAGGGATGTCAGAAGACTTTTTCTAAGGACTTAGTACCTAACAACTAGCTTTAGGGCACAAGTGCTAGTTTCACCTGAAATGCAACTGTTGAGTTGTAAAACAAGGCAGCATTACAGTTACTTAACAGAAATGTATGTCACCATTCAGTGCACATAATCTCTTAGTAAGAATTTATCCTACTCATCTGTTTTAGGAGAAAGCAAAAAACCAGAATGCTGGATGGCAGAAGCAGCCAACATCATGAAGAACTGAACAAAGTCAGTGTGGTCTCCTTGCTGGGGTCTCATCACTCGGGGCACTTACACAGTTAAGGTCATAAGGGAGCAGATGCTGCATTTTCAATCCTGCTTCAAAACTATTATTTAATTCCTAATATATTGCTGTCTCCATCCGAAGACCAGAAATAGTATGAAATTAGGACTCAGTACTTATTCATGAGATCAAATTTAAGCAATTCTTCTTTTCGGGATTGCAGGCTTGATTCTCCTCTCATCTGCTCTCACACAGAAAAGGAGTAACTCCCGAGGTCAATGTCAGTGCAAGAAAGGGATGAGTCATTCCTTAACTGCAGGTCTGTACTGAAAGGGAAAAAGTGATTTCCCAGCCAAGGCAGCACAGACAACAGAAGCAGTGAAAAGCAGAGCTATGAGTTTCAGCTGCACAGGACTGCTGAGCTGTATGTTGTTGTATCTTTACTGTTATTCATACGCATTAAAGCCAGCTCGAAGGCATTCTGGCATGCTGGGTATCAGACTTCCCTCTCAAGAACAGACAAAAGCAAGGCAGCAAGCCTGCTCTGTTTTACATACCACGGGGCTTGCTAGGTGTAAGCTGGAACAGCATGATGGACCTCTTACATCAGTGGACAATCTCTCTATTTCACTTTTAAAAGTTGGGAGATAACAGGATATACCTTTTACCCTCTTCTAACATTCCAGGGTGAAAGATCTAGCCTTTGACACCACTGTCATTACTATACTCAAAAATTCAGTGGGTGGAACAGCTAGAGAGATAAGCAAACAAGCCCACGAATGACTCAGAAATGTTACGTCCTTGCAGTCACACTGGGAATGCAAACAGTACACAAAGACACCAGCAGAGTAGATTAAAATCCACTGAAATGACTGCAAGGACGTTTACATTTAATTAACAGGACACAAGATTCAGATGGACAGAGCAAAAATAGACAAAATGAATCACAACCCTGAAGGTCCTTCCTTCACACAGCAGAACAGAACTGAAAAAAAATTCGTATTTTACAGGTATGTGTATTAATAAGGACTTCTATATTCCTCTTCCTTACCTGTGAGGGAACACTTTCTGTTCTGACAATCACAACTTCTTTGACAGAGAAGAATACTCTAACTCCATAAGCCACCAACTTCAACTGCCTCTCAGGAAGGCTCGAACACCAGTGAGTACCACACAGTTTCAGGTACTCCAAACTAAGAAAACTCCTGTCAAAATCTTGACAACAAGGACCACAGCCTCACATCTACTGGAAATCAACCAGATAGACGAGAAGGAGCCACTAAATTTGCAAGAAATTATCCAGGAATAGAAAGCCAGCACAAAGAAACCTGCCAAGCCAGCCAGCCAGCCAGCACGTTTCAGAATCAGAAGCATGACACAGCAGACAAGTCACACCAAGGAGCAGAGCAAACAGCAGCAGCTGAATGGCCAGAACCACCACTGGGATCTGCAAGTGAAATGGCACATAGGTAACAACTTTTCCCCACACCTGCTCTCACTCTTTCCTGGAAATGCCTGATTTGTAACTTGACGGGATCTGAAGAAATCCCAACAGAATGGAAGAAATTGGTTTTGCAAAGTGTAATACCAATTCCAGCTCTAAGGAAAGGACCTAATGGTGCAGCTTGGAGAATACAATAAAAAATGGAGAACTCAGATTTACCAGTCTCTATTCAGGAAGAATCAGCAACTTTGCAAGACACAGATCAAATGAGCTCTGACCTCATTGGACATGTGTGATCTTGAGAACAGTACATCACACAGTGATGCCACTAGGCAACTTCTTTGAATTAGCCATACATGCCCAGAATATGGGAACTCACCAACCATAAGTCAGAAAAAAGTGGGATAGAGAAGGCCACACTGGGACAGAGGATTTGGCACCGGAAAGATTCCTCTGAGACTGGATTTATGAAGTATGCAAAAGTATGCTGGAGTGCCAATACATCTACCATTTAAGTGGCCTGCCAGTGCCTAAGTGTTCGGAGAGATGTTCTCTGCATGGCATCTGCCTACTATACTGAACTGCTGAACTTCAAAATAACCCCTCCCTCTCCCTGCTGAGCCAGCTCCCTCCACAAGACACCCCAGTAACTTCACTAAACATGCCCCTGCTCCTCTGGGTGCCCATAACACTCTCTTGGAACTGACTTGGGAAATTTCTGTCTGATGATTTTCATCATTTAAGTTCTCATCCCCTTTAATTTGGCAAGTCTGTGGCATTAAGTGAAGGGACTCCAAAGGCTGAAAAACTAATAAATTAATAAATTATCTGGATCGTGCCTTTGCTGCTTGAAAATAAGAATTTTTTTCTTCCATGAGAATTACTTTACTTCTTTGCTTGGCTGCTACCTGCATACAGTAACCATCGGAATACTTGTTGGGAAAACTAGCAAATGTGTCTCAAAAATACACTGCAATTACTGACTCCTACAAAGAGGATTTTCTAAAAGCTGGTTATTTAGGCCGTGTGCAGCCTGCATGAACAACCTTCTCTGGCAGGAAATGCAAGAATTTTTCTATATCAGATTCTCATCTGTTTCTCAGAAATTCCCCAATCACTACTTAAGAACAAGGTAATTTTTTAATCAAAAGCCTATTTAGTGAGCTGTCTGCCCCCAGGTCCATCTCATTCATCTCTCTGGACATGGGTTTCAGTCTTCTTCTCCAAAGAGGTTAACAGATTGCTGTAATTGGATAGCCCCAAGGAAAAGTGCTTTAAGCACCACAGCAGCTAGAAGCGGAACCCAGCCCATGCTCTGAGCAATGAAAGAGTTCCCCCTAATTAAATATTGCTAACAATGTGTTTTAAGTACTTCAGGAAAAAGCATGATCTAAGAGTTAATTCACTCATATACTGCTATGAAAAGCTCTTCCTCGCCATTCAGGTTAAAACTGTCCACATCCCACTTGTAATAAGCAATAGAAAAATATTACTCTGACTAGTGGTAGCATCTTTTAAACATCTGTAAACTGTTACAATTCTGTAATTAAATTCCTTCCCCTAACGCCTTATGGGCAACTACTACTGCCACAGAAGCACAGTTCCTCATGTCTTCTGCATTATTTCTGAACCTATCTTCTCAATTATTTTCTAAAATTGTTTTCTGAAATGCACAAATAAGAAAAGATGTCTTGTCTGACCTCTAACCTTGTGAAATCTGTACCGTATTTGTCATCATTAAAAAAAGCACACCTGGTTCTGCATTCTTCCTGTTTTCATTTGCTGTGTTTTTTTAGGAGGATTTTAACAGGGTTTGAAGGTAATTTACTGTAATTACAAAAAGCAGAAAACCAAAACAATTTTAAACTAATTATGCACAGAGAGTTAAAATGGATGTCTGAACAACATGCAAAGCTATGTGAAGCATGCCCTTAAAAAAAAAAAAAGCCTAAAACTTACCAAGAGTCACATACTCTACCACAATTAAGACTTCTTGAAGTTTCAATCTGAATATGCCTCATGCCTTTTAAGATTTACCCACGTAAAATCAGTGAATATTTATTGAGAGTTGGGATAACACTGAATAACCAAACAACGGTAAATATATTTGTGCAGCCCTCTGTGAAAAAGAAGTTACGTGAAAACCCCTAACTACCAAATCAGATTAGACTTTGCAGCATTACAAGATAAACTGAAGCTTTCCTTAACATTTCATTTTAACAAAACTGAATATATAAACTCTGCACTAACAAAAACTCAATTGTTATCTGTTGATACCACTCATAGATAAAAGCGGTCCCTGGGATGGCTCAGCACCACGTAACAGCAACCTCCAGTATGTGGTGTATGGGGAGTAAGTCCCACAGTACCCGAAACACTGAATCAAAGATGATACATCTGGACAATACCAGTTAAATCCATAAATATGGTGACTCACTGGAAAGATAATAAGATATAATCTCTTATTGAATCAGAATGTGGAATGATGGATACTCTAAAGAATGATGGATATGCTTCAGTCAGAGGGAGAATTTCTGCTAGACACAGGGGTATCAGAGGCAGATCTGAAAAAAAATATTCACAGCCTTCAGATGAAACACAAATATTGTATCAAAAGCATTTGCTGTATCACTTAACCCAGGCAAAGATATAAACCCACTTTTAAAAGCAGGTCTTCCAGAAAAATTCAGTTATCCAAAATACATTTCTTCTATTTCCTGATGCCAGAATTTTGAAGCAATGCATTAATCAAAATTGCTTCTAAGAAGTAGGTTGTTTCTTTCTCCTTTTTGTTTTAGGGTTGGGAGAAAGTAGTGAGGTGAAAAGGACAACAGACTCATTCATTAAATTACACACACATACATATTCTTTTGCACACAGACTGTCAAGAAAGTAAAAAAAAAAAAAAGACCACCATCGCCCAAGTGTGAATAATAATATGTAGTTATATTGAGAGTGCCTGTTTCAAAGGCACTGGGATTACCTGTCACACCAGAGTACTGTTATACAGGTCTGAGGGACAGCTTTGAAAGGCATTTGTCACTGAACCAATCCACCAAAGCTACTGAACCACTGAGCACAGGAAAACCATTTCAACCAGCAGTGCCTAGGAAACAGCTGGACTGAAAGGAAGAAATAATTGCTCAAAATTTGAAGTGTGTAAAGATATGGGGACAGAAGACGGAAAGAAAAGCTTTCTTAAAAATATCTGGGCAATCAGCTTGGACTGCTATATGAAACACAAAGGGAGAGTTCTGTGGGAGCAGAAGCACCAGTGAAGCATTTGTTCCACATTAGGCCCTGCTCCCAGGGACATTCCTGATATTATTTACATGCCCAGGAATTCTTGCAGTGCACCAAAGGAAGGGTGCTTACCTGTGAGAATGACTTGATGACAAATGTTATTTCTGCAAAACACATTCTCCTTAAAAGTACTGTCCTTAAATCGTACTACAGATCTAATATATTTACCAGGAGCTCTGCTTCCTGTGATTTCCCAAAGCCTTGCTTTATGATTACTTCTCAATGTTTTTCATCAGGTTCTAAAACAGCCTGCTGGCTCCCAACGTAAAAACTAAACAGATCTCCCAAAGCATCAAAAAATATAACCAATAGATGAGACCACTTTATCTGTCTTTTAAAAATAGTGTTGTTGAAGTTACAAATCTAGGATACATAAATAAAAACTGGGACCACTAGATGTTATTAAAAGAAAACTATTTCATATCATTATATGGTTGCTTTGAAGCTTCTATAACTCTGTCAAAAAGCAGGTAAGATATTTTATAGGTACAAGAAAAATATTTTTAAAGTTCTATGGATTTCAAAACTTTCCTAAACCATATGCATGCTGATGATATGTGAAAATGAGATGGACAAAGATCCCCCACATTATCTGAGGTGTGGACTACAGCTCCATAAATGGCCTGGCTTGACAAACAAGTCACCATCAGTATGCTGGGCTGTGGAGTCACAGCTGAGGAGCTGCTCCACAGGAGCTGTCTGCACATGTCCTCCAGCCATCCAGTAAAGGGCAGGTGACTCCACTGGAGGGGTACAGCACCTCTGCCTCAGGACATGACACTGAGCTCTGGTAGGTCTCAGGGTCTCAGCTGGTACGCTGGAAGGTGGTGTGACCCTGGGACTGTACATCTCACCCTTGCTCTGAGCCTCAGCACTGCAGAAAGGGCAGGGAATCTTGTAGCAGCTGAGGTCTTAAAAACAGCTTCCAGCCCCAAAAGGTGAATTGACCCTGAATTAATTGTAGTGTGTCAGCCAGTGCAGCAGTTACAGACTCTATGCAGACCATGGGTCAGCAACCTTGCCCAAGTGGCGTGTCAGACTGCGTGTATCCAAATCACAGAAACCCAACTAGTACTAGAAGACACTTTTTCTCAGAGGAAAACAAGGCTCCTTTTATCTGTCCTCTGTGGAGGAAACAATTCCTCCAGCTCTTCCAAGATGGCAGCTTGGTGGGGAGCAGGTGCCAGAGATGTTACTTTTCTGGGACACCTCTTGGCACAGTACAACACCTCAGCTGCTCTTCTGCAAAACGCACTTGAAGTATGTGACCCTCTGCAATTCACTGCTGCACTGCCCATGCCAAACAGATGCTGACATGACAGGAGGTGCATGGACCAGGGTAAGAAAAACCCACCCAAGTCTCAATGCATCTCTCTTTGGTGTGTGTCACTCTGACCTCCTGTCAATCACAGGTGATTTCTGCATAACCTTCTTTGACCTTCCATGCCTGTAACAACAGTAAGTTTTTCTGCTCACAGAGCTTTAGGTGGATCCATCTCCAATAATCTATTATGCATTCACTTCTGAACATGACTACTCTGGCTGCATCCAAGCAATATCCAAGAGACAGAAAAACAGGTCCTTCCAAAGGCAAAAGTTTGCATCTGGAGGGTAATGGTATAGCCAGGGTGATGGCATGTGTTACAGACCACTGCTGCTACTACAGAGCAGATTTCTGTCTGGTCCATGCAGCCCAATTTCTCTTCCGTGGGAATAATGGTGAAAGGAATATGAAAAGGAGTGATCTTGTCTTCAGACAGCATGAGAATGAAGCTGGAAATCAGTGATGTGCTAAAACCCAAACCACCTCCCTTCTTCCTTCTGTTTTATTTCTGTCCCAGATTATTTCTCCAAATTCCTGGATTATGAGAAATATTTAGCAAAGTTCCTTCTTCCACTGTATCATGTCACTTACTATTTTACAGCACTCTAACACATCATGGCTGATAATTTTCTTCCCAGGGTCGAAAGTCCAGGTCTATTTCTACAGATTTTTATTTCTTATTGTACACAGTTTTCTAAAATTCATTATTTTAAGCAATTTAAGTACGTTCCCTTCCTAAATGCCACTGAAAACCTGCAAGCTCTGAGTTTGCAACTCCTCAGCTATTTTTGCTATACATATAAATCTAAAATAATAAATTTTGTTTTGTCACCCAATAGACTAATTTTTCGTATTTTTTTCAATATGATTCCAGGCTGAAGAGATTTTCTTACAGTTTTTCAGATGTGGAGTACACAAGTCACTTTTAGATACAGGTATACATAATTTTAAGCTAATAAATATTTTGTAAGTTACAGAATAAGAAAAATAGTTTACAGGCTTCAGTTGCACAACGAACTCGTAGACAAAACCATTATTTTTTATCATGATTGTGCACCTATATAAAATTTCTGCTCAACAAAATCCAACAGAAAAAGGACAGAATTAAGACATTTGTTGCCCTTCTCTAAATTACACAAGTCCTACGTGTCACGTTCTCCCTGCTGGACCCATCTAGGTTGTGCTGCCCTTTCATTTAAGAACAGACTCAAGCCTTTACTGTGAAATAAACAAACAAAAAGTATTTCCCAGAGGAATAATTTTATCCTTCTTTAGGTATGTCTCGCCCCTATATCTTTACATTTCTGTATTACTCTTGAAAGACACTGACAGCAGACTGAAGGCACTGTCAGACAAAAATTACTTCTGCAGAAGACAGGAATTCAATCTTGTAACACTTCTTTTTGATCAGATAAAATTTTTGTAGACCCTCTCTTAAAATGGAAAGTATTTTTAAAATCACATTCATTTTCTGGTAAAATGAGCCTCACAATTTCAAAGGAGGATTGTGAACAAGATGGTTTACAGGAGAAGAAAATGATAGCTACTGGCTTTTGGACTGCCAAAAAAGAACACAATTAAAACATTAGCCATCCACTACTGAACAGAAAGACTACAGGAGACAGGTATTTACCAGAATATCTCCTAAGACTAAAACCATAACTACCTTATTTGATGTTTCACAAATAAAATGAGAGAAAAGTGAATCTTAAGGAGAAATTGTTTTAGGTGGAAAACAGTGTTTCAGGCTAGATATAACACACTCATGATGGCAGAACTGGACTAGTCCCATTGTAAGCAAAACACGTCAGGTTAAGGGCAAGTAAAAATCAAGCCAGGGCTGTCCCAAAATATTCCTGTTCTGTTAACAAGTGATCCACCACAGTGTAATACATTTGAACCTCACAGTTCATACTGCTGCTCTAAGCATGCTTCACTAATGAGTAAAAACACTAAAGTTGATGTATTAGCTGGGGGTTTTTTTCTTCAAGGAGAGAAAAATACTACTGAACAATAAAGAAAACCTTAAATAAAAGAAAAACTCAGGAAAATTATCAAAAGAGCATTTCCTTTAGCAACACTGAAAAATAAGAGCAACAAAATATGACAGTATATATAAACTTTTAATTTCATTTTTTATACATACCTGTTTTACCAAGCACACTTCCAGGATAAATAAACAATGGTATTAGAAAAAGTTTACATTTGAAATATTTTCTTTTCACTTTAAAACACTGTGGCATGACAGTCAAGTTTTACAAGCTGATAAAACACTCTGTTAATGAGCAGAACTACTCTACAGAGCATTTCTACAACTTCATCTTTGTGTCCAACAATGCACCCAATGTGGAATCTGACAAACAATATCTATTTGGCTATCTCTTACAGTTTAAAAGGTTTAATAGTCTTTTGTGTAGGTAACTACACTGCATACAAATTCTTTGTCATTTATTTTGATGGTGATGTATGTAGAGTTTAGTGTTAGCCACAGCAAATGCAATTTTTTTTTTTAAGGAAAACTACAATTGCTTATTCTTGAAACCTGCATTTTATACCTTTTGAGCATAAGCAGATAAATTTTCAGTGTCACCATTGCTGAGACTTCCTGCTATTTTTATTTTCTCCTGACAGAATACTCAAAGCTGACAAATGTGGTAGAACAGACGTAGTTATTAAAAGCTTCAATTTATAGCAAATAGTGACAGTTTGCTTTTGCTGCTCATAAACCAAAAATCTAAGAGAAGTAAATAGAGAAAAGGTGGCAGCAAAACACTTAGATAGATTTTTAAATAATTCTACAAGCAATAATGATACAGAGTAACATATCTGCTTTCATTGTGCATATACAACATCATCAGGTTTATGGGTCTTGAAACAGCCCTTTTAAATTTGGCTTATATATAAAAGAATCAGGTACCATATGTATAAGTGAACAAGAAGACCTAAAAGATAAAATGTATAGTATATTTAAGCACACCTTTTTGAACTGCTGGGCTTTGCTGTGAATATTGCTGCTCTTCTTTAGTAAAGTTGTGCTTATGTTTGATGAAGTGGTGTCTGTCAGCTCTCCAGCTTCAGTCCCTAAAATAGTCATTTCTCCTACCTCACTGTCCTCTCTTCTGCCACCATAAAATGTTGGTAACAAGTACTACTGAAGCTTTTCAACATCCAAAAAGTTTATATCTATCTTTCAATAACCACATCAAATACTTTATTTCAGTACACAATCTGATTAATTTTAAGACCTTTTGTACAACAGTGAGGTATTTGTCTAAGATGCTGAGGATCCATACATTCATGGTATTAAACACTGAATTGCTGGCTGCATGTCCTGTAAATTAATAGTATTAAAAGGGAGAGTATGAAGGATAAGGAAGGAAATTATAGCTGCCTCTTCATGATAAAGACTGTGTTGCAGGTAGCTGAAATACTTGGTATTTATGATATCTGGCATCACTGCACTTCCCAGTTCCCATACTTTGCCTACCCTCTGCACCTGTAGAAAGGCTGAGGCAGCTGGAATAGGTTGGACCTTACCTCACAAAGGACCTAAATGGGCCTGTGGATGGGCAGCGTCCCCTGCCTGATGGAGCTTAAGGTGTTTGACCTCCTCCCACTAGCAAAGAATACCGGCATGAGAAACCGCGATTTACTGAGTGGCAGAATTTAAATATAAAATCATTTTCCCCTGAGATCATAAATGAACATGTTGAGTGTCCTATGCTCCTGACTTGGCTGCTGTGCACAGTCAAACAAGTCTGACAGTACATTTAACTCCTTAAGATATTTGCCCTTATTTTTAACTCCTGTTTCACTGAGATTTTTTCCCCCCATATTCCACTCTAACTAACAAAAGACCTCCTTGTGCTTGAAAACCTGCATTAGTAAATCTGCATTCTGCACAGCTGACACTAAGCATTTTTGCATATCTTTTCTTGTCATTGCACTGTGAAAACTCACCACCACAAGCAAAGCACAGCACACACTACTCTGTTCACCAATAAGTTAAGAATTTCTAGTAAGACTAATTGTCAGAACACCAGTCTTGCAGGAAAATATTTTTTCTTTCGTTATAATATACATGGTAATTGCCTCAACAAGAGCAACAATCCTAAAGACATATGCTTGATGCATCAGTTTTGGGTTTTTTCTTTCCTTTTCCTAGTGATCACCTCTGGGGGGGAAAAAAAAGTAATGCTGAATAACCAAACATTGAACCTCTATTTATTTTGTCTTTTCACACTGAAATTTCCAAAGATGATTACAGAAGGCAATTTTTCAGACTTCACTGTTGCTTCCAAAAAATCTCCAATGGAGAAATCTTTTAAAGCCAAACTTGACAAGAGCAGAAAACAACCTCATAAGGCAGGCAAAGTATGCTGTGGCACCTTTCTCTACTGCAAAGTGCTATTTTTGCTTACTAAGAAAATTGGGAGTTTTATGCTCACGTTCCTTCCTGACAAAGTTGTGCTTTCAGCTACATGAGGATATTTTAAGATCTCTTAACTTTTATTTTTATTTAACTTTATAATTTTTAATTTTATTCAACTTTTTATTTACTTTTAAAGTAAACAAACTTTTTTCCCTCCTCCACTCGTCTAACATATGTTAGAGAGTCTTCGGGGTTGGGACAGAAAATTATTTAAAAAAAAATTAGAAAACCTACTCGTAGTGTCTTATGTGTAGTTCACACCTCCTAGCAAAACATATGCTATGAAGTGTCATGATGGGTGAAGTAAGAGGACTGCATCTCCATGGGAAAGGTTAATACAATGGAGGTTATTGGCTTCCAATGAACTCTGCTGAGAAAGCTGAAAGCAAACTGAACTGCAGTCCAGATTTCCTGTTACCTTTAGAAAAAGTTGCAAGATCTCCAGTGATGAAAGAATTCAGTTTGAGAATTCGAACTTTTTTGGCTTATTCTCACTCACTTTTTTCCCTTCTTCTTCGAAGACTTGCTTGAAAATATTTTACCATACTTCTTCAGGGAAGACCCCTCAGCTTCATCCATCTTTCCTCGTAAGTGAACTTTTTAAATCTTTGATTTTGCTTGTTCCTCTGCTCTGGACTTTCTCTAATTGGTTCTCATCTTTTTGCAGCTGGATACATAACTTAGAATAGGGCTGACAGAACTGAGTACAGCAGGTACATTACTTTTTCCTTGTCGCATAAGGCAGTGGTGTGGTGGCATATGCTGACCCTCTGTGATTCCAGAGCTCATCCTGTAGACCCAGACACAGTTCTCAAGATCAGTGCTTAGCAGAAATTCCCTACCATGTATTCCTTCAGTCAGTATTTTACACTCAGATCTGCTGATCTGCAGGCTATTCGTTTCAGGGCACAGTCCTATTTATACCTGAAATCAAGGGTTATTTTTTTAATTGTAGCTCTGTCTCTTGTCCTGTTATCCTCTCTTCAACTCTGCTAATCACTTTATCATGCTGTCATGCCTGCAGAAAAAATACTTATCAAATACATAAGTTCCCAGATTTTTAGAGGAAAACTTCCTGTACAAACTGACTGTATGACTAAACAGTCAGTAGGCAAGCAATAGAGCAAACAGAAGAAAAAGAAAAACAATGTCTGATATAGAAACGGATATACTTTGTCTCTTGTTATTCATGGTCTCATATATCTCTTAATTTTTTCCCTTTATTCTTAGCTAGCAACTGCTTATACTGCAATGTCAGGACCAAGCAGCAGAAGGGAATGTGCTTTAACCTTTTGTGCAGTAGAGCAGAAACTTCTCCCAAACAAGCAGGAGTGAGGGAAAGACAATCTGACCTGGACTGTAAGACAGGGTTAAAAACAGCATCCAGGAAATTTCTGCTTCAGAGATCTACTGAAATATCTGATTTTTCCCACTGCACTACTGGCTATTCTAGGAAATCAGCCACTGCCTTTGGCTCAAGAAAAAGGCTGAAAACTTGAAAATGTTCTTAAACATTCACAGTCATTCTGAAGAGCTATTTTCCAATGAAGATACCTGCCCTCTGATCCAGTAAAGTGCAAAAATTAACACCCAGCAGGAGTAGGCCTGGCAGGTGTAGGAATCTATAGCTATAAAATGAATTATACAACACCTCTATTCATGTGTACTGTACAATAAGCACAGCAATGACAAAGAGGGAGTCAAAGAGGGGGTATAAAGCTGTAAATGGAATATAGCTTGGATAATGTGAATAAGTTGGGTGACTTAAATTTCCTTGAAAAGTTTTGAAAATTTTTCCACCAGAAACAGAATACATTTTTGATCAATCAGGGTTTGAACTCTAATGCTATTCCCTTCACAATACTCTGAAGATCTGGCCATTTTCCACTGTCCATATAGCAGACCATAATTTCCTTCTGCCTATGTTACTCCTGTCCAGAAGTTAGCAAAAATAATTCACCCTTCCTCACGGCACTGTCTTCAATTTTTAATTTCTCTTTGGTTGGTTCTGCCCAACTTCAACATGAAATGAAACAACCATCTCTTTTCCCCCCTATCAATCCCATTTCCTCTGCCCTATCAAGGATGTTAACCTTTATTGCCCCATTTACCTATATCCCACATTGTCCTGGTTTCAGCTGGGACACAGCTTTCTTATTAGTAGGTGGCATTGCACTTAACACAAAATTTATGTCGATAACACACTGATGTTTTGGTTGTTTTTCAGAAGTGATTACCAAAGTCAAGGACTTCTCATGCTCTGAAAGTCAGAGGCTGAACAAAAGGCTGGGAGGGAGCACAGCCAGGACAGCTGACCAAACTGGCCAAAGGGATATTCCACACCATAGAACATCATGTCAGTACAGAAACCGGGGGAGTTGTCTATGAGAGACTGATGACAGCTCAGGGATGGGCTGAGCATTGGTCAGTGGGTGGTGAGCTGTTGTATTGTGCATCACTTGTTTCTCCTGGGGTTTTAATCCTCTCTCTTTCTCATTATAATTATTATGGTTATAATAATTATTATTACAATAATTTATTTCAATTATTAATTGTCCTTATCTCAATCCCTGAGTGTTTACATTTTTCCTGATCCTCCTCAAAATCCCACCTAAGGGTGGGAAGTGGGGAATGAGCAAGTGGCTGCAATGGGGATAAACTACGACACAAACAGAAAACTCCTGATCTGCTCTCACCAATCCATGCATGGACAAATCTCTTCTGACATATTATGGCAAGAATTACATCATTATAACCCAACATTTTCAGTAAGGCCCCATTTATACTGTGAAGCATCTAAAGAGTTATCAAAAAGAATAATGAAATTATAAAGGACTTTGGAAATGTTTATTCCCTTTGACATTTTGTCTTTTGGACTCCTCAGTTCTCAAGATCACGAACTGCCTTTGTATTTTGAATACCTTCCAGAACAGTTTGGTAGCATCCAAAATCTAATAATCATAACAGCAATAAAAGCAGTAACACATTTCAGATGCTGTCCTTAGAGACTTCATGTTTCAGAGGGTTCAGCCAATTAATGGAAAAATCAATGTTGCCAGTAATTGCTTTTAGAGTCAGTTGGTTCAACTCATTTGAATACGATGGTTATATTTCCACCCACTGGGTAAACAACCATGATGGAAAGCTCATTTGCATGGTTTTTAGAACACACCAGCACAAACTGAAGTGATCTGCATGATTTGCAAGACCTACAACATGATGTTTTTGTCAGTGCATGTGCCAACATTGAAAAAAACCCTTCTCTTGCAACTCAGTATGGGAGCAGGGCATTAGGGAAAAAAAACAACTAATAGAACCATGTCTTTTTAGTTTTAACGTATTTTGAGCTTCTTCCACCACTTAGTCAACAAAATTAGCAATCAGTAGAAATCCTAAAGTGAGACGGATGGTTTAGTTACTGTCAGTAACATATTTCAGAGGTCTGTAACAAATAGCAGCATCAAATGAATAAATAATGTTCAAAGCCTAACAGCCGGCTTCCGTAACAGTGTGAAAATATGTAAATGTTACATCGCTTTACTCTTCAAACTGGCTCTCCTTTCATTCCTCAGAGACTCTTCTGTCAGAATAACAAGCTAAAAACAAAATATGAATGACAAGTGCACATACTGAGCTGATTGAGAACACAGAGTCGAACAGTAACCATATTAATCTCGTCTCTCAAAGAGGCTGTGTGAATTCCAGGCAGAAATATTGATTTTGATCTAGTCTACTGCAGTGTAGATTGCTAATTGGAGTTCAAAATCTATGCGGAGTGCTTTCCTCAAAAATGGCAACTTTCAGCACTTTTCTTAGTTCAATTAAGACTCTTAGAATTTTATACTTAAACCCATTAACACTGTCAAAAGCCTCTACTATCTCTATACATCCTTGACAAACATCTGATTTGTGAACTTCCAGTATATAAATAATCATAGCCTAAAGATATAGGAAAACTATAAATGTTACCAGTGACTTTACTCTTGATCTGGATTTTTTCAGTGAACGAAGCATGTGGTGGGCAGGTCGATGGGGGTGATTCTGCCCCTCTGCTCTGCTCTTGTGAGGCACCCCCTGGAGCACTGCATCAGTTCTGGGGTCCTCAGCACAGGAAGGACATAGAGCTGTTGGAGCGAGTCCAAAGGAAGGCCAACAAAGTGATTAGTGGGCAGGAGCACCAACCCTATGAGAAAATACTTCAGCCTTTCAGTTCTTGAAGGTGGCTTATAAAATGAGGCCAGACCTTTTAGGAGGATCTCTTGCCATAAGACAAGGAGTAATGGTTTTAAACTAACAGAGGGTAGACTCACGCTAGATATACGGAAGGAGATTTTTACAATGAGGATGGTAAAGCACTGGAACAGGTAACCCTGAGAAGTGGCAGATGCCCCATCCCTGGAAACACTGAAGTCAGATTGGGCAGGGCTCTCCCTGAACAGCATCTTCTATGGCCTCTTGGGGGAGACTGCTGGGCTCAGTGAGTCAGAGGTTTAGCACAGAAAGTCTTTTCCTATGTCCTTAGGATGCCTACTGTTGAACAGGAGCTGAAGCAGTCAAACCACAGGTAAGATTAGCCACAAATGAATGATGCTGTAAAGGTTTTATCAGAAAAAGCCCCAATATTATTTGTCCAAAAAGGTCAAGAATCATTATTTTATATCTAGCTATGAAAAACTCTCAAGCTGCTAAATTAAACTGAAACATTTCATTTAGAAGTTTCACAGTGAAAGGTTAGGGGAACAGTTGCCTAAACTCCAATTAGAGCTGTATCCCGTGATTTTCACACACTAATTCACAAAGGCCCATTTTAATTAAAGGAAAAACGCCAGGTCACTTTTGTTGGCATCATTAGGTGGAAAAAACCTCCATGACACCCAACAAACCAACAGTAAAAAAAAAAAAAAAACAACAACCCAGCAGGCACAAGCAGCTGTTTACCACTCTCTAATGCTGTAAATAACAATTACATTAAATCGAAGTTCAGGAACAAGGTCCAAAGTTTGAACCAGTGTTACTCTTTACTGACTCTGAAAGTTTCTGAGATTGTAATAGCAAGAGCATTAAGCATTTCCCCTCAGTAAAGTAGGTTCACACAAAAGCAAAGGCTATAATAAAACTGATGACAGTATCTCCTTGGCTGCTATTACAGAAGGACTGACCAAGGGTAGTTATTGGCCCAAATTGTCCATTATGTTGGTTAAAAAACAAGACTGAAAAACTTTCAGCCTTCCCTGGTAAAATTGATGTCATGTTGTTCTGAGAGGGAAAAGGGCTGTCTGCCCTCTGAAGGAGAAAGGAAAGGTTAAGCTTTCCAAATGGTCCATCTTTCATCCCCAAAACAATTGTGCTGACAGTAAACCATGAGCCTGCCACCATCTGGAGACCCACAGGTAGCAAGAAGTGTCACTGCTTGCAGAGACTTAACAAAGAAATTAATACCACTGGCTTGCTATTAGTCTGTAAATGCAAACCCATCCTGGTCTCTCAGTAGCTTCCAGCCAGTCTGCCTCTTTTTGTGCTGGATATCCATCGAGAGATACCTTCTAATTACAAAACTCCCAGAAAGTCCATCAAGTATCTTCTATCTACACCACTTGTAGTGGCAGAACAGATGGGAGAGGCTGTCTGGAGAACCATGTGCTTGTCTCAAACTGCTGCCCAGCTAACGGTGTAAAATGTCGGACTGCCCACAGAGAAAACCCCTTTGCTGACTGTAGACAAATACTGTTACACAGAGGGTCTGAGGGCAGGTCAGTCCTCTCAAATCAGTGTATGGTTTGACACGTGCTGCTACTGAGCTCTAAGGTTTCAGAACCCAGTCACTTCAGGTATATTTCTTGTCCACCTTTTGCTATAGCAAAAACTTTCAGTAACTAGCATCTGAACACTGATTGCTGTTATGCCATCACTTCAGAGAAGCACACCCAGGCATACAAACCATTACAGCAAGTCAGGAAGAGGCACAGGGTTTATTTGTGAGAGGAGCTTTTGTTCTGCCCAAGAGAAAATGAAGTTGAACAGTGAGCTTTCACTATGATCCTTCTGTTCTGAACCACTGTATCACATGTTGTGTAGAGGAAAAGACCTTTCACAGTATCCTGCTGAAAAGTTAAAAGAGAAGGCAGCCCCCCCAACCTGGTATATCAGTCCCAAACATTTGAGCACAGTACTTAAATGAATAAACATAGTGTGGAAAAATATTTTACTTAGTTTATGTAAGGATAAGCTCAGACAGGGGGTAGATGAATAAGCTGGCCAAAAAAGAAATTTCTTGGATTTCTCCTTATGGATACTTACACTTGGCCAGCAAATCCATCCAGAAACCTCCCCAGAGAGATAAGGTAAACCAGATATATTGCACCATCTTTCTTCTGGCTTTTCTTATTTCCTATTTTCCCCCATTCTATTTGCAGAATTATGCCTATGTGGATGACTTCACTCTTGCAACAGTTATTTCCTGCATCACTGGAAGTCTGAAGAATTTTGATGCTTTGCAAAATCTTTTGATAAACACGAAGATGCTTCTTTGGGAACACGGAGTGCATAGCTGGGACCGTGTCTTTTGTTGGAATGTAAAGCAATTGCTGTACCTCAGGCCTTCCTGAGGTACATGGCAAACTACAGTCATGGCAGCAGTGGTCACAAAGCTGTTTGTCATGGTTAATTTTTGCACTGATCTGTTTGGTTTTTTTCTTAAATTGCTTTCTATTTCATTATGAATAGGAATCTTGAGTGTATTTCAGCAAGATATGAAATAATAATGCATAAAAAGAAATTGTTCCTTTATTCAACACCAAGACATGTAAGTGTTCATCAGATGGTTTGCACCCAATTTTATTAGATTCTAACTGTTTTTGACAACAAGCAAAAAAAATTCTGCATCACCATGCAAATAGCAGCACAGTAACCCATTTCTAAAGTATTCACCACAAAGCAAAAGATTTCAGCTACAGTATCAGATTCCTCCGGCTTCACACAAGACCCAAGCAACTTACAACTATTTTACACTGCTAATGTGGAAGCGTTTCAAGTTATAGGTTTCTTTCTGAAAGCCAAACTTGATTTCTTCTTGCAAATTACATTACAAAAACCCCAAAAACCGATATGGTTGACAAAGTAAGATACACAGTATGTATCACCTTAGGTTCCCTTTTGCACACTGCTACAGGCAGACTTCTTCACTTGAATTCTATTGGAAATAAAGATATCTGGCCTGTGTACACATATTAGCCAATGTTTATAGACCAGCCACCAGGTAAGGTAACTGTGACTATCTTATAGTCACTCTAACTGCACACCATATTGCTAGAAAGCCTCTCCATCCTGCTGCTTTTATTTCAGCAAAGGTCTTGTTGCCCTGACAAGCCTGGGGGAGGTGTAAGGCACCACACACTCCATAGGTGTATAACTGATATTTGTAACTAGGACATCTGTGGGTAAGCCTAAAAATGTATTATAAACATGTTTCACCACCATATGATACTTTTAAAAGAACCAATTTATAGTTGTAAGCTGGAGAATGGATAAGCCCATAGAATTTAATTAAATGAGTAGCCCTAATTTGTCAATGTGTGCCCCTTTTTCATCTAAATAAAACTTTTTATTTTAAATGAGCAGCAAACAATTATATATATAGAAAATATGTACTGCTACTAAGCCTTTTGAAAGTATTCTCAAATGTAAACTGCAAATACATGTTTTTAAGAGATGCTGATAGGGCTTTTGGAAAATGCCCCATGGATCATTCTAAAATTTAGAAAAATTTCCAATATAATGTCATGATAAAATGGGTCCAAAAATGTATTGAAGCAAGACATAAGGATAGTGCAGTTCATCTAGACTGCAACCAGTTATGAATAGTTTTAATAAATATGCAAAGACTACATTCTGCCACATAAAACAGCTAGTCAGTTGTAAACCTACAATACATTTTTAGGCTATAGTATGTATGTATCTAGAAATACATAATTAATGATGATCCTTATGAATACAGTAATTTTGATTCTGCAATATCTACATTTTGCATCAGTTCACCTCATGATTCATTTTGATAATCTCAGTATTTTACCTATGAATATTATTTTTATGAATTTATTTTTAACAGGTTTTTTTAAATTTCATGTCAACAGAATTCTGCACTTCAGTGCCCATTGTTTTCTAAATCTATCCTTCTACTGGAAAATAATGAATTGGAACTGAGTTAATGGATGCATTTACTGAACAATACGTAATTTCAGCACTAAACCAAATATATACAGGAAAGTGGGAGAATATTTATGGACAGATGAGTGTGTAGAGATACATACACCATAAACATATAAATCTTTTAGAAGTCTAAGTCTATTATTCTATCAGAAATACAGGAGGTGTTCCACCTTATCTTAATCCAGACTCCTTACTTTTCCAATACATATACTCTAGTGCTCATGTATATATTCCCATGCCAAGGCACAAATGTTCAAGTGAAAGCAGCCTTTCTGATTCCCAGCTCCATTGTCTGTGAAACATATGGAGAGGAAGATTTGGTGTGAAATACGTCCTAGTACTATCTAATATTGCAAATCAATCCTTTACAGGGAAACAAGAATTGCTAATGTTCACCCTTGATACGAGGTCTCATTTTCTTCCACATAAATGCTAATACCTTCTTCAGTGAGGAAATAGTGAAAGCAACTCAAACTACTTACTTTGTGAACACAGGTAAACCTGACTACAGCAAACCAAGTTTCACAGTATTAAAACTAAACATTATAATGAAGCAGTAAAACAAAGTTGATGAATAATCATATGGATTAGTGGATACAGGAGTTGCCAAGCAAAGGGAATATGAAGTTTCAATTACCATTCTTAACACCATATGCCACAGAACACCTGGCATTTATATGCTCACAAGCAAATATTACTGAATAAAACAATGATCAAGTAGTGCGATACATCAGTACAGCCATAAGCCAATGGGAGTCTAAACACAACACCAGTGTGTAAAGGCCATTGTTTATCTTTGCAAACTGAAGTGTCAAAATATTTATGATTGCTCAATTCACTGCCACTAGTCTTAGTAACATGCATCTATGTGTTTCAGGTAGGTTGACAAAAACCTTTACTTGCAAACTCTCCTCCATAAAACAATGGGGGATGTACAGATTATTGCAATGCCTAAAAACGTATTTGCCACATCCAAAGTGATGAATCTATGCAGGGCATCACTTGGAACTGATACACAATTAGCAGCCAGATTCTGATCACAGGCACATCTGAATCTCTAGGGCAATCTAGTTGGTAGTATCTCATCATGTGAACAGGACTGTACTTAAGAGGAAAGCAGGAAAAATCAACTTATCTGGGAGAGATGAAAATCTCATTATGGTATGCAACCACAAAATAGTCTCAAAACCGAAACAAAAAGTAAAAAACAAAAATTAAAACCTAAATTGTGAAATGCCAGACTGAATTTCCAAGGACTTCACCTGCAGAAAGAAACTATTTTGTTTCAATTCCTAGAGTGAAACTGCAAATTAACGTCAATCAACAAACAAAGAAAAAGGAGTCAATATTACTTATTTAAAAAAAAAGGGCAAAATGGCTTGGTGAAGAAATTTGTAGGCAATATAACATAATCTGACGTACCAGTGTGTAAAACTGTTTCTGAACCACCTCTCCTAGTTATAGCAAAAGTATCACACCAGAGGCCACCTCAGATCCATCAGGTCAGATACAAAAAATATCCAAATACACCAAAGAGATTTCACTCTCAATAGCCTTCAATAAAAATGCAGGAGACAAGAGACAACCTCATGAAAATGAAAACATCATCTGTCCCTCAAGTTCTCCATAATAGTGATTAGAGCAGCTCTTGACTCTTTCCATCAGTCCCATGGAAGGGGCTGTGGGATCTTGGACCTAAACTCTGCTTGACCTGTGTGTGCTGAAGAGTAATCTTTATGCCTCTGTCCTTTCTATGGCACTCAAGAAAACTGTGGTGAAGTTATGGAAAACAAAGCCCTGTCTAGGTAGATTTCACACTGGGAATGAAGTGAACCAAGTTCCCAGTGAAGGGAACAAATAGAATTCTGTGCTCCAATGCTGGTCTGCCATTGACTGGCTGTTTTCTTATCAGCCATCTGAACTGCCAATTCTCCACTGCAAAATCCACATAACACTTCTGTCTGCTGGGGCGGTTTTTGTGAGGTTATGGCACTAAGCTGAGGACTGCTTGTTTTGAGTTCTTTGAAAAGTTACTAAAGCTACACGTGAGATCTGTGACAGACATGGAACTGGGATCCTATCTTGTACCTTGTCAGCTTCTGGATACCTCTCCAGTTTATAAAAGGACTTGAAACTCAAATGCCCACTTCACCATTCATCCAGCAGATGTGTCCAAATTTACTCTGAGAGTACTCTGAAATACTTATGTATTTCAAGTGTATCTCCTTAGCCACTGTCCAAATCACAGCCTTTAATCTACAGTATTTAATAGTTCTTTTAACTGTAGTTTTATATATTCTACCACAAGGCTGTTCTAAACATGGACCATAAATCCCAGTCTGCCTTAAAATCAAGACCAGAGAAGATTAGTCCTTTCTATTCTGAATGCAAATAGTCCTGAGTAGCAGCCATGTAAAAAGGACACAGAGAGATGGTTATTTTGACATGTTAATGACAAATACAACAGCTTAGAAATTCCACGTCTTATTATAGATTTGTCCCAAGAATAAAAGGAAGATGAAAATCTACTCTTCAAGAAACATTCACACAGATGAAGCTGTAAGTAGGCCAGTAAAGAAAGCGAAAGAAAATGTGCAACTGCAGTCAGATGTTAGCATTGACTATTGTGTTATCAGTATTTTAAAATCACCACACCTTTAAAGCTGTATCTAGAAAAGAAATAAGAGAACTGTGTCTAGTTCCCTTACACCTTACATACACACCAAAGTGAACAAACCACAGCAACCATTTTCAGCTGTAACTCACTTGAACCAGAATCAGACCAGAATATTAAAGGCTACAAGACAACAGCATTTCTGTAAGCCACTCATCCCACAGGCAGCCTTATTTTCAGTCACACTTAGGAGCACAAACACAGAAAAACACAATGCTGAAGTTAAATTTGTTTCTCCTGGAAAAGCATGCATTGAGTGGAATACGGAACAGCAGGGTTTCTTTTGTATTGTTCACAGTTCTGCATCACTTGGTAGCCATCCAGAAACATCCTTTCTAGTTATTAACACAGAATAAATTCAATCTCCCTTCAGTTATTTTTTTATTACACAAAACATATGAAAGCTACCTACAGGAATTCCATTAATGAGACTTGCATATTTTCAGCATCACCAGATTCATGTGAAACACAGGCTGTTGTAACTTTCTCCCTCCCCTATTTTCTGAACAGAAGACAAATCCAGACTTCCGATTAGCTTACTGATGCTGGGAGGGGGGCTTCATTTTTAGTTCTTAAAAGCACTTGTGTTCTCTTCACAGGAGGTTTGCTTCATTTGGTGCATGAAGCAGACTCTGGTTCTCCTCCTCATGCCTTTGGACACATGGCTGAGGGGCTTGATGCAATCAGCCCCTGGAACTTAAACCTGCTTCAGCTGGGCCACCTCTGCTGTAGCTGCAGCGCTGCTCTCTGGGCTGGTGTTGGCCGTCAGGCACTGAGTTCAAGGAGGCAATTCACACTAAAACTGCCAGAATAAGTTTCCTGCTGTATCAGCCCCTGAAGACCCTTGCTTCATGGTCACATGAGAGCCAGCACCAGCTGGGGCACACAGGAGGCTGGCATCAGCAACAGTGGTGCTCAAGGGCCAAGTTTTCCCCTCCGGGCCTCAAGAGCATGGCTTAGTTATTTGATGAACTGTCTTTCACCCTGAGGTGCTCAGTCAACTGCAGGGACAACCTAAAGCAACTCTTTGTTCTCGTGACTGCTTGACTTACATATATATATATCTATATATATGCATGTATGTATGTTTATATAAAAAAAGAAGGAAGAAAAATCCTGCAGTTAAGGTAGCAATTGTGTCATGGTCATGAGTACTTGAATGAAAATGCAAGCAGAACCTCTGACCCTAGCAATAAATGCAATAGACAAGTGTCAAAAGCATGTAGTCTTGAATGATCTTTTACATGCCACTTTGTTCACCCTATTAAGATGCTAGTTGTTTCTTTGATTTATCTGATAATAAATTTTTTATGACTAGTGAGTCTCATAAAAATTGCTCTGGTGCTGACTACTTTGATTAATAAGACCAAAGAATCGAAACTGTCAGAAATTCATGGGCAAGAGTAAATTACTGCCAAACATATATTAAATATTCCATAAAATATAGACTAAAAAAGGTTGATTTGGTAATTTTATCTTGCATCAATTTGCTTGACATAATTTATATTCGGGATCATCATTGTCATTCCTTGCACACCTTTTCTTTTAAGTCAACAATAGTGTAAATCCGAATTTTGAGAAATGAACAGGAGACCAAACATCCCAATACGCAAAACTCACATGTGGAATTTAGCTTGGAAATTATATCCAGTTGAAAGGTGACTAAAACCCATGTTCTAAGAGCTGCAGCTTTTTAAAGCAAAATCTCTTTGACATTAAGACTCAAAACTGACACACATATGCCTAAATCCTATTCTTCTAAAACGGTGATCTTTCTTCTTTGTAGGTAGCAGGTTCTTGCAACGCATCTTTGATGAGCTCTGGATCCTGCTCTCTTACTTTGGATAACTCCCAAAACATTTAATGGGCAGAAAGTAGCACAAAATTAGATGCTGAAGCAGGTCAGAGGTAGCAATCTGGGTACACATGTGAGTACAGATCAAGCATATCCTCTTCCAGCCAAGAGGAACCACACTTACAGCACTGGGCATAGGATTTGCTCCATTTACTTCTGCATACATTTACCATCCTGTGACAGCAATTTGGTGCAAGATGTATCTCTGCAGGATTGAAAACCTACCTGATCAAAAATTTCTATAGATAACCAATAGGATTTAGGGAATCACTGTACCACATTGAGAGAAAAAAATGCTGCTGTTTACATTCAGCACCAGAGACAGCTTCTTAAAAGCTGGGGGAAAACTATGAAAAGGGCTAATATTCCTGCATTTATTATTATTGCTTTTGTGAAGCTGGAGCAAGTGAAATGGTCAGTATACTATATAATTCTATTTACTGTTTATGTTCCTGTGCACTTCACTTTAGACTACAATTTCTTTTTTCCAACCAAGTGTAACAAAGAAGAAATATGACAGGGTATTGTTTTCCTGACGTATTTGATAGTGATTTTCAGTATATCAGATCTTTAGGGTTCAATAATTAAAGCGGTTTGGTACAGAATAGAAACAAAAAAAAAGCCATTGCAGAGCTCTAGTCAAAAGGTGTTGACTACACAGGACCTAAATTTGACTATCCCCAGCTTTAACATTAGGGGATTTCTTATTTGGTCAGAGAAAAGCATTGAAATGCAGGACTGAGAAATCCTGTGTCATATACAGCAGAAATTCTTACCTTTCAGCTTATACTTTACAACAAAAAGTTAATTTTAATGACAAGAATTTAAAGTGAAATCTGATCATAACCATTTTCAACACTGTGTTTTAGGTGTAAGGGGCTCTAAAAGTGCATATACATGGGATGACAGTGATACCTGCTAAAATAAAATCGTGGCTTTTAAGAAATTTATCAGAGCTTGCATTACAAGTGGCTTCAGCAAATTACACCACAATAATTCCAACCTCAGCCTTCCACTGGATAAACAGTTGATAAAGGCAATCATAAAATTTGGGATGCCTCTCCATCTAACTGATAGCCCCCACCAGAAGGGTATGAAAATTGCTAAAGATCATACAAAACCCTGAAATAATGTGAAAATGAGGAAGAAACTGTAGTTCAATAAAAACCAGCATGCAATAAAACTGATATGACTGCATAGAGAATAGAAATTGCAGACAGATCTGCTTGATTATAAAAGCCCCACTTTTTAATTTATCTCTCAAATAAAACCAGCAAATGTGTGCAGTAACTCTTCTTGTTTGGTTATAAAGAAGCAATCTGAAGAAGAAAAAACGAGAAAGCAATTCAACTGAATTCTGAAGATTACAAAGGGTTAAGAGACTCACCACTACTTACTGTTAGCTGCACTACTTTACCAGAAAACCCTTATTATTTGGAAAACTGATGTTTTCCACATTAGTCCTCAACTAGTATTGTTCTGTCTGCCATTTCCAATCTATTCTTCTTTCTCTTGCCGTCTTGAGGATTTTCTTTAAAATGCTCTATTCTTTTTGTTACCTACTGTAAAGTCCAAAATCTGTTCCCTGCAATATCCTCCTCTCCAACAGACAAAAAAAAACCCCCATCCCAAACAAGATTAGGTGAGTTACCCTCAGAGAGTATCAGTTGAATGTCTGAATTGCATGTATTTTGGACACACTGCCTTTGGTTAGCAACAACACCCCCCAGAAACGCGTAGAAAACCCCTTGAATCCACTTGAGATGATGAACTCAACATGCCCACAGCAGTCAGAGCAGCAGAACACACTACTGGATACAAGGCTCTACAGCTGTGGCAGTTGTGGTGAAGTATAAAATCAAGCAATAGATGATCACCTTTGGGTACTACACACAGTGTATTAAAATCCATCATGGATCATACAATAACCTTCACACTGAGATGTTGCTCTAAAACACATTTTCCCAGAAAGTATCCTTAGGCAATCAGATGACAATAAGAGAAAAATGAGTATGTTACTTCCCCTGGAAGCTTGCCCCAGTAAGTTGTACCCTGCCTTCCTTTCCTTACCTGGTTTGACTTCTGTTCTCAAATAATTGAGGTGTCTGCATTTAAAAATTCCTAACATCCCTTTAAAATTACTGACACCAGAATGAATTCAGCATCAGCCCCAGCTGATGTCAGATTAGTGAATATGGGAATCAGAACTTACTATTTACCACATCAGCTGGGGCTGATGCTGAATTCAGTAAAACCTTTTAGATGTAACACTGAACTGGGAGCTGACAGTGCACTTTGGTTATGTCTCTTAAAATGTTTTTCAGTGCTGACTGCATTCTGGAAAGACATATTCACTCGCTTTTATCTTCTCCTGTAATCCTAACCACACTACGTGGTATATCTTGCATATCTTATTCACAGATAAGTAGTTCTTTTTGAGCTGCTTTAAAATATACTGTGTGCAGGCACAGTTCATTAAATGACCCAGGACAGCCCATACTTTCACTGTTATCTTTCACCAGCTTCCAGGTCATCAAAAACAACTGTGTATTTGCTTGCAAATACCGGAGGAGAACATTTAATGACTCCAGGTCAGACCTCTGTGGAGCTCACCAGAAACATTCTCTTTGGTAGCTGTCTCCCAAGACCTATCAGGGAGTTGTTAATTCTTCTTAGTGTTTTGTTGAAATTATGCAGTGCTCATTTTCCAATGACAATGTTGTGTAGCTGGACAAGCTAAATGCCTCACAAAATTCTGTGGTTAAAGAGTTGCCTTGCTCAACCAAATTTATAGTATTTATAATATTTAATATTTCTTCAGGAAAAAGTTGTTCAAATCATAGTCATGCTTTAAAGTGTATGAATTACATTCATATCACAGTCACATTCTTTCTATCACCACTTGTATAATCCCAAGTGTCTTTCTCATTATTTAACCCAAAATTAATTTCAGAGTAAACTAGCTCATAATAACCCAATTTGGTCTATTCACCTTCCTTGATGCTGGAAAGATATTAGCACTTATGTCACTTTTTGGGTCTTTCACTGACACAGCAATTTAATTAAGACGTCACTTTGGTGAGTCCAGGCTCTTGTCAGTCAAGTCTTCTAAACCTTCTGGGCGCATGCCCAGAGGCTTGGATGTTTAAAACCATTTCCAACAACAAAATGTAGGTCAGGCTTCTACTTGAGGGACTGAGAAATAACTCACCTTTCCTAAATTATCACCCAGCTTTCATTGAACAGAAGCAGAACAGGGCTTTCGTTCTATCATAAAAGGGCCCGTTTAGTTTCCAAGACTTACCAATATCACATAGCTGTAAGCAGTCTCTCCAATGGCTAAGAGTCTAACAAGATAGATTCCACTCTGGATTGGCCCTCTTTCCCACTGCAGAAACTTGTTTCAATCTCCTCTATCATTATTCCTGCCCAAGGTGCCACTTTCCTGCAGCTGCACATCTCACTCTTTGCTTGCCTGCTTAGACCTCAAGGTTCTAGGGGGTCTAAGAACCTGTCCTCTAGGCCAGGTCCTCCATCATGTTGCTTATCAGTTTCTTCTGTACACCCCTACTTGTTACTCATTTTGAATTTTACCAGTAATTACCACTGATTTTTAACTCAGCTATGGATCTTGCCTTGCCCTACGGTTTGATGCAACTTTGTATTGTTTCCCTACTCAAACCCTGTTCCCTATCACTGTTTCCCTAGCTTTGGTTTCAAGTCCTCAGCTTCTGCATTTAACTCACTTCATTCCAATTTCACTTCTAACATAGCTCCAGACATCTGCCCCAGTGACATAAACCCTGGGTTATCACCCTTGACATGGTAAATAGATTACTGCGTAATATTCTAACCTTTATATAAAGTTCATATCAAAGGGAATGGCAGTATCAGTAGTTACACCAATATTTATATGTGCAGTATCTGTATCTGTCAGATATATCAGTGATAGTTTTGGTTTTATTACATATCCATCTTAGCAATATATAAACAAAAATATACAGACAGTGTTTTTATTGTTTATCTTTTGACATGGGTTCCAGTTAGCGCTTCTTTAGGGAAGAATTACAGATTTGCATGTAAATGTTGTCTAAAGATGTCAGGATTCTGAGTCATCTATTTTCTCTGTTGGAAATAATGTACTAATATATTTATCAATTTTTAAAATACAGCCAATAAATACAACATTTGGTTGGAATACAAATCAGCATTTTCATATAAAATATACAGTACCATGTCTTCAATACAACAGAACCAAACGTAAATGACATTTTTATATTTCCCCACATCGAGTTGATTTTTATTGGTAAATTTAAAATTTTTTTACTGGTACGTGATCAAAATGTGTGAATCAGGACTATTACCACTTGTTTACTTCTCAGCTATGATGGATCCTGCTTCCTGCCATCCTTTGAGAGAAGCTTAATTTGTCATAAGTTCATCCTCACAGGCAACGTGGCATCTCAGAGACTCCTACCTGAGGTTGATCACTAAGGTCATCTTTCTTCCACTACCTTTACCCAGTCTTTGAAACCATGCTAAAATAAATGAGGTCACAGCTACCACGGGCACAGATGTTACATCCATGTCAGGGGTCAAATGGTGAAGATGTCAGGCTAAAAAGTCACAGAAATATTTAAGTGAGCTTCAGCAATGGAATGTTGGACACACACCACCACCTTATTTCTTATACAGGCCCAGGACAACCACACAGTGAAATAATAAGGGAAAAGAAGTACTCACTAATGGTGCATGCTATGAGTGTATAAACGTGAGCGATCCCTCTAGGAACAGTGAGAATATTGGTTCTAGAAGTATTTCTAGGGCTGCATCTAAGAGAAAACTAATGCATGAAGCCTTCTAGTCCATTGTCTTGGTTTTGTCTGAGGTATAGTTCATTTTCTCCCTAGTGTCTGGTACAGTGCAGTGTTCTGGATTCAGGATGAGAATAATGTTGATAACACACAGATGCTTTGGTTGTTGCTGAGTAGCGCTTGCACTGAGCCAAGGACTTTTCAGTGTCTCATGCTCTGAAAGTGAGGAGTTGCACAAGAAGCTGGGGAAGGGGAGGAACACTGCTGGGACAGCTGATCAAACTGGCCAAAGGGATAATCCACACTACAGAACATCATGCCCAGGTAGAAAATGGGAGGAGTTGGCCAAGAGGGCCAGATTGCTGCTCAGGGATGGGCTTGGCCTTGGTCAGTGGGTAGTAAGCAATTGTATTGTGCAACACCTGTTGGGGTTTATTCTTCTCTTTTCTTCATTAGTATTATTATTATATTTTAATACCAGTAGTATTATTATATGTACTTTGCTTCAATTATTGAGTTGCTCTTATCTCAATTCCTCAATTCCTGATTCTCCTCTCCATCCCATGGGGTATAGGGGAAGGAGTGAACAGCTCTGTGCTTCTAAATTGCTGTCTGGGGTTAAACCACTACATCCATAAACTACCAAAGAATACTAGAGACAAAAGCAAAGAAAAATAAAGAAGGTAAATGGCATTTATTATGACCTGTCTTTCTTAGCAAGGCAGGGTAGACCTGCACTATCCAAGTCCTTTAAATCTTCACTGACCTCTGCGGATCATACAAACAGCTGAGGTGTCTGACTGAGCTCTGCTGAACCAGATCTATAGATGTTTCAAGCAACTGGTCTGTGTTCTTCTCTATGATCTTTATTTCCCACAGAAGTACAGAATACTAACCATCTGAAATTACACCTGAAATCACGGTGCCCAGTTCTTTTCAGTACTGTTGCAAGATTAGACAATGACTGGATAATTTAATTTTACTTAGCCATAGCCGAAGAAAAGCATTCTCTCTAGGTATCCCTACAATCTAAGTGCAAAAAGAAATGTCAGGAAGATTTTCATAACCCCAAATGATTTTTTCCTAATGAATATATAATTTATATAATAACAATTCTTAGGTTATGAAAAATTTTCAGTAATTATAAGCTACTGCACAAAACTGCCACACATGTTTATTTAAACAGGCTATTAAATGGAGGAATATGCGTAATTATTCTTCCTCATATTAATATGAAACAGCTTTGCCTCCTTTAGTTTAGTGCCAGTGGTACTATGCAGTTACCTTAACATATATGGGGGTATCAACTGAATTTTTCACTCAAAAATCAGGAGATGTGAATGCAAGGTCTGCTACATCACAGAGACACTGTCCTCTGCCACAAGTAATCATGTCATGTACTCCTGCCCAACTGATCAGTGCTCATTGAAACAAGTCTCTGGCCTTCATTTCTTCCATTGGACAACTATTATCTATCAGAAGGTTATTTATTACCTTGCTGCCTTAATAATTAGAGATCTTCCTTCAAATATACACCTGACCAGCTTATTTACATTTGTTCCTATGTCCACCATTTTTTATGCCTTAAATGAAGGTTCTTCCTCTCCCTCTCCCTTCCAATGAAAGCCATGACCTCTGTTATCAGACTTGACTTTGCTAAATGAATCAATTACCTTTCAAATTTCCTCTGCTTTCTTCGTTCATTTCACTATCCTATTATATATTCCTACACTTTGCCTTTTCCTGCCCAAATTCATCTTTCACGAACATAATGACCACAATTGCGAAATATTTCCTTTTCTGTACTGAAAAATTTCCACTCTTTTCGCCAAGTTCTGGGGATTGTGGTTATCCTTCTTTTCCCCTCACTCCAGCATATCACACCAGTGGCTCACCTGTATATAATAAACCCAAGCCTTCTTCTCTGTTTGCTAATTTTTACTGTGTGGTATGCTGATTCCTTTCTATGCTGCTAGCTTTGTACCATCAGCAAATGTAATTTAAATACTCCTGCTTTTTGTGCTAATAAAAAAATCGGGTTCTTGGAGGTTCTAGACTGTGCTGCACAAGTAACACCATTACTGGACTATCTCTCTTCCTATCTGTTCAACCTGCTGATGCTTCCATATCAACTGCTGGCAATTCCCACTTCCCCTACATGCTTCCCAAGAACCAACACACAGATATTTCACTTGTTTGACCTCTTTTCCACTCCTTAATAGGGGGTTTTACTGATTATCATATTTACATATTGGACAGCATCAACCATGCAGCTCTATTACTCAACTTAAACAGGCTTAACAACTGTGGAATAAGATCACCAGTTATTTCAAGATGCTTTTTGTACTCTAGTGCACTACTCTGAGTATCTTGTCAGTCTCCTTGAGTTGTCAAAAATAAATCCTGAAATACTTTTCATTAATGTAACCCAGAAGAGGAATCTGTTCCTTCATGACCTGTGTGTTGCCCTAGAAGCAGCTGCTGCATAATAGTGGGGTTCAGTACAAGAACTCCTTCCCAAGAAGCTGGGGAGATTGTCTTTACACAGAGGGCTGAATCAAGAGTGGATTTTTCCACACTGTCACTGCCTATGAAATGGGATTTTCAACTACAATGTTTAGCATAGAGCAGCCTGCCCAGGGAAACCTATGTTCCAATGCTGCCAAGCAATATATGCTCAGCACTGCATTTGTCAAACCATTTCCTCTGCTAAGAATTCATGCGTCAGTCTTGAAAATGGCTTGCTCTTCTACTACCTTTCCTGATAGAAATGTGGAAAGTGCAACTTACTTCCTTTCACCAAACATCTTGTTGAGCCTCTTGACTCCAAACTGACTGCCTTGTGGAGAAAATCTGCTTTCTAGAGACTTGAAAATGGTGTGACTGTTCTATCATAATTTTGCTTCACTGGAATATGGAGGTCAAGCAGGGAAACAACACTCATTAGATGAAGTGTTAAAAGGGGGTTGCTAGGTTTAAGGGCAGTTTAAAAATGCACTCAGGACCCAGTAATTCCTTTTGTTTCAGGTGGGATTATATTATCAGGTGTCAATGTCTGCAACAGACTCTGCTGTGATAAAATCAAAATTCATTGTTCTTTCCATTACAGAAACAAACATGCAAAGAACAAGTTTCACATAAAGATGGATCAAGAGCACATGAATAATTCCAGAAATGTACCCAAAGAGCAGCTTTCTAGACTAACTTTGCTGTAAATGCCAGCAACCAAACCCACCCACTGGTACCAATTGCACATCTCAGTTTTATCTCATCTTAATCAAATCACTAATTATCTTACATAAATCCTAAGGAACATCATAGAATTTTGTTCTTCATAGGAGCTTAATTCATTGTTTTCTTTCAAACATTTATGTCTGTCTGCATTTAGATCTAAGTACATTGTGACCACTAAATCACACAATACATCATCTCTTTGTCAGTATCCCAGACAAGAGAAGATCCTCCGAGAATATGCTTACAACATAAAGGTCACTCCGAAAGTTGGCTGAAGGCATGAATAAAAAATAAAACATTTAGTTAAGCCCTTTGAGGAGACAAGGTTGCCACTATCCTTCACTGTTTAAGCAAGTTCTTCAACTGCTTTTCAACACTGTTGTGACATCAGATGGAGAGTTTAATGGCAGCTCCTGAGTATATATACAATCAAAGCCAAAATTCAGCTTACTAAAGTTTCAGGAAGTTACACAGCAATGAGAGATTAAGAATCATTATACACTTGGCAAACTGACCTATTTCCAAACTATGCTGTCACAAGATGATATGTGCAGTGGGCGTATTTTAGCCAACAAAAGCTAGCAAAGTGCCAAGAGCTCCTGAATTTCCTGTTAAGAATTAAGAGCCCCTCCACACACACCTTCCACCAGAATATATGGCCCATCTTTCTGTCAGCACAAGCCTTCCTTGAAAAATTAGTGTTGAAAAAAATCACCAGGCACCATTCCTCATGAAAGGTAAGGAAATTAAAGGAAATGAAAGAAGCTACAAAGTAGGAAGAGCTGATCTGAGGGTCTTACTGGTTAACATCCTTCTGAAGTAAAGTGCAATTCCAGTTTTATACTTGGTGCGTGAGTACCATGTAAAACAGGAGTGTGGAGATGTAAAAGTATGCAAGACAAATGACATTTTATCTTTAGACATAATCATCCCTCATGGGTGTCATCCCTACTTATCAATTAATCACTAGAGCATGAATATCCCAAGACAAGGCTAAAAATGGGATGTAATTTTTCACTAAATATGCTTGAAACAGACAGTACATTTCACAAAGGAAAGAAGGGTTTGTGATCTATTTGGTAGCTGCTTCCCAAGTGCAACCTCACAGACTCTGAATGGAGATCCCCGACACTGACTGCAGTGATGGCTTGTGCCAGTCATCAGCAGAAACCTCAAGGTTTATTTACATGACTGCAAGTGAGTGCACTGCCAGGACTTATTGAGTTACTGCTTTCTGGCTAAGTTAACAGCAACTGAGCAAACATAATTATAGCCATTGCAAACACAAAATAAAATGTTTTAGCATAACCCCCTTAGTGAATATGTAACTTGGTCAGCCCCTAAAATTTGGCACTTGTGACTGTATGAGCCTACCCTCACTTTCTTAGTTGGTCCAGCAATTGTAAACAAAGAAAAGTCAGTATTTCCAATCAGCTCTCAAAAGCAATGGGTGTAGGGCAACAATTCTCTTTTTCTCGAGTTCAAAATTCGCCTGCCATGCAGGTGCATAGTTCTGGTTTATGAGAGTCTACATCTTCCAGTACGTGAAAAAAAACCTACTGGTCTGACGGTCAGCTGCTGATGTGTGTTGTATCTTCTCAGTGTTCCAAGTGAGGTTAGCTAAGCAGCATCCTATCCAATCATTCATTTAACTGTACTGCTTTGCCTCACAGTAAAAGTTAAGATGTCTGGATCTACCAAATCTTGGAAATTTTTTTTTTTGTTTCTGGCAGAATGAGCAATAAAAAATCTCAAGAACTTGATTTTCCTTATTTAGATACCCACAGGGAAAAATACTAAATTCACATATCAATCTTGTGATTTCCTTAATAGAAAAAAAGACACACTACCTGTTCAGAGGCTCTGAAAGAAACAGGCAATTGAAAAAGCTGTATAGTCATTAGCAGGAAAAAATCAGAATCCCACCACGAAAAACAGTTTTAATTTCTTGTGAGTGTACAGCTTATCTGCTTTTGTGCACAATAATGCTGCTAGACCTGCTACCTAGACCATGACAACGCTTTTTAATTTTAACTCCTAAAACCAAATGCAAACAGAGGAATGTCTTTAGGACGTGGCATCCCAGTAATTCTCAATCACATATTTAGAGGAAAATGCAAATAAAAAGAATAATCTTTTTTCAGTAGGAAAATCCATGAACTCCCTTTTTAGCAGGGGAAACAAGGAAAATCAAGACTCAAAAACGTTACTACTGGTTTTCTAACAAATTATACTGATACTTTTAATTAACGATTTAAATATAAAATGGTCATATACTGGAAATCTAAAATTGACACCTAATTATTAACATTTTCATGCATTTGGTTTTCATCACTAAACTTTGAAAATTATGACACATGAATGCAATAAGCTTCTAAGATTAAAGTTGAAACCATGAACAAATCACAGAAAGATTATTTGATTTTGATTTTTCTCCCTATTAATGACCAGAATCTGACTCTGCTTACACTGTTAACTATACAGGTTTCACTTATTTACTGTGGACAAAATCAAAATTGGCCCATTAGCCAATAAGACACTGCTACACCTAGCAAACAGTAAGACAACAAACATAATATGGCTAACTCAGAACAAAGAACAACAGCTGAGGTAACTGATGAATTATAAAATGTTCTCATCAAATTTGATTACACAAATTTGATTATACAAATTACACAAAAAAGCTGACAGAGAAGTTTAATACCTAGACTTACACTTTTTTTTTTTTTAATTATAGCTACATAATAAAAGCTTCCCCCCTAACACCTTCCCCACAAACTGAATATGGGTCAAATTCTCAAAACTGCACTTCAATCCTTAAAATTTTGCTGTCTCCATCATGCCCAGAGTGGTCCCTGTGAGAAGTGCCTGAGGGTCCCTAACCTACACTGCTCAGCAAACAGAAATATGAAATTGACAATGTAAAACAAAATTACAAAACATTATCAAGAAATCGAGATGTAGGTACACAAAGAACAGTGGGGAAGGAATGGTCCAAGGAGACAGGCAGCTGCTTCCCTACACCATGTCTGTAGTACAGAGTACTACTGCAAAAAGGGTGTTGCAGCCTACTTAAATCTATGAATAAATCTGTCTCGAGAACACGAATTACAGCATAAATATCAGCACCCTTCTGAGACATGCAATTCTCGCAACCTCTCTCCCATCTGTGATTCTTTTCATTTAAAATTCTGTAAATGAAGAACAACAGCCTACAAAAGCCATTGTTGGGTCATTTAGTTTCATACAGAAATTTACATCTCAGTTACTTAATTGGAATCCCACAACTGTCACTTGTGAATACCCTTCTCTGGTAATTTTGTTCAGACAGCAACCATATAAAACATTGTCAGAAATGCTTCTGAATTATTAAAATATAATTTTTAAATAAAGGCAAAATGCAAAAACTAACTTTCAAATCCAGAGGTTGTACTGTTGTTGTACTACGCACTGCTCCTAGGGAGACAGCATCAAGATTGTTGCTAGACACTGAAAAATAACTTCCCATCTAAAGAATAACATGGAGATTTTTACTTAAAACAAATATTACAATTTAGTGAATGATTAAAGAAATTATTTCCCAAACCAAAGGTCAGCATTTGTACGTGGAATCTTGCATCAAAATGGAGAAGCCCAGCACACACATTTACACTTGTGAAGAAAGCACTTGTACTTGTATTTGAATTACTAAGGTTGTAAACCTTTGCAAATTAGTCCAGATCAAACTAGGTTTGAAGTCTGGATATCTCTCAAAACATAACCACCTGCATTCAAAAGCATAAACAAATATCTACTTCAATCTTTTATGCTGTACCAAATGTACTTAAAACTAGTACTTCTCAAAAGGCTTGTAATGCTTGCTCTTTTACATATCTCATTTTACATAACAGCTCTTAGAATTAAACAAAACATGCAGGACAGTATCAAACAGTCTTTGTATTTTCCTAACTTGTCTACATGACAGTTACCTTCTTCTTGGCAGAATTCCTTAATATAAATGTACAGGCTTGCATATTTGTCCTGAATAGCACGTTACTGCACGTGTTACGGAAGATGTGTGTAGTTGGTAACACTTTGCCCAACACATTACAGACGAAAAAAACCAAAACAACACAGCTACAGTATATCATGTAGTACTTACTATTTATATGTTTCCGAACGAATGTATTCAAAAACATGAGATACTCCCAGCTGGAATTGATCAGCAATAGGGGTAACCCAAGGATTGTTCTCCGCTTTGAAGACTTGTTTTTGACCAGTCAAATCCAAATTACCTGAAAGAAATTAAACAAAACAGCATATGAAAAATATTTGAAACATGAAAAATTTGAAAGAAATACCTTGCTGTGAATATAAAACGTTTTATTCACTGCAGAGAGTACAATCATAATAGAAGCAAATATTTCAGTCTTCGCAAAGAGGAATAGAAGGACATAGTAGTTCCCACCATGATGGATGTAGTTCCACTCCATTTGTTTCAGTGCTGCTACACATTGCAAACCAGGGTTGAACTCTGTCCACTTATTTATTAAATTAGTTTTAAGTGTGACTTGCTAATGGACCTGTTCACTATCTCCACTACGACCTGCAGGAATGAAAGGAGAATGATTCTCTGGTAGAAGTCTGCTCTGCTAAAGCTTGGCATTGCAAAGCTTTCCTCAATCCCTGCTCCAGGGGCTTTTTGCATTCCTAGTGCCCAGCATGTGTCTGCACCAAGATCCTGCTCTGATCTGTGGTTAGAGTGACACACACTCACAAAAGCAGACAAACAGTGCCATTCTTGTAACATGGCAGTTTTACCTATTCTGTTAACAGAAGATGCAAGAGATCTATCATGGGCTTGCTTGGGGATTTTTTGTGCATTTTGTAAAAGTTTACCACCCAACCCCAAAACAGCACATGCTCCACTGAAACTCCTCATGACTATGGATACAAAGGGCTTAATTCCAGGACTGTCTTGCCATTGAAATATTTTCTTGTGTTCTTTAAATTAAGAAATCTGTTGCACATTTTCAATTTATTTTTTGTGAATTTTACCATGAAGAGAGGTCTACCCTTCTCCCATAAATCAACAATAATTAAACCACAGTAAGATAAAATAATCTTTAACTATGGGGAACAAAACAAAAAATATTTACAGGGTTTTCAAGACTGACTGAGACAAGCTGCTGGTGAAATCTGAAATCAACCTGACACCACAGCGTTCCAAAATGAAAGGGGCTGTGCAAGTGCAGGCAAGGGGAGCTGCTGCAAACCCCGTGCTCACTGCCCACTTTGGCTGCACATTCTGCTTGACAGCTAATCCTCGGCGTATTCCTCTCAGTAAAAGGGGTTAACACAATTAAAGACAGGCCATTATACGGTGTGAAAAGATGCCAAGCATCTCATACCAGCCTATCAGAGAGTCACTGTTACCTTAACAAGCTCATCTGCCAGCTGTCTGTGGCAGGCTGGTCTGAGCATCCCCCACAGCCGTCAGTCAGGCGGCAGCCGCCTGCCGCCGCACGCTTCAGTGCACCTCGCCTGCTTTATTAAGGGACTCGGCAGCCCTGTTCTAACAAGGACCAGGAAAAAGGATTAAGTACTGTGACAAAGAGGACCTAATAAGCTAGAAAGCAGTGTGTCTAAATCTGTGCTGGCTGAGGGCGCGGGCTGGCGCTCTCGCCATCCAGCTCCCACGCGGAGGCCGCTGGGGAAGCCGGCCAGCGTGGCGATTAGCCCTAACCCTCTGACCGGGGCTGCTGGGGAGATCATGGATCACTCAGGCGCTTGCTTGGCAATTGCAAATTGGATTTTACATTTTTATACCTGCAAAAAATCCCTTATGCTGCTCTCCAAAACTACCAACGCTGCAAGCACTCTGTAGATGGGGCATCAAGGTGAAACGATCAATCTGTGTACAACTAATAAAACCAGTTAAATTTGGGGAGGGAAGCTCGGTCCCATCGCAGGTCAAGTTCAATGCTGCTTATAGGAAAAGGTCCCATGTACCCAAAATCTCAATATTTGGGGTTTCAGCTGAATCCTCTTGTCCCAAGCTGTGTCAGAAATTTAACATCCAGGGAAAGCTGTATGTTTCCATTCCCACAGTAAATGTGCCCACTTCCATTTCAAATACCACACGGCCCATTTAAATGTAGTTAACTGTAATAATTACTACTCTACTACAAGCAAAGGAACCTTACAGCAAAACCAAGACTGCTCAAGTAGAACAGCCTGTAGGTCCCCATGCCAATATAATAGCTTTATTTTCGTGTCTTTTTTTTTTCCCCAAAACACACTGGAGGCAGATACAAATATTTATTTTCACCTTCAGAGGGAAGCAGAGGCCCTAATTAATCTAATTACAGAGGAAACTGGGGCACACAAAAATTCAGCATCCGCACCAAAATCTAACCCTCCTTGCCCAGGACGTCCTTCTGGGAGCCTTGCCAGAAGCAGCTGGCCTGGCAGCCCATCCCACCAGCCACCCAGAGCTGGAGTGAGAGCCTAGGGATTTTAAGCGAAGAATTTAATCAAGTGTGGTAGTGAGAAAAGGAACAACTTGTCCGTCCTCATGGCAAGCACCAGGTTCTCTGCAGGTGAGTGAAGGAGGGCTGCCCTACAGAAGACAGGAAGGACAGGGCAACCAGTGCTTTAAAAAACTCCCTGTTTGATAACAAAATTCCCGTCTGGAAATGAAGGACAGAAATAGGCAGAAAAATAAGTAGGATAAGAAGTTACAGGGAGAATGCCCCACCCTCATCAGAACTAAGGAAGAAATGGAGTCTAACCCTCCTGATATAAGGCAAGCATTTGAGCACAAAGCCCCAAAATTAAAAATGAGACAGAAGGGAAACATGTCTCTCCTACATCATCATACAGTGCTTGGGGCCATATCCTGGTGTCCTTTCTGTGCTTACAGTTAAAAAATCCATGAATCAAGGGTGTACCAAATTCTGTCTGGCTGCAGGACATCCAGGAGTCCCATGCACACGTCCCAAGTCTCAGTAACATCTGAGGAACAGTCTGTGCTGGGGCAGCCAAACACACAGGAGCACTGCATGGACCCTTCTGCTGCAGTGCACAGGACAAATCCAGCAGTGTGGAAGAGATGATCCCACTCACCTGAAGCAATGGCTCTGGCACCAGGCTTACTGCAGGAGCGCCCAGCAACTGGACACCTCACACTTGTCCCTATCCCCCAACCCCAAAAGTCTCCTTGCCTAGGTGATTTTTTATGGCAGCACCGTGTTAGAAAATGCTGTTATTCCACCCCTGCAGCACTAAAGTCAGGGAAAAAGCCATGGCAGATGTGTCTTCATGCATATTGTCTAACAGCAGCATCAGCAGAACACCATCCCCAGGGTTTTTGGAAATTTATATACTGTTCTGCTACACAGATCACATCAAATCCCTGAGATACTTTTAGTAAGCAAAATACAGAATTACCTCTAGTAAAACTCCAGCACTGAAGATTCAATTACAAAATATATTAGGATAGGAGACTGCATTGGTCATTGCTGTTTTGTTCTTTCCACGCACATTTACCTATTAAAAAATATTTATCATTTCTGTAATTTGGCACAAGTGTTTCACTAAAATGGTATTTCTTCATTATGGACCTAAAGTTCTTGCTATTTTGTCCTGCAGAAAGAGATCAGCCACACCAAACGGCATCCCTGTTATTTGCCTCTGCTAAGCAAGGAGGAACAGGCCATCTTCAAGGCTAACAGTCCCTTTTTCCCAGGGCACAGAAATGTTTTTCAAATTATTTTTGAGTGCTTCTAAAATTATTCTAAAATCATCAAAACTACATATCCCAGAACGCAGGTTTAACATACTTAAAGAACTTTCTAAGTCCAACGGTACTTTTTTTACTCTATCTTGAGTAAATATAGATTTCCAAGTAGGAAGACTGCAAAGTGGACACTAAAAGGATAACAGAATCTGGAAAAGGGAAGAGCAGAGACCTAATAGCTGACTGTTGTGAACAACCTGCACAGAATGACCAAAAGCCTTCTAAAAGGAGCCATCTGTGTGGTCTTAGAAATGCCTGATCTCGGCATTTTTATTTCTGTCTCAGCACTCATTGTATCTAAAGATGCTCCTGAACCCTTAAGTTTGACTGGATCCCTGTGATTTAACTTTGTTCACCCCACCTCAAAACCAAATTGTTCCTAATGCTCAACTACTAAGCTGTGCAGACCTCAAAACTGTCTACTGCCCACATCTCTCATTAGCTGCCACCTGGGAGCTACAGTAAATAGATCTACACCAAAACTCTTGACAATTCAAGTGCAAAATCAAAGTGTGCATATTTTCAATTTTAATGTGTTCTGACTTAGGTCATCCATTAACAAAAAATACCATTTATCACTTCCTAAACTGAGAGCTTCTACAGCCATGGGTGGGCAGAAGGGCCACCTCATATGACAGTGAGCACACCCCATCCTCAGAGACTTTTAAAGGATAAGAAGGCAGCTACACTTTCCTGTCTCAATGGATCTATCCTTCACTTGTGTTAAAACATGATCATTTATGTTTCTTGTCATTTTCCTGCAGTGCTGTTGAAATAAAAAGTGGTTTGTGTGAGCATTCATGTTTTGCTCAAATGCCTCCAAAGGTCAGAAAAGAGCTCATAATAGAAAATAAAATGTTGCCTCCCACAGTTGAGTTTCCAGAGAGTGTCAGGGCCAGTAATAATACTACCCATCACTTTGGCCAAGGGTGCCTTCAGACTCCCAGGTTACTCCAGTCCACTAGATCTAGCCTGCAAGCACCCACCCCTTACATACAACTACAAGAACCTCATCCTCTAGTGATGGATGATATACAAGGTGTGTAATATTTACCCAATGGATGTGCATTGGAGGTACAGTAAGGTATGACTAGTGTCATGCACAGGCATTGCTTCAATACATACAAAAGGAAACAGAATGAACACAAACCTGGCTTGTCCTTTCCACTTGAATGCCCCCTGGCAACACTTTAAATACTTTCAAAAATTAAAAGGTGAAATTAAGTAATTAAACAACTCTGACATTTGAGAACTGAGCATTGGCATTCAGCATAAGAAACATGATCCTAGCTGTAAAATGCCAGATCAACGCTTCTTTGTAATGGTTTGAATTCATCCCCAGTGGAGCTTCATTAAAATCAATGGATATAATTTTTAGCCTGTATACTGCCGACTTTCACAACTGGGTCCTGTTGATACTCTGACTCACCTACACTCTGCTTCACTGACCTCAAGGAGAGTCCTCAAGCTGTAACACATCTCTTTTCACAATTCCTCTTAAGACTGCAATTTAAATGTTCTTTCCCTTTACAACACCAATGTCTACTCTCTGTTGTACATATAACATGAGGAACAAAATTAGTTTTAGTAATTTATTTAGATATAAATACCTTTGAATCCTGTTTTATTAAATACTAAGTAAGGGATCAATCCACTGCACTAAATTTAAACTTAGGTTGTATGTAAAAATTTGTCTGTCCTGGCTTGTTTTAGATTTGCTTTACACTACAGGGATTATAATTTTTATTACTTTTGTGGCATTTGCATTGTCTCAATAGAGGAGAGAGATTGTTTTAAGTGTGAGGGTGGAAGAAATATGATGACTATTATGTCATAAAAAGGATACCAAAGCAATTAATTGTGAATGATGTCTTAATACCTATGTAAAAAAACCAAAAAATATATACTCATTTCTATGCCACAAAGTATCATCAAAAGCCAATGATTTTTACCCCAATCTTAAGCACATGTAAGGCCGTGCACCAGTAACTCACACCATTCCTATAAACAAGTCTGTACTTTGAAGACATAGCACTTTTGAAGGATTAATAACAGAAGACTGTAGATTTAAACAGTATTTATAAAGGAGCAATAAGATAACAAAGAGCAAAGTCTTCCTGTAAGTGAAGTGTGACTCAATCTCTTTGGAACTGGCAGAAATATTCATGAAAATATTCAGCATGATAAACAAATCTGCATCTCCATAGCATATGTCACAAATACAAATTTGCTTACCAATGAGCTCTTGTGCACTAAAAGAGAACAACTAAGTTTAGTAAATCTAAACCTAGACTGAAATGTCTCAAGAAAATCAATCCCAGCATCACTTCTGCCCTCTCACCCCTACACCCCTGTATTGAAGAAGGTCTAACACTATCACTTCAAGTCACCAGCACTTCAGAGAACCCTGAAATAGCTTTTGTGGTGGTTCTATATAATAGGGGAAAAGGTTCAAGTCTCAGATAACAAGAAATCAGATTCAGTACACGCAAATAAACGAGATACTCCAGAGCATCCATCACACAGAAGCAGGCTGGAAGTCTTCCCCTGGGTCCTACCCTAACCACACAGATGGGAACGCCTGCAACCTTTTCTGTGAGTGTTAGACAGGAAGCCCCAGGGTAAGAGAAGACTGAGGGAGCAATCTGAAAGCCAAACACTGAAGCCTAAGCCCATCCTCAGTTTTAAAATTACTTTCAGGGAGCTAAAACAACATCACATTCTTACAACTTCTCAGACGTACATGATGGTTTCCAATAATGAGTTCAGAGATGAGACTCCAACTTTAGCATTCACCTGAATATATCTAACAGTAGATTTGTATCAGTTCAATAACTGAAGAGCTTACAAACACATTTCAAACAGAAAAACATCTGGTCTGAAAAACATCAGGAGATGGAGATGCTACCAGTTGTGTCTTGTTCTAACAGTTCATCAATGTCAAAATATGTTCTTTATTTCAGTGCTGAACTAAGTTGACAGTTCTAAAGTACTGCTGCTCCCTCTGCCCATCTACAAGGGAGAAACGTGTGCTTTCTTCTCATGGAGTGAGTGAGTGAGGATCAGCAGCCAAGTATCCTCTCACTCTTCACTTTGACAGGTTAAACAGTCTGATTATACTGTGATCCCAGAGCTGCTACTCCATTTGCTTTAACTCTTAGTAAAATGAGCATAGCTGAAATAAACCAAGTAAAAGCAGACCAACTAAATCTTGAATTTTTTACCCTTAATGTAAAAGTGAAGTGTTACAGGACAAACTGGTATCACCTTTTCTACAGGTATTACAATTGTATGGGAAAAGAATTTTACCCTCCACTACGTTTCATAGGAGAGAATTTAAAATAAAATGAGTAGTCCTGAGATATTTATACAAAATTCCAGCATCAAAGCAAAGGTCAGCCAAAATCTTTATACCAAAGTGTAATGGAAAGTCTGACACCTCAAAATGTGTCAGAACTGAAGATGAAACCTCGGAAAGAGAAGAGGATGGATGAAATGCTGAACTACGACCTTAAACCACACTTCAGGCAGTAAATACAGACAAATTATAGCTCTAACCTGGCTGGGCAAACTCACATTTCCATATTCAGCTGACAGGAGGAGTGGTTAACTCTTTGGAAACAAGAGGAGAGCCCTGGAAACTTCTACCATCACAATACACAACAAACCAGACATTATGAGGACAACTAGTAGAAAGAGTAAATAATAATAACATTCACAGATGAAAGCCATAAAACAGGAACTTATTCAATGCAGCACACCAGATACTCCTCACCTAACAATACTCTGCTAATGGCTTGTCCTGCCACATGCCAAATCAGGCTGTTTCAACAGCTGAACTCCACCACAAACAGATTTCAGGTACCAGGGCAACCAGCCCAGCCAGTGCCATTGTCTTGGTAGCTAAGAGGAAAGGCAGAAGAGCACTTTAACAAAAATCTAAGAAATTACTTAAAATGTATTTCAAAAAATATATTATAAAAATATTTATTTGTTACTTACAAATTGATTAAATTAATTTCTTCCACATTCCTCTCGTAAGAGCAAGACCATTTACTAGAGGACCTACAAGTACTGCTAAGTTTCACTGATTTCTTTCTTTGAAGGATGACGTGCTGGAAATACCATTTCCTTCACTGCCCTGTGTAACAAATGTTCAGTGCTGACTGGGATCCCAAGGGGCAAACCAACAGTCACCGCTAAGTGTTCCCAATGAAGAAACCCAAGAAACACACTACGCAGCAGATGGGTTTTGGAACAAAGGAAATTAACGTGATGTCAAAGTAGTTTAACATCAAAGACACTTTAATGGCACAGGAAGTATTACAGGCTTAAAGGATCAGCATCCCAATTTATTTTGAAATATATTGCACATTTTTTCCAGCATCAGAAACTCCCCTGAGATTCTCAATTACATGGGAATTCAACAGAGCATTCTCTCTTTGAAGGGTCCCTATCAGACCAAAATCTAGTTAATTTAAAAAAATTACTTCAAAGAAGACTCACTGTACTGCTTTTGGCCTGCACCTTTGAAACTTCCATTCAAACACAGGTTGCCAAGTACTCAGAAGAGTAAAACCAGCTTTAAGTACTATGAAATGCATAAAATGAACCAAATATAACAACAAATGCAACATTTGCTCAGATTGGTTCTAATTACAGTACTCGTACCGACTACAGCTCTGACACAACAGATGAAGTATCTGCTGACAGAAACATCATTATTATGTTGATGGTACTTATAATCAGAGTACAGTCAACATGAGGAGAATCCACACACACACTGTAGTTATCTGAGAAGTGACTGTAAAACTTGCATATTTTAAAAACTAATGTAAGATCAAATCTGAATCTTGGAAAGTTTAGCAAGAATTACATCAGTGTACATCAAGAACTTTGTATTCAGCCTGATTTCTAACTACATAAGAAATGGTGGGGTGTAGGGTGTAGCAGTTTTGGCTTTTTTTTTTCTTTTTTTAACATAAACCTTAAATGAGAGACACAATTAGAATTAGCACAGATTTTCAGAGAAGCTTTTCTACATAAATAATCTCTCCATAACCTATCTTGTTACACACATGTCTTCTATAGTTTCTTGACTACAACATCAGCAGTCTTAGAAAACAAGTTATTTTGTTTATTCACCTTTACCTTAATTCCAAAAGTAGAAACACTTATTTTTTTTTGAAATTGTAAGGTATCAATTAGTTGTTCCAGTGCCCAGAACTTTTGTCCAAAGAGCCCCAATGTTCAGGCTTCCAACAAGCACCAATGACCTCTATTGCAGGTGTGAGCAGTGCTGTGTTGTGACACAGGCAGGGTGCAGTGACAGTTTATATTAAAATAAGAAAAGTTTCGCATTTAAGTCAAGTATTGGAAAGTTTACAACATTTGGAAAAGAAATATATTTTGTAAAGTAAGTGATTCTTATGTTTACCCATGCCTGTTATAATTACTTGAATAAATGGCTATTTTGATTAATATTTACTTGAACAAACAACTGCAGCTACTACTTTGCGTAATATAATATTAATTCACAAATTCTAGAGTCATTTCAGTAGCCTAAATTTTAAAAGGTCTTCCTGTGATGGAAATATTGAGACTTCTGGCACAATTCCTTGAACTTTGTATTTAAAGCCAATCCTTTATCCACAGAAGATAATTTAGCTGTTCAAAACTAAAAATTTATGAAAGAATTACTGACATACAAATTAAATGTACAAAATGATTCATGTTCCTTAAAAAGAAACATGGATACCTACCAGATCAAGTTGGGTTTTTTTTGTTTTGTTTTTTTTACAGGGCCTGAATTTTCCACTTTTCCAGTATGGACTGACTTTACAATTTTGATAATGTCTCTCTTTACCTGAAGAAATTATTTGATAAACTAGAAACAGTACTGAACAGCAACTTATAAGCCATTGATGCCAAATTCAATTTTGAAAAAGNTTACAGAAAAGCACCTCACCCAGGGACCAGTGCACTCTTTCAGTCCTCTCATTTCCTCCTGGGCAGGAATATTCTTCTTAAATTAGCAGCAGGTATTCTCTGCTAAACACAACAGAGGATAATAGCCACCTCCCCCAGCCCAATACTGGTGCCACGCTCGATCACATCAGGTGACATTACCGGCTGACTGTAGGGGGTTATTTATT
>VZTR01025962.1:341577-357031 GCA_013400775.1 Chaetops frenatus
CTGCATGTATCCTTATACCATTACAAAACAAAATTTTTTCACACATTATTCTGTTTCATTCTCCCAAAGCTTCTTAGAAGCAATATTGATATTATATATATTTAAAACTAAAATGTTCTGCCATCTGTATTTTCTCAGAACCAATGGTTTGGGGTTTTCTTCAGGAAGAAAAGAAAAAGCTAACAAGGTATTTACTCTAAACATTTGAGTAGAACCCAGATGTCACAAATTTAGTAAGGCATATGTATAAAGATCTCCTTTTTCCTCCTTTTCACATCTTCCTGTGTACTGAATCCATAAAGATATTTTCCATTAGAGATTCCTGCATCAGAAACAGGAAGTACAACCAAATCAAAATACACCAAAAACATGAAGTTATTAGTATAACGTAAGTATTAGCTTTAAGGTAATTAGAGTTGGCTTAAAGCATCTCTCCCACACAGAGCTGACAGACCACTGTTGGGCACAAGTCCTGTGCTTTGGACACAGCCCTAGTCTCACCTTGCAGGCATTACCTGCCCCATTTTGGGGTATATCATGTCAGGGCAACTGCATGGAATGACTTACCAGAAGGAAGCAGAGGCAGAAGCACAGTAGAGGAGAATACAAGAATTAACAAAGAGTAAAGAGATCACGGTCATCTAGTTCCTTCCAGAAGTCAGCAAATTTGCTGTATAAATAACCAGACACCAGGCAAGATGCAAAGTGTCAGACAGTACCAGTGGGAGACACCATAACACATTTCAGCAGACTGGAGAAGACAAAGCAGCTAGACTGGGAGGGAATTCAGGGCAGGCAGATGCAGTATTGCTGTCTCTGGACTACCTCCAATAATACACACAGGTATAGGCTACAGCCAGAAAGGTGACTCAGAAAGCAGACATCCTAATGTAAAAATGAAACCAAGAGATTTTAGCAGCATGCTAAAAAAGATCAAGGACACAGTCAAGAGGGTTAACAGCAACAAAGGGACAAGCTTCTGTGGTGGTCGCACACAGAGAGAAAAACAATTTAGGAGATGGCAGAGCAGAGAAGCAGTAAGTCGTGTGAGCAGAAAAAAAAAAAATAAAAAGAAAAGTTTTGAACTGCTCTGCTGAAAGAAGGCAAAATGTACAGTGATGATAAAGGGTGACCACATGGCTGTCAAAAGAACATGATCAATGAGACACAGCTATTCTGAAAGGAGCATAAAGTGAACTCGAACAAAATTCAGGTCTGGAAATGGGAACCAGCAGCAAAAAAAACCTAATGGATCACCTCACAGAAAGGAAGGGACCAAAGGTAAAGGATTACAGGATAGGATTACAGGAGAATCAAGGGCAAAGCAGTGGAAAGATCACAGAACAGTATAGCACAGCAGATCAGAAGAATGGTACAGGAGGACAGAGAACATGACATCAGGTAACACAGAAGAGGTCTGAGGAAAAAATAGTTGTTCCCAATCTCTCATCATTTAATCATTTGATAATATTGAATAAGGAATCAGAGCATGAGAGCAAAGGATATAGAAATCATCAGGAGTGAGCTATGATTAGCAGGAAACTTCTAAACTCATTTACAGGCAGTACAAGAATATGTGAAGCCAGTGAGCACAGGATCACCTGAGGTTATGGAGACTGAGGAGAACAGCAAAAACTAAGTTGCTGTTCACCATGACCTACCAGGTGGGATGAATAGCTACCAGCTCCCAGGAACACAAGCATCTTCTCAGGAAAACAACTGCTAAATGTGCTCAAATAGTGACCTCTGCTGGACAAAACACAGAGTACTTGGTACTTCCACCGGCAGCAGGAACACTCCAGGTACGAGTAGATAATGACACAAAAGCCTGAATCTCTGAATTGAATTCTCCAAATGATTGCAATGTTAATTAAGCACCACTGGCAGGTAACGCAAATAATTGTTATAGTAGTTACAAGTCAAAGACTTGTATTAAAATAAGTCAAAGACTATCCCAAAATAAGTGAAAATAAAACGGGTCAGCAGAGCAGCAGTTGCACACATATTGATGACAACCAGCACTCACACCTGCTGTCAATGCTGAAGTAAACTTTTATATCCCAGCCTGCTTTCCAGTCACATCTTCCCCTCTGTGCCCTTCTGATGGGATTACAGACAAACTGAGCATCTGAAACCTCTTCAAACACACTTCCTATTCATGATGGAGTACATGGATTTTAATTGTCAAAACTTCATCAGCATACCAAGTAAGGATTTCCCATCCTATATTAGGATGTGAAATTTTGTATTTAAGTGACTGGAGAATACCTTGAGTTAGCCTACCTATCTGAAGTCCAGAAGGTTCAGTATTCCTTCATACTTTATGGCCAAATAGTACACAAAAGCTGCTCTGCTAGGAAAAAGCAGGCAAGCCATAAACCACATTTTTATGCTCTATTAGTATTCTTTATGAAAGGGAGTTTTCTCTTTTGCTAGTTCTACTCCAATTTTTGCTCACTTACAAATCCAGTGGCACAAGGGGACCAAAAGGTGAACCCTAATCTACCTGCTGACTTCAGCCTGCAAAGGTAATTTTTTCCAGTCAAAGGCAGCCATTTGTTGTTCTAGCAGAATCAATTTATAAATAAAGTAAATAAATAAATAAAGACCCAAAACCCAGGAGCCCTCAAGATGCGACAGACAAACCCTATCACCAGCTTGGAAAAAATCCTCATCCTGACTCAGATGATCTATTTTACACTGTCTCCCTGAGCTCCACCTTGTTGTGCTTGAAATGACCTGGGCCAAGACCCAGATTAAAAACAGACAAGCCTGGTGATATCCCTTCCTCTCCCTGAGCTGAGTCCCCCAGAATCTCAGTATTCTGCAATTCCCAGCCTGTTCCCCATAAGCATTATTAAGGCATGAACTCCAGCTGAAGGGCTGTGAACAAAGTAGGTCTAAGTTTGATTTCAAGATGCTACCCCAGCAGGAACCACAGAGCAGCAATGTCAGAGGAATCATGGCAGCTGGCCCTGCAGGACAGGCAGATCTACACTAACACCTGAAGGTCATGTTCATCCTGCAAAAAGGCATCAGATGAGCAAGTGGCCAAGATTGCTGCAGACCTCCAGTTACATTCCACCTGAACCTGAGTGAAGAAGCTCTAGAAATACACAAAACAGAAGCATAAATAGCCATAAAAATTACTACTGTTGCACAAATGATGCAGAAACAGTATTTGTGGCTGACCAAACTGATCAAATGTGGTTTCTACAATACTATGTCCTGTGGCTCAAACTCCCTCTGTGCCCCTCTAGCACAGCTACCCGAATTCCCTACCATGTCCCATAAATGATCCTATTGAGCAGGATGTCCCTCAGCTAGCATCAAGTGACATAGAACAAAGGCAACTTGGTCACATCTACCCAAATTAATCCACCACACTGAAGGGCAGATACCTATGGTTCAGCCCCTGATTTCCACCAATTTAAAGAACATTTGTTAGCACTTCTATTGCATTTATTTTGATGGTAGCCAGTGGGTTCAAAAGACACCTGGGTCAGGATCAGACAACCTATACAGGCTAAGACTGTCTTGAATTTTGGTTGAATTTGACTAAATGATGGAACAAAATTCTCCCAGCACAACATATAGAGACACTTGCCCCTGTGTCTACATTATGCTAAGAAAAAGCACAAACATTCACTTTCTCCTTTTGCTTTCTACTGGCTTGTCAGAGACCCTTCAGATGAATCTTCCCAGCTTTTTCACTTAGGCAGCACCTGGTTCAACAAGATTGCAGAATCACAGCTACTTAGCTTGCTTGAGAGTTCTTCTGATTTTGAAGCACAAGAAGTTCTCACTGAGCAGCAAAGGTCAGACTCAACTGTTTCAGAAGTAACCTAGTGCAGAAAAAGCCAGTTCAAGACTCCTCCATTAGCAAAGCACCAGATAGCTGAAAAAAAATCAGCCTAATATCCTCCAGAAAAATCAATGTGGACTTGAGTACTTCTGATAATGAATGATTCAGACACAGAAATGCAGTGCAAATGGCATACTGGAAATATTAACAAAATCCATGCCACAAAAGTATTCTGAGCTGTACAATGAATTCCACGGAGCAGTCCTTGTACTTACTGATGAAAGTTTACTTACTTTTAATAGTTTTCTGGCAAAAATGCGAAGCATGTTTACATAAAAATATGCATATCCATTTTTTACATTTATTTATTCTTTCAGATAGACATATTTACTGTAAACACACAAAAAAAGCTAGCAGAATACTCATTTAAATGGCAGAAAACTAGTAGAAGATGCTAATATGACCTTAGTGTAGCATGTCAAGTGTCACTGCCATCCGCTTCCTAGTCATTTTAAGAACAATCTGCTAAGACAATTAATTACATAGCTTAAAAAGATTAGGTCAACAGTGTCAAATATGAGAATATGAACTTGAAATTTAGCCTTTTAAAAATGTGTGCTGTCTATTTAAGTGTCTACATCCATTTGTGAAAGAAGAGTAAGTTTCAGACTCAATGAGTTACTTCCCAGGAGAGGCAGTAGTCTTATTTTTCCATGAAAGTAACCCAAACACAGCAATTATAAAGGCTGACAGAATCCTTTAGCTGAAAAAAGGCACATATTTGCAGCCTGCTGATCTAATGGTTACTTTAGGAGAAAGCAGTAATTAAAGACTGATTTAATCTAATATAACACAAATTTATAGTCATGGCTTAAACTAGTATCTTGAAAACTAGAAGTGCTTTAAGCAAACAGTACACCCTGGATTTTTCTTGAATAGTTAAAGTCAACCTGAACATATCCTTCCTGGACACTTCTTATTACTGTATCTTTCCTCCCCCAGTGAGATTTGCAGCTAAGACTCATCTAGGACATAAGTTAGTTACTCGGCTTTTCAATGCAGAGCTCATTCTGAAGCACGCGCCCTCCCCAAGCTCAGATCTGAGACAGCCAAGTCCACCATGATTCAAGTCTGCATCCAGGAACTTCAGCCTGTCTCCTGTTCCTCAGAGCAAGGCTACCTGCTACCTGCCCAGCCAGCTGGGTGTTCAGCTGAGATCATCCTTTAGCTACATTAAAATTTGTAAGGCACCAGGTGGAAGAGCCGATTCACTGGCAGTCTGAAAGTCTGTTAGATTTCAAAAGTTCTAGGAATTTTACAATCTAGGAATCTCAGACAAAGAACAGTGAAGTATACAAACAGTAATAATTCCAACTCATTTCATCCTTGTGCAGGTAAGCAGCCACTCAGAGAGATACCAGAGCAAATAATCAGCATCAGAGAGAAGCTTTGCCTGTCAGCACTAAGGTACCCAAGTACCTTACAGGTGAGCTCCACAAGCATTAGAGAGAAGGGCACAGAATGAAACTGCTGTCTCAAGGTGCCTGAAACCCTCCAAAGGCTGCAGAGAAACCTGCAGTGGCTGAGTACAATAACTGCCTAGCTTTCAGAAGCTCAAGTTCAGAGACAGCCATCTCCCTGCACTACCTGAGGGAACACACAGAAGCCACCAGCTGGGTGGCCCCACAGCCCAGCGCCACCAGTGGCTGATAACAGATGCCAGATGGCAATATGTACAAAGAAAATTTACCATAACCTTTCTCAAAATATTCTCTCAGCTTCAAGCCTTTGTAACTTCATGTCCCTCTAAACCATGGACAGAGCTGCACGTTTAACAGTGATGCACTTGGGATTTTCCCTCCTCTAATTGGTCCATTCATTTACCCATCAGTCATCATTTACATGCCAGATGGCTGGAAACTGTTGGTCACATTTGTAATTAAATTGAGATTTCTTTGAAAACTACAATGGGCTGAAAACAAATAGCAAGATGGCAGTCTAGAGGGCACTACACCATCAAAAGAAGGGTCCTGAATAACTAATTCATACTTCTCACAGCCAGTCACTAAGTGCCCATAATTTTATCTATTTACTACTACAAACTCTTGAAGCTATGCATTAGTAACCAATAAACTGCATCCAGACAAGTGCTTATGTGCTAAAATCTAAGGATATTTATGTTTTTCCTCATGCTTAATCCTCTGCAAATGGTCAGACCCTTGTGACACTTTTGCATTAATTCTCATGTTTTAAATAACACATAACTACCTCACAGCTCATGAAGCAAGTAGTGTAGAGTTCAACAGGCTGAGTTTTATTCGTTTGTTTGTGTTGTTTAAGACCGATCTCAATTTGCAAAGATTTCCTTGGATGCATCCTAAAGCACCTACACCCTAATACACCTCTTGCCAACACACACTCACTTTATTGACTCCATTCCCTTCCCCATTTCATCTCTCCAACTGAGTTTCAAAAAGAGGACGGGTTCAGAGAGAAATCAACTGGCAAATGCAGAGAGCAGACAAGAACAAGAACTGCAGCAAGACCAACACTTCTCTTTAGAAGATGCACAGTAACAGGAGTGAGACAAAATTCACTGCTTGAATTTCAACAACCAAGAAGCAGCAATGTTTGCACAAAACACTCATAGATAAACCATAAAAACAAACTAACCCCAAACCCACAAAAACTTTTGCCTTGTGAAAGTCAGTCTGGTATCTGCCAAGTTAAGTTTCATATTTATGTTGTTATGAACATGCTATTCAACAACATTTCACTTAGGGGCTTCTTTACTGTGGGAAACAGGATCCACAAGCTGAAGGTGGTGTGTCCAGTATGACCAAGAGACACCCTTTTTTGGGACAGAAATAGGCTATCTGACTTCCATGCCAGAGGCTTACATTCAGTTGGCCTTGCTCATATATGTTTGGTTATAGATATAATGCAGTGGATATAATTTGCTTTGTTTCAGTCAAATTCATTATCCATTCACTAAAATGCAAACTGTGTTGTTTTTGATACAGTCAAAAATTCCAGAAGTCCTCACCTTAACATAAGGACTTCAGAGCCATGATAGGAGATGGATTACTGGCTAAACTTGTTACAAGACTGAGAATTACAAATCTTCCAGTACATTGCAGGTCTGTATTGAAGCTGGAAAGTCATGTTGAAAATAGCTGCTAGTTTGCACCCTCAATCTTTACTTCTAATGAAGCACTAATCAAGAACCACCACTCTAAATAGTGACATTGCACTCTGTATCAAACTAGCAGTGTTGCCTTTTCAGCATTACTCAACTGCCTGCAACGAAGTCCAAAACCAGGAATATACTTACTGGTAAGCTTGTTGTGACTCAGAACCAGCTGTGTGATGTGAGACAGCGTAACTGCAAACGAACAGAGAAAGAAGTTAGTTTATGGACATGGCAACTGAGAGCTTGTATCTATTTCAGCTGAAAAAAAAATATAGGAAAGTTATTCTCTCCACTCCAGCAGCTTGCTTCCTATGAATTGTCACAATAAACAAGAGAAGCTCAAGACTAAAGGACATGTCCACCTACTCCTCTTCCCTTTTACTTTATGTTTCTGTTACTGCATCAGACACAACATAGAGGGCTTTTACTCACTGATACAGCAACCTGTTTCAGCTAACCCTTGAAAAAGCTCATGACTTAACACAGGCAAACATAACCTGTTATCAGAATGAAAGCAGTCACTCAAAGGCACTGTCAGATCAGAAAGCTCAGTGTTTAAAAAAAAATAAAAAGCATCACCACAGTTCCCTGTGCAATTGCAGGTTGTGAAGGAAGGAAAGGCAGGGAGGAGAAAAGAAGAAACCGTGCACCCACCCTGAATCTCTCCCAAAATCTGAGCACTTGAAGTACTGCCTGCACCATCTCACAATACAGAGCAAGAGGACAGGGAAAGAAGACCACAGAAAGCCTGTAAGAGTATCGCAGGAAAATCATCACTAATGGGCAGACAAAAGCAGCAGCCTCCACAAAGAGCTCTGAGCTTTAAAACATAAAAGGCACATCAGTATCTAAACCATAAGCAACCATTTAACGCTACTGAGTGCTTACCCATATAGACAAATGTAGGACTGCAATTTACACAGCAAAATGAGAGAAGATTCTAGAGATAGCCACCGGCCTGTGAACAAATGCCTAAGTACATTTTACACATTTGTTTCTCTTGGTTTAGCTATTTTAATAACTGTGACAATCAGTCTAAGTCAACATTTCATGGGGCCTTGATATTCAAGCCTGACTAATAAGAACACAACTACCAGAAGGGCAACCCTACAGATGAGAACTCCTCTAGTCTGATGTCTTCAGTTCCAAGGCAACTGAACCTAGACCATAGCCAGATCAAAACTGACAACACCAATCCCAGGGAAAAAAACTTTTTTTTCTGCGTTTAACTTCAAAAAAAAAGTTATTCTGGAGCTCTGAGGTTTTACCTAAACTCAACAGCATCAAAAAAAAGATTTGCAATTTAAAAAAAAAAAGGAAAATAAATCATTATGGTTTTGATAATATAAAAAGTTGCTTCCATTTAACTTTGCTTTTAAAGCTGAGAAGTTGAACTAAAGTGGCAGAACAAGACCAACTAACACTAACTCACCTCCTTACTAAAGAGTCAGCATCATGCCATGAGCTCAGTGACAACTGGACCCCTGCATCTCTTCTGCCTGGCAANCCATGCTGAACTGTGGGTGCAGCCAGTGGGAAGTCAAATTGGGCACTCAGGTACAGAGTATGTTCTAAAAAAACTTTTGCATTAATTCCTTTTTTCTTTCAAAGTTGATGCTTTTTGGTTTAATAGAGCAGAACAAAGACTGAAGGTGCTACCATGCTTCTATGGCCTTGACTAGTTAATTATATTTTTTTTCACAGAGCTTTGCCAGTTCCAGAGAAGAATCCAAAATTCAGATGATCTGTTCTTTATTTTGTTGGAGTGCATAATGAACTTCATTACAGTAAAACCATCAATCCCCACCACATGCCTTTTAATAAAAGCAGCTAGAATGACTTGACAAACTACATGAGGAAAACTCTAATCTAGTTCATATATCCACCAACATGATTGGATTTTCTTCACTCTTTTCTGCCCATGAATCATTTCTTCTATGAAGAAGATATGACTTCTGTGATTGTTTGTTAAAACTAAGGCTAGATGTATCCAAGGTATCAAAATAAAATAAACTCTTTAAGATAGCAATAAGAAATGTTAAGATCTCTGATCTCCGCCCCCCATCTCACTATGTGAAAGCATAAAATTCAAAATGACAACTCACATAGAACTAAGAGAAATGTTTAGGATATTGTTCCTGTCCTCAAGATGTGATTCAATATTTAAAAGAAAAACACAAGGCAAATAATATTTAACTCCTTCAAAAAGCCAGCCTCTTCTAAGAGGACACCACTTGCATGCAATTTGCTTGCACCACAAAAGCATAAATTCACTGAACTGCACTAAACGCCAGACAGCAGCACACATACAAGTACCTGCTCTGGATCACTTACAAACTCAGCTCAGAAAATGAAGAATTTTACTAACAGAGAACAGAGGCAGATCCTGATCTTATCCAAGTGTTTGCACATGGTGAACCTCTCCTGCCACAGTGTCACCATGTCTGTACAAAAGAAGCATGGATGCTTACTCAAGGGGAGTGAAGCTTTGGGGCTGCAGATTGGTCTTCTGAACACTGAACTCCTAATTAATTCAAATGCCACACAATAAGTTCTGTGCATATTTAAAGGTAAGTCTTCTGACTACACCATCAAGCCATGTGCACAACTGGCCTTTAGCAACACCAGGTTAGAAGCATTATTCTCACTACTCTCTCTCCTTTTTCGTCCCATCACTGTGTTCTTCAATCGAGACTATTTTCAGAAAGGTTTCTTCTCTCACATCTAAGCAGAACAGAACAAAGTCTATGTCAAAAATTTCAAGGCCAAAATCCCTAGACCAAAGACACTTGAATTTGTATTTTATTGTCCAAATTTGACTGAAGCCTAGACACTTTGTCTGAAACTCCACTATCTCAGTCAATCCTGACACATGACAAAAAATCCCATAGCATCTTTGACCAGCAACGGCAGGCTGACATCCCCCAGAGGAACAAGAAAGGCTACACTCCAACACTATTTTGAAAAGACCAAAGGTTTAGGTGTCTGTGCTCTGGACTACTTCCAGCAGCACTTCAGATATATCAAGACTAAGAGATTCTTCAGTCTTGAAAGGTCCAAAGCTAGTACCAGTTCAGAGGCAAATTTAAAAGCATTTTTGGAAAGGGAGCCAAGATAACAGAGCAGTACTTGCTCACTCCTTACACAGAGGGGAATTTGCTCACTTACATTAAACTGACCAGAATCAAACAACCAGCCCCTGGAAATGACACATTTTTCAGTACACTGCCACATGCCTACTCCTGTGAAAAGGACTGTGTTGTGGGAACAGCTGACTGAGATTTACCTCATCCTACACATAAAATCATTCTGTAGGACAACTAAACTATTAAGTCTGACAAGGAAGACATCTGTCTTAACTGATTAACATCCCCAAGTAACATCTAGAAGGCCAAAGGGGGCCTGGTGGGGCAATTTTGATTTGGATGTACACAGTCCAGGTAAGCACAACATACAACAGGTCAGATGACTTGGCCCCAGTCCCAGTCTCCCGAGAATGGAGGGGCACTGAGATTCCCATGGGGAATTGCTATAACCTTTCTATGATGCCTTTGGACGAGCTTCTGGACACTACCTTGGTAACACTGTAGTCATTAGCACAAGCAATAAGTTACTACGATTTCATGAATGCACCAGATACTCACACAGAAGTCTGAGGGTCAGGATAATACCTACTGCCAGGGCAGTTAACTTGCACAGTAAACACAAATTCTCACTATGGTCCCAGTCCCACTATTACTTCAAAAAACAGCAAGTCAAGGGAAGAATATCTAGGTTCTTCCATATTGGCCCTATTATCAAGTCTCTTCATATACTGCTGCCATGCACTGCATGCTAGCTTTACATAAAATATCTGGATGACAATGCTCAACCTCATTATTAAGGAAAATATAAAACAAGTAAAAACCCTCCCCATCAAAAAAAAAAAAATATATATAGAAAAAAAAATAAACCCACACCCACAAAACAGGAAGAACCCAGTGACTTTGCTCATCCAAGATAAGACACTGCCTGTCCCACTGGAGGAAGTTAATGCAGCACGAGCATTACAGTATTGTTACAAGTAGTCTGCCTCTCCATTTTCTGTGCTTTTGTTATTTTAGAATGGACAATTTTATCAACACTAACTTGCTGATAAGTAATTCTAGTCATGTTAATTCCTACCACACAAGTTTGTACTTTATGCAAAATATGAATAGCTTACAGATGGAATGATAATGAGAACAAATTAACACATAAATAGGATTAGATCCAATATTCCTTCCCTGACAACAGAGCAGATGTCGCAAGTTATTTGGGCAAAATAATTCCTTCATTGGTAGCTTCTCCATATCAACTGCTTAAAAGACACATAAATGAGACTGGTCCATACTGTTGATGGCTGTTCAAAGTCCTATCAATAAATGTCCCATGCTTTGCTATGCTAGGGAAAGGGCACATCACTCCCTTCTTGCTCAGCCTACAGATTGTCTATTAATACTCTCCACCATTACCTGCCCATAGTGGGTGCTTTATAAACAAATATCATCTATTTACTTCAAAATATGAAGGCAAAGAGCCCAAACCAACACAACAGAACATCCCCATGGGACATTTTTTACACTATTTATGTATGGAGGATGCAAAACTATAGTAGAGATGTGCACACAAATGGCGTAACTCTTGTTTTATCATACGCTGGAATGAAAAAAAGAGGTCTTTAACACTTAAAACTGTTTCACATGGTCTTTGCATGACAAGCTAAAGCACTGAACCCTTAGATCAAGGGATATTTTTTGTCTCAAGTGAAATTTCTTTTCTTCAGGACATGTCTGAAAAAGGGTTCTCATATGACAGTTCTGAAGGCATCAAAAATTCATATGCTCTGATGGTCTGTAACACAATTCTAGTTTGTATTTTAAGTCATTAGGAGAAAACATGGAAGTGCCTGGATTTGAGGAATATTCCAAAAATAGAACTCTACTTCTAATGACATTCATGAACTCCTGAGTCAGAAGTGCTTCAGGGACTATGTAACTTCTCTTTGTGAATCTGAACACCACACTGTAAATATGTTGGTAACCAGACTCTTTCTTTGCTAAACATGAAAGTGGGAAGAGATGTAAAGGTTGCCAAGCTTACAGGTCTACACTAGGTTGTGAACCTCCTTCCAGATAGAAGTATTTCATCCTTAATTGGAAAGAGATGCTGGTATTTGACAGAGGCAAGTTTTATCTGCTTTGTCTCTCCCACGGCTGATACATAGGGTGGAAGTCAATGCAGAAGAAAATGTGAGTGACTGCCTTGTGTACTGCAGCAAGTCATTCACTAGACTGAAAAGGGAAGCCATAAGAGAATTGTATCCAAGACAGGGCATATATTCCCCTTTGCTCCACTTTGCCCCCACATAACACCACTTTTCACTATCACTTACTTTTTTTTTTTTTNGAACAGGGCTACACCTAAGGAAAAGGACTGGCACACTGAACAGATGTTACATGGTACACTGCTTCCAAATCTTTGTGCTTGTATTAACCCAAAGTGAATTAAGTTAAGAAAGGTTAAATACAAGCTCATTAGCCACTCTGCAGCAAATACTCAAACGTGCAGTGAGACAAGGCTTGGTCCTTTCCTTGAAGAGTACAGACTACAGGGAGCAGCTTACCTTTAAGGGGTACTCTGTTAGGGGCATTCACAACCAATAAATAATTACATGAGACAAAATGCTGATCGGGGCTATTGAACACAGTAACTCAGGCATACCTTCCAAGCTACAAAGTCCTTAAGAGTCAAACAGCCAAAAATGTTCTCTCCAATCATTATCTAAACTTACCTTAACTCTCAACATGTACTAGTGGCCCTCCTTAAAGACAAAACGCTATGCATGAAGAGCCACTGGGCATGAATAGTGATGACTGCTTTTAACAGAGATCTTTACTTCATGGAAGGAAAAATAGCTGAAAAGGAAAGCTTTAACACAGTCCTGGAAAGGTATGCAACATACAGAGAAGGAAAGGTACCAGGTCAATTTCCTTTAGCTTACATGCAAGTTCTGAGACCCAGAGAAAACCAAAACATCCAATCTACATTAGAGAAGACCATCCATATGGAGTCAGGTGACAGCCGTTTGAAAACAAGTTTAACACTTCCTGAAACCATCACCAAAAATTCAGAAGTAATACCTATTCATTACTTTTTATTTGGTGGAAGGTATTCCTTCTCCAGAAGGCAAATATCGCCATGGTAAAAACACCCCAAACCCAAAAACAAAAAACACAGCTTATGTGTTCTGCTAGTGAACATAGTAACTCAAAAGGCAATTAATTTAACAGAAACCAGTCATCATTTCCCCCTTACCTAACTTTCATCTCAAACTGAAGGCGGCCCCAAATCCCCACGCTAGATCAAGTCACAAGATATGCACCAAGACTATCTGCACAGAGATTCCTCTGATGTAGTCTAACCAGGTTACCATAAGTCTCTACTTCATGTAGAGAGGGAGATCCCTGCCAAAGACATTTCAGATGCTTAATCAGCAACCTGATTTCAGAGGGCATCTGGGGACCACAGTGTCTCACCCTGGTCCTTGGGCCTACCTGAACAACAAACCCCAGAGTCTTTGTGCAAGAAAAGCTTTTTTTTAGGATTATCATTGTGCTTCAACATTACCCTTTTTCCATGCTTGAAAGATCAAAGCTGATTAATTATCTGTCTAGTGTTGAAAGCAGGCACCAAGTCTACTTAACAAAAGCAACAGTGCTCTGTTGCTGCCCCATATAACTGACAGATCTAAGCATAGTTCTGAAAATCAATCTGTAATTAATGTGAGCGGAACACTACTTTGTCTCAAATAACTGCTCATCCAACAGAAATGCAGTAAAGCTTTCTATTTAATGTGAGTTCACATATATAGTCCTTACAACACCATCTTCCCAAAGTCCCATGCACCACCAAAAAGCAGGAAAATAATAAGTACAGAATGAAGACTTAAGTGCAGAACCTAGCTCTGCAAAACTGTACTTAAGACTTCATCCTTTACTAATGGGATTGAAGACACCTTGATGTGCTCCCAACTCTGCAGATAATGGCGAGTTGGTAGTGAGCCATACCTATCCTGTGAGAAGAGTTATGTACTTGCTCCTGGCTACTATCAAGTTTAACAAATATCGTAAGGAGCTAAACCAGGATACAGTCAAGAGTTTTAAGTACATTGGTTGGTTGAGATTTTGCTTTTTTCCCCTCACTGCATCATGCATTCAGAAAAATTTCAGCCTGAGGCACACTATGGATAGTCACATCTTAAACTCCCTGAGTATTTGCTGTGCATTTTAGTGTGCACACATCATGTGCATTTTAGGACAGTAGAGATACCTGACTTGTTCTTCATTTGCGTGTTCTCCAGAACCATAACAGCAGGGTATTACTGGTATGCTGTATGTACTGTAAATTTAACTACAGCAAATGCAGCATGCCAACAGCAGCACCCTGTCGTGGTTCAGGAAGCACATGCAATCATACAATGCCCAAAGCATGCTGCTGTATCTGTATGTATCCTCTCCTTCAGAGGCCAGCCGCGCGTAGTTGCAGGCTGATGTCACTCTGTCCCTTTCAAAAACCTGTAGAGATGCTACTCGGCCGGTGTTTTTGTTTCGGTAGCAGGACGGAGAAGAGGGAAAGTCTCCCCACCAGTCAAGTGCCAGAATGCCAGCAGTGCGACAGGGAGCTCTGAGCCCCGCTGCGGGGCTCCCCTGGACACACAGACACGCACGGCTCCCTGCGGTGCTGCCTGATGCGGGGCGTGTCGCTCAGCCCACGGATCTCCCCCCAAGCCCCCCATGCCCAGAGAGTCTCGGGCGGCCCCACCACCGCAGAGGGGCCGGGCCGGGCCGGAGCCCCGCACCCAGGGCCGGCCCCGCTCGCCCGGGACAAATAAGGAAGTTTCCGCGCTGTGCCCGCCCGCCGCCGCCGGTACCTACAGAGGCCGGGCACGTCCAGCATGCTGGAGATGCCGCGGTCGCACATGTCCACCTCGGGCTGGTTCTTCTCCCTGCTCTCCTCCACGATCTTCTTCAGGGACTTGGACATGGTCTAGGCGGGGCAGAAATGGACACCGTGAGCCGGGCGGCGGGGGAAGCCTGCCGGGGGCTCCAACCGGGACAGCGCTGGGACGGCCCCGGCCCCGAGGGGTCCGAGGGCAGAGCATCCCTTGCCCGGTGCCGCCGGGGGGTCCCGTCCCGTCCCGTCCCGCCCCGTCCCGTCCGGTCCGCCGCGCCCGCCCCACGGCAGCGAGTACTACCCGGGATGCCGGCTGCACTCCCGCCCCGGGCGGAGGGTCAGGCCTGGCCCGGCCCTGCCCTGCCCGAGGGCACTCACCGCGCGGCGCCGCGCTGGGAAGCGCTGGGAAGCGCTGGGAAGCGCTGGGAAGCGGCGGGACCCGGCGGGAAGCGGCGGAACGGCGGGCGGATCCTGCGCGCGCC
>VZTR01025962.1:358535-401856 GCA_013400775.1 Chaetops frenatus
CGCCCCCGCGCGCAGGCGCAGCGCCGCCCCGCCCGCCCTGAGGCGCGGGGGCGCGCACGGGACTCCCGGGGCCGTCCGGCCTGTGGGAGGGCTGCCGGATACGGAACCCGTTATCGCCAAAATAACCCCGCTGTATTTAACCAGCGGTTCCCATTTCTTCAGGTGCCTTCATGAATTTTCCAGCCGGCTTTAGCAGCAAAACCAGTCACAAGGCTGGGTCCAGGTTCTGGGCGCTTGTAACTGGTCTCGACACACCATGGCGTTGGAGTTACAGCCTTACTGCCCAGAATGTAGTAGTTATGCATGTAACCTCTTTCATAGGAGCTTAGAAGCTCCTACTTACTTTGTCATTCAACAAATACAGAAGCTCGGAGCAAGTAATGACTAAATCTATAAAATTACCTAAGGCCAGGCTAGCCATTGAGAACCGCAGCTTTGAATTTCGCATATGCACTCCATGGTGTTACTTAGTAGCCTAAAAATTATATCCACAGAAACCATGAACATTTTCCTAAGCCAACTTCAACTTTTCCTTTTTTAGGAATGTAAGGATTTAATAGTGGACTGCAGAATTGTAGCATGTTGATTGGAGTTTCCTACCTTGAGCGTTTCCTGAAGTTACTGTTTGCTTTCAGGTCTTTATTACAAGATGCTACTGGAAGAACTTCCTTTTATCTGTATTTCTCAACCCACGGTCACTCAGATGTACAGGACAATGATGTACAGTTCTTTTTTTGTCTGCAGAAACATGAATCTGGATCCCTTTCCTGTCTAAATAAATGCCCGAACTACCACTCGTCAGTTGTCCCAAAGACCTAAGTGCTAACATGTCTGCTGTTCTTATTTCATGGTGAATGATTGCAGGTGTTATTTAGTAGCAAAGGCTCAGGCCGATTGATTGTCTGTAAGTACGGTCCTGCTTCCTTATTCCAGCTAACAGCACATGTGACTCTAACAAGACACTCAAAAACCAGTCTTCCTGGCTAATGCAAAGCTCACCTGGCTTCTCTCTGACCCATTTTTGCAGTGATCAAAACATTGCATATGGGGTAGATATCCACATTCTACCCCTACCGCAGAAGTATTTAATTACTCCCCACCTAATAAACATATTGTCACTACTCCCTTTCATCAGGATTGGGGGTGTGGGGGGAGGGGGTTTGCCATCTACCTAATTTCATTGTCCTGTTGTTGTGTAAAGAGTTCATCTGTCAGTCACACCTTCTATGTGACCTTCTTTGGGTCCTGCTTGAGCAAACCTTTTGTCTGAGCACGAATCCATACCCAGTCAGATCTGCATTGGATTTGGCAAAGGGGAGTTGCTGACAAGCCTTGCTTTCAAAGTTTCTCAGCCCCTCATCGAGCACTGAGTACCAATTGTCTGAGAAGGAGTGGGAAGGGAGCCACACAATCCAAAGGTCCTCGATCATGAAAACTGATTTTTCAGATTGTCCCTGAAGACATTGTCATGAAGAGTCATTTCCTGCAGAGGGTCTGTGTCACTGCAGTCACCCAGTCTCTCCTCTCTCATTCCAAAACCCCTCTGGCCCCAGATATCCTTAGCTCCCTCCATACTCCCAGCTAGAGGCTGGCCGGCCTGTGCCTAGGGACCTGCCAGTAGAGCCCTCCCCACATGTACAGTGCTTGAGCTCACAGTAGAGGCTTTTCCAATTTAGGTCTTGCTGTACCTTCCAGTTACTGATTTTTTGCTTATGAAACAACTATAAAATATCTTTGCTATCTGTCAGATCTGTTCTAAATCCGTCACTTGGCTGAAATGTTTGTAGAGCAGATGCCTGAATTCTTCGCAGAGGCTGGCATATGCCTGCTGCCCTGAGCATTGCAGGCTGAAGTGGGTGACTGTGAGGTAGCTGCACGGCTGTGACCGTGTGGCAGAGCTGCACTTTTCCCTGTGGTGCTTAGGGGAGGCAGAGGTTGCCCCTGCAGTGCTGCTCCCAGCCTGCTCCGCCGGGGCGGTGGTGGCTGGACCTGCCTCCCGCTGGCTCCTCTCGCTGTGCTGGGGATCGGCAAGGGGATGAGTAGCTCTGATGCCTCCCTTGCTTTTGCTGTCCTTGGTACTTCTGCTAACCAAGGAAATGACGCTTTACATTATTATTCTATTTTTATCCCTGTTTTTCCCCCTCCAAGAAAAGCTATGATAATGAGTGCCATTAATGCAGGGATAGCGTGTCATCAAAACGATGCAACAGCAACACACTCCTGCAAAACCAGTGGAGTAGTGCTGGGCACTGCTACTACAAATGCATCCATCAACATTACACTCACTAAGTGTGATAACTGGCATGCAATATTTATTTTTTCCAATAGTTTCCTTGTAAAAACAACCTCCTAGAATTTGGCCTATATTTTTATTATCAGTTCATAAACATTTTAAACATTTATTTGTTAGTATAACATTTGTTACCGTTGTTGCAGTTGTTTTGTATTAGGAACAATATAGTCAATTTCATGAATTTTTGTTGCATTTCATTTTAATTAGGCTGCAGAGTAATTCCGCAGTTTCAGTTCAGCAGTTGACAAAAAATAATTACACCAAATATGTTAATTCTGGTGCCTAGGACACATATCCTGTGTTATTATGGGAAACTGAGACACCTCCTCCTTTGCTTAATGAACCAATTGAAAAGTGGTTTTCAGTCAAAATTGCTTTGTAATTTTAACTAAAATTACCTACTGTTTTAAATTGTCCAGCGCCATGATTTCTAGCATTTTAGCTGTATATATTCTGTCTCCTTTACTTCAAGTAACTGAAACCCTAAAAATATCTCATTGTGGTATTATTTCTCATTTATAAATAACAGTCCTGCCACATGGGAAGGGCAATTAAAAACATTGTTATGGACATTTTAGTGCTTATTCTTCAAATCCTAGTCTTCGAGGGTCTTACCATTCGTATATAACTGCCTCATAAAATTACTTTTATATAAGAATAAACATCTATAGTAACATGCAGAAGAAGATTTACATGTAAAATAAAAACATGCAGGCTCTAGAAAGTGAAAACCTGCACATTCATTATCTCTGCTTTGTCATTGACAGAGGGAGACTGTAGTCATGCAGTTATTACAATACAGACATGCAGCATTCACAACAATGACATTATAAAATAGCAATGTGCACAGATATAAAAGCAAAGGTTTTCATGGCAGTGTTGTGAGATGAAGCTATATTTCTTATGAAATACAGATTTTGTCTTTTGAATTGTACACTGCCAAAACCACATAGAAGTTTCATGGAATAATTCTTTTCAGATTATCTGTTTGGTTCTGCTTGTTTGAGTTTGCTGTGCATTCATTTTAAAGCAGGTGTTTTAAATTGCTCCTTACCTTCCAAGGCAGAAACATGGCTTAGCAGCTCTCTCTTTTAAGGACCTCCACTTTAATACTTCCAAAGTTGGTATTTTTGTTGTGGTTCCTCATATAAATTTTAGAGGATAGCAGTGGGTTACTTTGTTCCTTTGTTCCTTTGTTTTTTTAAAGAATGGATTTGATAATTTAATTTTAGACTCTGACTATTTTTGGCGAGAGTCAGTTGGGCTAGATCAATTGAACCTTGTACCAGCAGTTTCATTCAACGGTCTCCACGAGCACAAATTCAGTGCTGGACTTTTTTTTCTCTAAATAACCTCATGCATTTTACTAATTTGTAAATAAAATCATGCATAAGTATTGAGTATTTCTAACATTTAAAGATCACCAAGCATTAGTTAGTTATTGTTAGATTAAAAAAAAACCCTTAAAATTTCTATTCCTCCCATTCATAGTGCTCTTTAGTCTTTTCTTCTGGAGAATTCCAATGATTTTATAAAATTTGATGATGCAACAGAATATCTTGCCAACAGCAAGTATTTATCATATAAAAAAATGTCCAGAAGCATTTAATTGCTTTAAAGTAAAACATGCTTTTTCTTGTTGTGAAGGCAGTCTTTTTGAAGTATAAATTTCAGCAAACTCACCAGTTTAGCTGGAGTTCCCCTTGAGATCTCAAGGCCAAAGGTTGTGTCACAGAAGGGCCTCAGGCACGTGCCAGGTCACCAGAGCACGTGTCCACACCAGTGCCCAGGTCAGCAGGAGAGCAGCCTCAGTGCCATGAGCTCAGGGACTGCCGTGCCCTCGGGCAACTTGCTGTCCTTGAACTGTGTGACGTGGCACTGGTACCAGCCTCAAAAAGCCACTAATGAACTTCATTCATTAAAAACATGTACAGGTTTCTGTTTGCCAGTTTATGCTCTGTTACACCCGCAAAAGGGCCAAGGTTTAACCTGAGAACTCATTTCTGACAGGGCTGATCCACTTTTAACAGGAGCAATGAACGTACTACAGAACACTGCCTGCAGTGGCAGGGAGCTGTTTGGAGGGACATATCCTCCCCTTTCATGTGTGGCTTCCAGCTGAGCTGTGCTCCAGGCTGGTGAAATGCAGAAAATGACAACATTCTTGCCAAGCTGATTCTTGCCTAGAATCTGATGCTTCCATGTCCAGCCACCTATCAGCAAGTGATGGCATCCAGATCTTGAGGGGATGCTCTGCCAACTGCAGTTTTGGTGCAACGCCTACATAGGAAGGTCAGAGCCACAATGGACATTCATAAAGCCTGTAATGCAGTGTTCCACAGGGGAGAAATACAATCCTCCTTTATCTCTGCAGGCAAACCACTCAATCCATGCTTGATTGTACTTGGAGTTTCTTACACACTTTAGGATTTATTTTGTGGTTTTATCTCCAGACAGTTCAGATGTTTCTTTACTGCTTGCTATCCCTTGTAGGGAGTTTTAATGAACAGTATGGACAAAGATTGCATCATCCTTTGACTGCAAATACAACATCAGTTTGGGCGGACTCTCAGCAAAAGTTTTCTGGACAACAAATCTAAAATATTTCATTTGATTATATGGTCTTTATGTCTTCCCTTATTAGAGGAACTTTCTGTTTTGCTAGCAGCTCAGTAGATGCCTCCCAATTTTATCCAAATACAGATATTTCTGCTTTTTCCACGTTATACTTAGGCTTGTTAGCAGGAGTATCACCTGTCCATACGCTCAGTTTTTCTTAGTCCCTGGACATTTATAAAATGCTGGCTTACATCTCATTCTGTTGGCCAGTGGGACTTCACAGGTTTCTCTTTTTCTAACTTGCCACCAGAGGACTATGAGTTGTATTTTATAGCTTGTACTTTTGGTCAGCTTTGTTTTATCTACATTTTTGTTAACCAGAATATCTGCTCAACTGTTATAAAGTTTCGTATGGTTGTGGAATTATGGCTTTTTTTGGTGTTCACTGTTAAATCTTCAAAGAGCTCCTAGATATTGTTAAAACTGCCACTTACACTTTAATATCCTTTCATAATTAATTACTTCAATAACCATTAAGGAATTGCTTTCACTGTGAGTGACTCCTTGTAATAGTTGTGAAGTGAGGGTTCTGAGAAGGCCCATGTTCCTTTGCTGTGGTGCAAATTTCTCTTGCTGGTCCATCACAGCTAGCATTCAGGAAATGAATTGGTCATTTGTTCTGGATTGTGGCAAAAAATGTTTCATGGTGGGAATCAGTGTCCTTTGTTTACCTTATCAACAACATCTTTTATGTACGATGTGTGTTAGCCTGGGGAAGGGAAAAACTAATTGTAGTCAAAGGTCAATTGATATTTTTATATCTGCCCTATTCCAAAGTTATATGTTTCATAAATGTCTAGGAAGTTGCCTACAAGTTGACTAGAAGAGTGACATAGTTACTGAAAGTCTCAGAAGCTTTTTATATTCAGCTGTAAAATAGACCTTGAAGCTTGAAAATATAACTCAGTAAGTATAACCACAGATATCTGTATATATTGAACATAGGGCTCTGATTCTGACATTACTTCTTAATCTGGTTAAGATTTAGAACCACATCACATCCTTGCTGTGTTAAACTTTAGTGAATGCTTGAGTACTGATTCAGCTGGGTTCTTATACCCAATGCCAACAGTATTATTGAAAATTCTTCAGCACAGTTATCTTTGTAAGTGGTTATAGGACAGGGACCATTTTTTAGCAATTTCTGATTTTAGGTAATTTGAATAAAATTTAAGCTGATGTTTTCAGTGATGTTTGGGGCAAACCAAATAACTGTAGGGAACGAATTAAAGATGGCTTCATGTCTTAGGTCCTCTCATCAACTTCATGTGTAAGTTTTATCCTGGGTAACTCACTTTTTATTGCATTAATCGTACAATTTTGAAATTATGTAGAGGAATATAAAAAATATGTAGCAAAAGTTCCTTTTCCCACTTGGGTAGGTAATAGTTTATTTTCAGCACAATGGGAGATCAAGGGTTTTTCTGACAGAATTCCAAATTCATAACAGCCACATTTACAGTAACTTTTAAAAGGCCTTACTTCAGTTGCAATTACCATCACTGGACTTCAAACCTCCTTTATCATCTAAAGTCTCTTCAGTATAGCAAGGAATGGTAATATATTTCTCATAAGCAGTGTTTTAGCTTGTCCAGCTTAACTGGAATCCTGATGGTAAAGTCACATATTCAGCATGAAATTTTATATAGACTTGATGAGATGTAGCAGTAAACGGAGAGATGTTGGTATCCTAAAATGAAAGACAAGACAAATGAAAAGCTTTATAGAACATCAAGATCCTTTGGAAGAGACAATCATAGAGTTAAACTAAGGCACAAATTGGATCATAGATCGACAGTAATATGTTCCAGTTACTGCTGCTGCATTTCTCCCTCAGGATATTGCAAATATTTAAATCACAAATACAGTGAAGTACGGCGCAATCTTGTTTGATGCCTCCCACTAGATGTCACTGTACAGTCTGAATTGGAAGGCTTTTAAGGAGCCTCACACACCTTATGCCTTTACTTCCACTAATCTATGTGGAATCCATACCAAAATTAGGGGAATGGTCTTGTACACAAAACAGTAAAATCTCCTTTTAGCCAGTTCTGGGGTCACAGAGGGACGGCAATACGTACTGTGCCACAGTAGGGCCCGGTGGGAGGATGGCTGGCATCTGGCCCGTCGTAGAGGATCAGATAGTTGCTGCTGCAATCCCCTGGGTCATCGATGCTGATGAAATCAAAGTTCACTGTGACAATTCGTCCCTGGGGCACAGTAATGGCCCACTGGCAGTCAGTGTTGTTGTGGTAAGTCGCTGGGTAGCTGGGACTGGCAAACGAGCCAGTGGTGCCGTATAATGTTCCGCCGCATCCTGGAAGCAGACACTGTTAATTGGCCTAGAAGGCTTAGTTTCACAAGATAATACATGATGTAGTACATTAGTGCAGTATTGGTAGGAGCACTGAAAATCAGAGAAACTGTGAGCTGGGACAACTAACGTGGCTAAGAACACTAATAAGAGATAAAACTGAAGCTCCAGCTTCAGCAGCTGAAGAACATGCAATGGGTGTAGGACCATCACTGAATATTAAAAACCAAGCCCTCACCCTCCAATTCTTTGAAAGAGGAACTGGATTTTTAACTCTTTGCCTTTTGTCAGTTCACTTCCCAGCTACTCAACTGGAGATGAATTTGCTGTGACTGTTCTTTGGCATGAAAAGTAGTGAATCCTCATGGGATAGAAAAATACAGAGAACAAGTCAAAGAAATTAGGCATATTAAGCAAATCAAAGTCCATTTATACCAAAATTCAGTCTTCAACAGTGGGCAGAAGCAGATGACCTGAGAAAAATGCAAGTTTATGGAGTAAGAATGTGCAGGTTATGCCCCAGATTACTTTCAAATCTCCAATAATTTTCAGGTTACGACTACCAGAGATGGCATCTTTCTATTTAACAATGTTTATCAGATGTCTTCTATGAACTTGTATGGGTAGCCCTTGAATCCATGTTAATTTGGACATGCTGTGGGAAAGAGATCCACAGTTTAACTGCACACTGTATCAAGAACTGTTTTGTTTAGTTTGTTTTGAACCTATGAGCTCCAGGCTTTATATGATGGCTGTTAGTTCTTCTATGGGAAAAGTCAATGAATGATTGTTCACTATTTATCATCCAATAACACTCAATTTTACAGACTTTAGTAGTTTCTTAGCCAGATTAAAAAGTCTCAACATACCTCATACAGAAGCCACTTTTAATGTTGAGCCTTTTGTTAATCCTGATTTTTTATAAGAGGGAGAGATCAGAGCTGTGCACATCATTCAATTTGTGTGTGAACTATGGATTTATACAGTGGCTGTCTATTTCTTCTCTCTTCCTTTCCCAACAATTTGTATTGTTATGCCAGTCTATTTGACTCTTAGTGAACTTTTGTTTTCATGAAACTGTTTTACCCCTAAGATCTTGTTGTTGAGTACTAAAAGTCAACTCAGTGTCCATACTTTCGTAAGTCAAGTTAGGATTGTCTTTTTTTGACTGCATTCTTTATTGACACTTTTCTACACTGAGCTTTACCTACCTTTCCATCAGTGGGTCACTCAGTACTGTATGGTTATTCTGCAGTGCATTTGGCCATGAGCTTTCCTACTTCCAGTAACTCATTGTTATGAAGACACTATTACCCAGCTGTTCACTGCCATTTCAGAAGCCATTCATGAATGTGCCCATGATATAGTCAGTACACAGCATTATAGGTACTATATTTTCTTGGGGCAACTTCCTGTCCTCTTCAGGCTTGGCTGTGCCTTGCTCCTAGGGCATATCACGACTGGACTACTGGAGCAAGCTGAGTCACTACCAGCACCACCACTCTGTGGCTCCCAAGGTAGATGTTCCTGATATTTTCCAGCCTCTCAGTGAAAGAAGGATGTCTTCATCTTAAGTGGACTACATCATCTGAGGTTTCTAAACTCAATGTTAGGGAGAGGGAATTGCTTCCATCTCATAAAACAATTCTTCCCCCCACTGGTCTTGAGGAGTAACTGCCTATCTCTGGTGACTGAGTAGGGTGCACTGTGGGTGCTAGGAAGGGTCTAAGGTGGTGATGAGGGAGGATCCAAAAAGAGCTGAATTCCACATTGCTGCATTTTCCTTCTATGTAGCATTATTTTGTAGCTGCAGCCTTACCACTTGACGATGAAGTCCAAGTAATTTCATATCCATCATGAGCCCGTGAAAAATCGCTCTTGAAACGAAGGTAGACAACATGGTTTTGGGGGAAGATGGGACTGGGCACAGTGTTTCCACAGAACCTGCCAAGCAGGGGTGATTGCACATCACTCCCATTTCTGACCTTGAGGGGACACAAAAAATACTGTCACCAATAAATTCCTATGCCAGTTATACACCAGCACAATTGTTCACAGATACAAACACAGCACAAACTAAGTAGTAGCTTGCATGCATACTATAGCTGTCATTTTAGTACTGTTATTTTTCCTACCACATATTCTTGTGTTGAAGAAGAGACCACTAACTGGTCTGTGAGCTTTATAAGTAATTTGCACAGAACAACCATCATCAGAAACAGGCAGCTAAATGTATAGTGTGTATATCTCCTGACTGAAAAAAATTAGTTGACTAGTAGCTAAGATGTCCTTATGCAATTCAAGCCTGTGTTTTGCTTTTCATAAGAAATATTAAGATTCCAGATGAAAAGATTAGTTCTTTACCCTGCAGACCACTCTTTTCCCCAGTCACATTAAGATACAGATCATATTACATAGCTCAGATTTAATCTGATTTTTTTCCTGCACTCCATTAATGCTGGTGCTGAGATCCATTTCTTCAGGCAGTAAAGAGGATATGAAAGAAGAGCTAAATAATGATTCTGCCACAGACATCTGATTTTTGTCATCTGACCAGTGTATAGGGTTCAAGAGTGAGGATTGTTTAGGAGGAAGATATGCTTCTCATTGACACAAAGTACTTTTGCAAGTAGCTTACAGTTGTCCCTAGAGTTTGGTTTCTGGTTTATTTTTGTTTTTAATTGCTTTTTTAGGAAAAAAATAACCTTTCTTAGGAAAAATATCAAGCAGGTGGAATCTACTGCTGTAACAAAACCACTCAGATTTATGGCTTTCTGTTCACACATGGATGTTAATATCCAACACAAACTATTCCAGATGACTCTGTTAACTGGGTAGCCTCAACAAGAGCTAAGTAAAGATGAGTTAGTTCATAATGAAACTATTTATTCACTGGGTTTTGACTTACTAGGGTGTATTGCTTAACCTCTCACTATAACATCCAAGTATGTTTCACCATAAAACTGTAGCAATAAATTAGTCCTAATTCAGAAAGATCAACTCAGACTTGATCCAAACATAATAATATCTTTTGAATTCAGCAGGTTTTTACACAGGCTTACAAAATTTGTATACTTGCATGATACCTCTAGGAAATCATGTGAACACTGGATGCTGTCTTCCAAACTGAAAGCATGGAAAAATAGAGATATTGTGTGATTTAGAGGAGCTCGAAGAATGATAGAACAATCCATATTATTGGGGTGATGACCAGGCCAGCCAGGGCTCTTCAGGTAACCAAATGTCTGATTATACTCTCTGCTGCAACCTTGAGACAGAAAGCCAGAAACATGTAAGGATTTCATATCTCTGTATTGCTTTTCAGTGTATGAAATAAACAAAGAGAATAGCAGATAGATTTTTTTGGGACAATTCTTCAATCTTACCTGTAGCTTGATAGGAAAATCTGACTCCATTGTTACTCATATATTCATCTGACTTGAAAGTCACAATGGCAGTGCGATCATAAGAATAAAATTCAGGGACTTGAAAAGTTTCAGTGCCACAGAATCTGTGGACTGACCCTTGGCTCTGCTGGAATTTAATACATCACAAGTTACTTAATGATATAATTCAGTTTTACACATACTGAACTTATGTAAATAAATATCTCAACACTTTCTATACCAATGATGAAATTGCATTTTAAAGTTCTCATGAAAATCACGCAGTAATATCTCAACATTTCATGTCGAATTGTTATTAGAAACAAGTAGAATCTAAGAGGTATTCTCATGCCAAGATGATGAAAGAAAGTTTAGAATAGTATACTATGAGGGACATAAATAGTTGGGGTTTTTTTCTGGTGTTTTTTAAAACACTCTTCCTAGCATGAGTATTCATTTTTATTATGGTTCTTGGATGGGAGGAAGCACAATGAAAACTTGCTGTGGGACAGAATTTTCTGGGTGTTAAGTTTGGCAGCACTGTTACTTGGTGCAGCTGTGAAGAACTGTGTAACACTTGCTCAGGTCTAACTCCATGTATGCATAGAGTGCTTCTGTGAGGTCTGTGTACAGTTATCACACCTTAACTGGGGCACTTTGGATGTCCCCCTCAAAGAGTATCATCAGTGAGTATATTACCAAATAGCAGGTTTCTTCTCTCTTTCCAAAGAGTGAAGGGAGCAGAATGGGAATGGGGAAAGGTATCTCCTGTAAATTTCTTACTGTTGGTGAATCCTGGAGCTCTAGGTAGTTCTGAGAGCAATCCTGGCTGGAGTGGAGGTGGAAGGCCTCCACCACCACCCTGACTTGCTGTTGTGGAGGGGCGTCAATGACCCAAGTGCAGAGAGTAAATGGTGGATATTCGTTTGGAAAGTTAGGAGATGTTGCAGTCAGGGATGTAGAAGTTGCATTATAGATTCCTCCACACAGGCCTGTGTAAAACAGTAACAAATAGAGTGAAAATGGGGGAAAACTGTTTTTTGAGCAAAACTCAAATGGATTTGAGTTTTGGATGGTATACTTTTGTATTTGCCATTGAGTCTCTATAAGCAAAACAAAAAAAGCAAAGTACATGCTAATGGTGTCAATGCATGTCATAGAACTCAAAGAAATGTTTGTTCCCTATTTGTTAACAATCTGTGAGAACTTCTGTTTTGTACTTCCAGACTGACTGTCTCTTCCCAACCAGCTAAGACCAAAGAGAATTTTACTGGGGTCAAGTTGCTTTTAGCTTGCCTAAAACCCCTGTGCTACTGACTGTCTTTGCCCCTTCCTGAGGCTTATGTCTAGAAAAAATTTTGAGTTATTATTTAAATATGAATTTCCATAAAAGAGTTACAACAATATATATGCATATGTATATATGTATACTTACGGTCCACTGTGGTGTGGGTGGCATTGAAACCCATCCTTTCCACAGAATTGTCTGTGACAAATTTCACTGTCAAGGAATTACGGGTAGAAAGAAAAGGAGCTGGAACTCTAGATCCACAGAATGTGCCAACCAAATTGGCATTTTCATTATCTCCATCATAAAGCTGAAAGAAGCAAAATATATAAGCCACTAGTAGTTTAGGCACAACAAAAAAATAAAGAGAAATAAAAGTCCCTGACCCTTCCTTACATTACAATTTCATTTACTTGAAAGTGCAGTGTGTACTCATGTGCTTTAACAGGATGTTCTTGATTACCATAATTATTCACTGCCATATTAACTAATTCTGTTGGACAGGGTAAATCTCATTATGGAATATTCTGGTCCTGTCTCAGCAAATCTATCAAAAAATGATTACATTTTAATTTGGCATTCTCATTTCTTTATTATCTGTAAACTCAAAATGCTTTTCAATGAGAAGATTGATTTCATTCATAAAAATGTAGATTGAATTACTTGTTTCATTGAGTATCTCAAATGCTCAGTACAATCTGTAACACTCCTTGGTAGAGTTTGTTTAGCAGCATTCTGCTATCTGATGTTTTGTACGCTCATCTCCAAGAAAATAGCTTCTATGGGTAAGCACTGAGCACCAAGATTTGATGAAGAAAAAGATAGGTGAAATTTTTTTAATTCTAGTCCTTTAAAGCAATTGTGTGTGATATTGAATCTGCAAGATTACTCTGAAGTTTTACTTTACATGTGTTTTAGTTTTGTTTTGTTTCTATTCTGTGAAGTAAATACTCATTAAATGAGCAGTCTAAGACCAGAAATGTGTTCAATGCTAAAACTCCTACTGGTTTCCAAAAAGGCAGGATGACATCTGGAGTAGTACTGTAACCCAATGAAAAAATGTAATTATATTAAGCAATTTCATTTCCTCTTAAGATCATTTTCTATTAATTAAGTTAGCCTCATGGAGAAGATAATGGATTCTATCTCACTGGTATTTTCTTGTTAAAATACACAGCTGTCTTACTTTGACATAATCATATCGGCAAATCTGAGCAGACACTGCTTCAAGCTGGAATGAAGTGAAGGTGAGGTTGATCAGTTTGTTCACAGGTGCAGTTATGATCCATACACAGTCCAGATTTTTCTCATATCTTCTGGTCACATTGGAGACTGGAGAGCCAAAGGTAGAAGTTGGAGTTGACAAGTAACCACCACAGCCATTCTGAGGTCCTGTTGAAAAAGCAGAAGCTCTTTAATAGCAATTCCTGGCATTTATTTTATCTTTAACTCTTTAATGTTAAGCCAGGAGCTTTTTATCTGTGCTACAGTATTTTACTATCCTGTCTTGCAAGGACTATCTGAGTGATTAAAAGACTTTCAACACAAAGAGAGACATGAATCACAATTGGATTTCATAGAATGAATTAAGAAAGGTCTTCTGTTGAATATAGAAACAGTATTTACTTTGAAAATGTAGCAATAGAAGTTTTTAAAAGGGACTGTAAGAAGACAGAGGGCAGCAATGAAACAGAAAAGCATTGGTCTGAAGGCCCTTGAACCGGATCATTGGTGGCCGCTGAGAATATTCAGTCAGTAGGGGGCACTGAGCTGTTGGCTTTGAAAATGTAATATAAAATCAAGTGGCTTATTTTGGCAGTACAGCTGCATCCTAGAGGGATTGAATTTGGCAGCCTGACATATTCACGAATCTAGCTAAAAGGGACTTCTGGAAGTGTTTTTCTTGGTGGGAACTTACAGACCCTCTGAAATGCAGGCTGCTTTTCATTTGGTTCCAACAGAGAGGGCTAAGTCCTTGACTTATTTACTGTGAAAATGTGAACCCAAGAAAGTCAGTCACATTGAAAGAAATTACCTTTGGGGAAAACCAGTTATTTNCCACTTATTTAACTCTGGAATTAAAATAAAATACTGTTTATGCTCTTGCTTTGGGATCTGAGGAAACAGTTTTTGTAAACTGCACAGAGCAGAGGAGTACTGCAAGCAGCCTGTTGTCTCCTGCAGCAAATCCATTTATAAGCATTCAGTAACAAATGAAACCACAGCTGTGGCTAGGCAACACAAGCAGAGTTTCAGAATTTAATCTGTGTGTGTAAAATATGCCTGTCTGGCACATTCAGTGACTTAACCTTGTCACACTGATACATTTCCAGACATATAAAACTGTGCCTTACTTGAGCTACAGCTTACAAAAGATCATGCTGGTGAGAAATCAGCATCCAAGCATAAGGATTGCATCAGTAACCCGGGGCTTGTGAGACTGTAGTGGTTAAAGCAGAGTGACTAAGGCTGAAAGTTGTCCTGCTCTACCAAACAAAGACAGAAAAGCCCCACCCTGTAAAGCAGTTTGCTTAAATCCAAAATCCTAATAACATTAGATTTCAGATTTTGCTACAGTTAAAAATGAACAGAAGAAACTTATTACAAACTGAAAAAGACAGGAATTAATAGAGTATAGTCCAGTTTTGTGGGCATTTAATGAAGTCAGAAACTTGGAAAAGTGTTAGCATTCATTCCAATGCCACTGCAGAAGGCGAGAACAACAGCAGGGGAAATGTGAGCAATAAATCACATTCTCACAAATAGTCTAGGAAGGACGAAAATGTCAGACAGGAGGGTGCCTGGGCACTAAGAGTGCAGTTTCCCTATATTTTTGTCTGTGTTCACCCTTTTGCGTGATTTATTCTGTTCTCCTGAAACAATTTTATTGGGGCTGTCTCCTGCCAGCATTTAAACATAACATTAAGCATATAAATGTCAGTCACAGATCATAGTCTGACCATCCAGCCCTGCAATATTGAACCTGGACTGATATAGGGGTCAGACAATGACAAAGCTCCCCTTCCCTTTTTCAAGGGTAAAATTGCAAAGATGCCAGTCAGGCCATGGCAACACAAGTCAGGGTATTGCCACAGAGCCATGCAACAAGAAGGCTCTCAGAGCTGCAGGATAATCCTTTGTTTTGAATATTAAATGTCTGGACCTTTGCAGTAGTGAAATTCACTGCTAACTATACTGTGCAACTATAAAGACAGCTCTAATGACAAAAAATACATTTGTGGGTAAGATCTCTGTGTACAGCATATGAAAAGAACCTGACAGAGAGAGAAGCAGGCCAAATTCTCCTTATCAGAAAATTAATTCCAGCTAGTATAGTATAGCCAGCAATATCATCTAAGGGGAGATAAAAAACTGAAAATGTGATTTATAGTTAATAAAGGTGAGGTGAGGTTTCACAATGCCTGGCCTGCTCAGCTGGGGTAGAGTCAGATGCTTACAGGACAGTACATTATAAATAACAGCCAAACTGGAGGCTGACCAGATATCAAGGAGTCCTGCATCAAGCCAAATAAAGAACGGTTCTTATAGAAAAAATGCATCTATCGTGGTGCTTTTCGGTACTGACTGATGTTACATCTTATTGCAGGAACTAGAAGTTACACAATAGTGAAACTATGTAGACAACGGGAACACCCACAAGTAAATGAAGAACCAATTGCTTAACAGGAGGGAACTAAGGGAAACACTATCTCACTGCATTTGAGCCAGGACACAACACATTGCTTTATCAATCAGCACCACTTCTGAGCAGAAGGCCACAGAGTAGCCACCCAGCCTGCACATGATTTCTAATGGAAAGATATCCATCACTGGCTAACACAGCCAGAAACAAATGTAGCTAAAATCTAGGGAAAATCTGGGACTGAGAAGTCTGTTTATTTGTAGAATAGACTCTTAGGCAAAAGTTGATTAAGGTAATGAGAAATGTACCTTATAGAGCAATTTGTATGTCAGCAGCTGGACCAACTACATGGCTGACTGTCTTGTTTCAGTCTTTGCTTACTTATTTGTAATAAAAATCATAAGGTCATCATAAATCAGATGTCAATCTTGTTCTCATAAATGGCTTGCCAGAGAACACAAATTATCAGAACTAGGGCACACACTGTCATCCCTAATTGCTTTTGGTGGGAAGCAGTAGTGAAAATAAAAGGCTCAAGGACCATTCAGAAAAGAAGGAATTGAAGGTTCCCTATGGCAAATAAAAATCATTACAGCAGAGACCAAGCACATGTTTCTCTGTTAAGAGTTATACTCTTCAGATATGGAATGAAGATGAATATAAATCTTTGAAGCTTCCTGCCTTTGAAGTACAGCCAGGGGCAAGGTGCATTTATACAGGTATGGGTGCAATGAAAGGGTAACCTACTGAATAGTTTGAAATCTATCAGAATCAACTAAACCACTGAAATTTCAAAAGACAACAAAGCAATTCTGCTTCTTTTACAAATGAGCGCCCTAAACAGCTACTAGAAGGCTGCAAAGTTAAAGAAATGGTCTAGTTCTGCTTGACAGTAATGAAAGCTCCCTCTAAGACTTCTGAATATCTTTTGGTTTCACCTAGAAGCATCCCTGGGAGCTCTAGATTTCTCTCTGATCTGAACTAAAGATAAGTGTAAGCAGAGATTAATTCAGTTAAGACTAATTCTTGTTTCCTAATGGGTCTTATTTCCAGTGCATGGAAGTGGCTGGACTTACTGTGGCTGTAATAATTAGCCCATAGCTTGTATGGATAATGGCTTCAAACAGTAAGGCTCAGAAGGACAGGCCTGGAGTGAGGAATTGTGCTCTTCTGCTTTGTCTCATGGCTGATACTGAAGGTTGGTGAACCTTCTCAAGCTGGGCTGTTTCCATGTTTGGCAATCATGGCACCAATATCATGATTTTGTGTGGTTGCAGGACCTGTCCACAGAGCCTGCAACATTTCAGGAGACCTCTGAAAGCACAAGTCCCTTTAGAATCCTTACCTAGCCTTTATATAGAAAAGTTTTTTGACTGGTTTGTTGGCCTGGCAATGGTATCAGCAGTGACATTTAGGACTGTAAAGCCCCAGTATCCTGCTTTAGCCAGATTTCACAAATGCAGTCAGATGAAATTTGTATCCTTAAGGTTCTTTGGACTGATACCAAGTATAACAGTTCAGACATGCTCTGTGCCAAACCTGCAAAACTGTGATCTATGTACTGTCCTATCCATCTCCTTGATGCTTGTCTGGGAGACCAGAGGCTGACATGCAGCCTTGCCTAATTCCAATACCTAGTAATCCTGAATTAATGTTCATATTTGGCACCACAGCTGCTTAAGCCTTTGCAGATCTCTCTTGTAATGTGAATGAGAATGTCTCCTCACCTCTTTTTTGTATGCACCAGAGGACAAATTTTCAGCTGAAGAAGTCACTGACTTCAGTGAAGCTAAGACAATTCATGCCAGCAGAGTTCACCTACAGGTTTGTGAAGTGCCATTAATCTGAATATCCCATCATTTTTTAACCATTTAGTCACTACAAAGATATGTAATTACTGTGTCTGAAAATAAGTTTTCACCTCAAAATTTCAGATCAGATCAGACAGACATTTCTTATTTGAATGTCTGCCTTTCTTCTTATCTGTCTAATTTAAGCATGCAAACCCTTTTTATTTATTTTGCTTTGGAAGAAGAAATCCTTCACTGAAAATATTCAAGCACTGTTTGGATGCAATCCTGTGCAGTATGCTCTAGGATGACCCTGCATGAGCAGGGAGGTTGGACCAGATGACCCACTGTGGTCCGTTCCAACCTCACCCACTCTGTGATTAATGAACTGACATTTCTGAGAGGCATTTGTAGACTATTCCTTAGCTCAATGGTTGTATTCTTCTCAAAGACACGATAGAGATGTATTTCAACACCGCAGATTCTTTCTAAATTTAGTGACATTTCAAGCTGATGGATATTTTTGTATTTGAGCCCCAAAATACATTTAGAAACAGTCTGGAAATTGTGACTTATGATCATATATTCTGATCTTGTCACGGATGTTCTTATTTTCCTAGACTCTAATAAGATCAAGAAAAGATATTATTAGCCACAATTTATTCACTTATTTTATTACATAAAACGAATCATTACTTATCCATGACAGTGTTATGAAATGTGTTATACTAATGGGTAATATATTTGGCAAAAATTGTGTGAACTGAAAGCCCAAATAAATTTCTGCCAGAAGATTTGTGATATTCAGACAATTTACTTCTCAGCTAGACCCTCTGCAGCACCAGGTTCCAAGTTCAGGTTGGAGACCTTGAGATACACCCCTGGAAATAAGTCCTAATGGGATATGAAATCTCTGCAAGTCACTGCTGCTTTTTCAAAGGCATGAGAAAATACAACATTCACATGCCACAGTCAAGAACACATTCTTCTAAGAATTTTTTTGTTGGAGGAAGAAAAATTTACAGGATTCAGCTGTGCTGAATCCTTTCCACATGACAGGCCATAACTGATGCTATCAGTGCAGGTGCCCAGTGCCACCTACAGCAGGTACCAGCATTAATTACATAAATCAGTGCAATCAACCACTTGTGGTGGTATGAGAATTTAGATATGACTCACAAAAGGACACCTACCCCTGGCCTGGGCAACAGAATATCCAAGCCACCTATATTTGACACCTTATATTTCTCATTCAGAATTGGGGGGGCTTTTTCAGCAATTCTGAACAACCCAAAAAGAATCTGCAGCAACTGTGCATGCTGAACACTGCTGAAAATGTGCACCTAGAAACCAAACATAGAGTAAGCCATAGTTTCAGTTTGCAGGACAGAACATGAACTAGAATGAAATGAGGCAATTTTTATGTAATGTTTATGTTTTATGTTTTTATGTCAAAAATACTGTGGAAATTCTACTGGATCAATTTTTTAAAAAGTAGACTGTAATTTCATTAGGGGAGAGCATAACAGTAAACCTGTTGGTGACAGGCTTTTAGTGTATTCAATTCCACACAGGAAATAAGTAATTCAATACACAGCAAATAGATTAAGAGAAGGCAGATACCTCTGGGTGATTTATCAGGTAAGCTACAGATCATTTTATCAAGAAGAAAAGCATGCAGATTATAATTATTTTCTATTATATGCAAACTAGATTATTTATGTAAATTACCTATTAATGCATTTTCCTGGTATATTAGGGAAGATTAATTTTTCTTCTAACGTCTACTTGCTTATGATTATTTTTCTCTTGCAAAATGATTAATATTCATTCAATAGAAATAATGATTTGTGTAAAAGGAATGGAGAGATCCTTGAGGGCAAAACTGAGCAAACTAAGGACAATATAGAAGATGGGTTGTTTCAGGAATTAACATTCCAACAGCCTAACGGTTGCCAAAGGTTTAGGACACATTTCTCCTGCCCTAAACCAGCAACACTATCTTCTCATTGTGGCTGCCCTATTCTTCTTGCCTGTCTATAGCCATTGGTTTTTCTTCGTCTTGTGTTTAAATCATAATCTTTTTGTGACATTAGATTGTTGCTTTATTCTGCCTCTGCAGTGCCTTTTGCAGTGGAATCATGGCCCATGAGCTCATAAACCCCAAAATAATGCAAACAAGGGACCACAATGGTATTAATTAATGGTATACAATGCTTGTCTTTCACAATGCCTAAACTTGGATTTCTCCTGCATACTCACAGAAGATAGTACAAAAAAGGGAGAGGAAAAAGCTGGTCACACAAAAGAGGCTGGAAAAAGCTTGAAGTCAAACAGAATTTTGGGCAGTAGAGAAAAAGCAGACAATCTTCCTCCCCTCCTCCACCCCACCTTCTCTACTGTCCCAGCTGTTGCAGTTCTACCTGTATTGTGTAAATAAAGCTCAGGAAGAGCCTTCTGACTCAACCCACTTATCTAACCATGTGCAATGCTTTGTTTCTTGTAAATTCATGTGAAGATCCTTAGAAAGCCTCAGTGAGCAGACCTGCATTTTAGAAGACCCCTTGATCCTTCTCTCACAGTTTGGAACATGAGGCATCTTTCATTACTGAGACAATGGAGCTATGTCCACAAGCAGAGAGCTTTCAAGGAGAAATTATTTCCTGTTAATAAGGTCACAGCTACATCTCCCAACAGGGATTGCTGACTCTTTAAAACAAGAACAAAACCCAGATCTTTATATCTTCTTAGCTTTTGTATGATATGCCTCAGGGGGACCACAAATTCAGGTGAGAGGGTCACTCCATTACTGAATGGGAATAGGCAGAAGCTCCATTTATCACTAAAGTGCTATTTGTGCTATTACAGCAGGGATGGCAGAGGTGTGTGCAGGCTCTGTCTCTGCCAGCCAGGGTCAGCTAAAAAGCTCAGATCTCCCCTCAGAGCTTAAGAGATAATCAGGAGATCTTTAGCCAAGTCACAAGCTCAGTACACGCAAATCTCATTCTTTGGGAAGAGATCTTAGCTTTCCTTCCTTTACAGAGACATCTCATGTAACCAAATGCCTAAAGCTGGTATTGATTTCTATCTTCTCATCCTTTTATTGATTGTCTAGAGGAGCACATGGTCGCTGTGGAAAAGAGGTATCATTCTCATTTTACAGACTGAGAACAAAGGCAGAAAAAAGGTCAGTGGTAACTAAGGTAAGAGGAATCTGTCTTTCCACAAATCTAACACCAGGAGCAGGCTGGGATTTCCCAGTCAGCCCAGCTCACTAGCTCTGCCTGAGAATATGTCCAAGAGGTTCCAAAAATGAGGCTGATAGGTGTCCAAACTTATCAGCAGAAATAATGAAAAGATAAACCCTCTGAACCACATCACAAGGGCTGTATGTTCCCCTGCCTCAAACACACTGTCTCACAGAGTGGGTTATGACAAAGAAGGCTGCCTGTGAAATGTGCACTTTTTATTGCACAATGTATAGAGTAGCACAGGGAAAGAAAAGATATTTGACAAGAAAGGGGAAGAGTTGCTGAACGATCAAATTAACACTATTACATACTTTCTTTTAGTCTCATTTTTCTGTCTAGTGGGGGGACCTTAAATATTCTATTGCAAGCAGGATCAGTAACGGAAACAAATTATTATAATAAAACCAGGGAAGGCTTTCTACAGAAATTTCAGGGTTTAACTCTTTGAGTGCCTGGATAACCGTAGATTTAGGCAGTATTCCTAAAAGAAGCCTGATCAGGAAAGAAATTGGAGGAGCTTGTGAGGAAAGGAAATAGTTTCATTTACTACAAACAGAAAAAATGTACTGCTTCTGTTTGTCTTTCCAATACACGATCAGGGTCACTCACAACATGAAACAGAGACCAATAATTACGTTATCCAGTTGTGTTTCCCTGGGGCAACTAGAGAATAATGTGCTTATTGTCATCCAACAGAGAATGAGGCTTCTTGTTTCTCTACAGATACCATCTTCCTTATTCAAGAGATTTATCATTATGAGTTGTCATCTGATTGCATTTGTACTCTTACAAAACCACATGGGTTTTATCTTTTAACAGACATGAGGGAGCTTCTCTAAAGCATCATGTAGAATAACAGGCTTTTAGATCTTCATGGTTTTATTCTCTTTTATTTGAAGCATGATCTCTGACCTCATAGTACAAAGATTTGTCACAGATTTTCCTGGCTCTGTTTTTCAGTCAAGCTAAACTGGAAACATTTATAGGATGTGACTCATGTTTTCCTTTTATAATATGCTTTTCTACTTTTTGGCTATTCTGTGCTAGCATGGGACTGCCAAGATCCTTGCTAATGGCTATGTGGTTTAGTCCCTGTGGCTTGCTTCCCAAAATGAAGAGAGAAGACCTACCATTAAGCATCTCAGTACCACAGGCTGTTTGTCACACAACCCATGCCTCTGCCTGGACATATTGCAACTCATGGCTCCTGAGTAACCCATGCAACACCCTAACCTCTTTTTCCTTGGGATCCTCCAGAAATGTCCCTCCAAAACATCTAGGAGATGTCAAAGTTTATTCATAGAAGGTTTCTCCTCACTCTCGGAAATTATCAGGCACGATACTGACTTGAAGAACTTGGCTTGTGTTCTGTTGTGTGCTTAAGGAGAATATCTGGCAAGTTGCACAAATAAATCTAAAGTCAGTGGCTAAAAAAATTGATTAAATGCCAATAGGAAGAGGAAAAGCTTGGGGAGTTCCTGATGATGTCACCCTGGAAACATGAACCCAGGCTGCAGGGAACCTAAAACAACTGATACTTCAGGGTTTAAGGACTGCAACATGTGAAGCAACGTTAAGATACCTGGAACACCATTCACAAGACTTAAAGAGCATTCACGAGGTCGTAAGCATTCTTGTAGTAATTACTTTGAGTGAAGCAAAGGAAGAGTTAATAATACTAATAACCATGAAGTTCTGTGGGAATATTTTTCTTGGCAAAGCTTGTAGAACCAGTTATTTTCCTTATCTGTAAATACTTTCTCAGACTATCAAATGAGAAAGTCACTGGCTAGGGGTAGGGAGGGGATTCAATGACTCAGCAGAAGACTATGTTTGTTCTGCCACAAAGGCCTTTCATTCCCATTTGTCTGAGTGCCAGCTTGCAAACCAGACAATTACTTCTTTCTAGACAACAAAAGACACGAAGTTAATTATAAAGGAAAGTAGTCGAGATGACATGAAATCAGTTTGCATGTAATAATAATTTGTTGCTTCCCATCCCTAAACAATTCTGATAAGAAGATAAAAATCTCCTTTTACACCTTGATCTTAAAAAGCAGAGTATTGAATTTAAACTATTTTTAAGGTAATAATCAAGCTTTGCCCTTATTGTGTCCATTAAAAACAAAAGGCATCTTTGTTATGGCCATCTAATCAGAATGATCCCACACAGCACAGCATAGTGGAGCTTGGTGGGGAACCACAGTCGTAACTGACCTCAACACTTTAGTTCTTTAGAAGGTGGGAGGGAAACTGAAAGGAAATGGAAATTCAGGGTAGATTGAAAGGAGGCATCTTTAGCACACCACCAACCTTTGGCTACAGAAGAATAAGAATTCTCAGATGTTGCTATATTTCATCCAAAAAGAGGCCTTTGGGTGCTGCTAAGCCTTCAGTCGCCCAAGAAATACCTGTACTTTCAGAGAGGCAGGGAAAGGATAGCGAAGAATAAAGGGGATCAGTTCAGAACCAAACTGGGATGCAGGAATCCCATGAGCTTAGTATTTAGCTTAGTTCACTCAATTTTCATTAAATCAGAAACATTCTTCTGCATCATGCACCCCTAGGAAGGGAGATCAAAAGTGCTCCTCACCAAAAGAAATTACTTACCAGCAGATTATGGGTATGATAATACACTTACCTAAGGTCTCCCTGAAGGATGCTTTCCATCCCCTGTCTGCTCCATAGAAGTCAGTGCTAAACACCAGGAACAAGTTATTACTGGAACTCTTAATATTTGGAGGCAATTCTGAGCCACAGAATTTCCCAAGGAGAGGAGCATGGGTATCTGAGCCATCATACACTGCCACATAATCTTTGTAGCAGGAGGGAGATAATTCAAGCTGGAAGATGTTGAATCTGTAAAACACAGTTGGAGACTTAGGTACCACATTTTCAGTTCTTTTCCTCTGTTATGTGTGTTTTAGAGCTTGAGGAAAGGTCCAAGCACTAGCATTAGCCAAAGCCATACACAGACAAAACACATCTCTTCAGGAATAAACCAAGCATGGCAAAACTCTTCAGCCAACAAGCCTCAAGGGAATTGGGACCCTCACCCACTGGGCCTGTTGCAAGGCCATGTGTCAGCACACCTCATCTTTCTGTGAAGCATTAGGTCTCTCCTGTGCAAACACACCCTTTCTCACTTCTGCAATTAATCAGGCTGCAATTTCCTTGGGCACACGGGTGGCCTATAAAATGCAGGTGCAGAGTGCAGGCCCAGTGAGTCTTCCTCTTAGTTGGGAAATGTCCTCCTAATTCACCATCATATGATTGAAGAACGGATCAGTTTTTAATTTCTCAGTGACAAGATTTCGTGGCAATAATGTCCCTGTCTAAGGCAAGACAGCATGCACGCAGAAATACACTATTTTTTGGGTGACTACTATTACTTTGGCTATAAAGTGATTACTGCCCTTCTAAAAGAATTATTATTTTTCTTGTATAAACTTCTCAAAGGCTGACAAAATTTAACAAAAAAGCATGAGCTGCATTTTTACAATTTCTTAGTCATCTCAGTAACTAAAAAAGGAACTTAAAATTGTGGTGATGTTTTTTACACAACAAGTTAAAAAGAAAGATGAAAGGGAGCCTGAGGCTGATAAAAGTGACTTCAGTAACCAATTTCTTATTTTAGTTTAGCTTTGACCTTGGAAAAGGAGAGTCACAGAAAATATTGTCAGTAATTGCTGTCTTTTTCCCTGTTCCCGTGATGACAAACTGAACTTGGATTACATACTTCAGGGCCACTACTTTGCCATTTCCAACTGTGATGTAGTATGAGCAGTTCATGTTGTTGTGATAATCAAGAACAGAATGGGCTGGACTGCTGATAACACCATTAGAGACATTGAAAATGCCACCACAAGCTGTAGAGGAAACAGAAAGAAGAGTGATTAGTGTCTGAATACTAGTTTGGTCCTAATTCTCATATTTCTTTCAAGACTTTACCACCAGTAAAGAAAGACACTTGATATATTAGGAGCAGTCTTCATTATCATGCCTACAACCATTAAATGTGAGAGGTCTGTCAGGCTGTGCTCTGCCATGGAAGACTAATCAGCACTGAAGTAACATTGAATTTTACTAATCCATTCCAAATGGCACTGACACTGTGCAGGAAAAGACTGAGCCTGATTTCAAATGTCCTGCATAGGTCCAGGGAGCAGCAGGATGGGCTGGGTGCCTCATGCAGCAACATGAAGGAGGATAGATCTGCAGTTATTCTAGCTTGCCAAGAGAAACCTGGCTGGTATGTGGGCAAAGACATTCCTTCATCCAGATCCTGACTCCACGGAAGCCTCTAACTAGCCACAATTGCACTCATAGCCCTAACTCTGACGTTTCTGGAATAAATGTATGCAGAGCCTCACCATCTGTCAAAACCCTGTCAGGGCTGGGGCAATGCTGTAGTGTTTGTTCAGGATGCACAGAGGAGTCTCCAGGTATCACTAATCCTGTTCTACACCTCGCCCTGTGCTCACCAGCACTGTGGGGTGGCTGAGCTGGAGCGTTGCCCTGTTTTTGAAAGCCTTCTGAAAAGTTTATATTCTCGAGTCAGATTTTCTCACGCATTGTACTAAAAACACCAGCTTTGTCTACATTCATTCTTGGAGANGGGTACTACACTGGAGGATTCAATATTTGCTTTCTGGGTGAAAAGCAAGTTAAACTCTGCAGCTGTAAACTCAAGGCACTGCTTGGCTTCCCAGAGTTTCGCACCATGGATGCAAATCAGGCCAGGATGTGGCTAATGTTTGTTCCCAGCTCCAGTGCTTCAGGGAACAAAATCTCTAATTTCCATTGTTAGCTTCAGCCTTCATTTTATAATCTTAAATGTAGCAAAAATAAAAAAAGTTTCCCCGAGTCTCCCTGCATCCTGTTGATAAGCTCAGAGCCACACACAGTTTTTCACGCTTTAAAGAAAATGCCATTGCCCAGGCCACCACCTTAACAAAGACAGTCCCATACAGGGTGCTGCTGGATGCAGAGCCCCTGACGACTCAGGCTGGCAGCCTGGAGCACTGGCAGATAAAGGATAGGAGCTGGGAAGACAAAGAATCAGCATTATTCTACACAAGGAGGGGGGGAGCCATTTTCATTTTTTTGCAGCAAACAATGCAACTAGGGGGAAGAGGAATGTTAATTGGCAGAATCTGCTTTGTACACAACAACAAGCTAATAAAGCTGCAGTCATCCTTCTCAAATGTCAGAAGTCACAAGTCAGATAGCAGCAACTGACTTGAGTGAGTTATGAAGGTCTTTTCCATGAGTAACTGCACATTGTCATTTCTCAGTGCCAGTCCCTCTGTCTTATCTGTATCAGGCCATTCATTTCACATAAAGAATTTAGCCTTGTGCTTTTTTGCTGTGGCTTTGAACATGAGGAATGCATTAAGGGAAATACCAAAGCTGCAAACTCACACTTTTCTTTGCAGTTAGAAAATTATGCTTTCAAACATAAAAGTGGTCTCTACCAGTTAAACCTAGAAAATATTAAAATTGGTTTTGCAAATAAAATCAGTCTTCTGGGATATTTATATGTGTGCAGGTATAAATTCTAAACTGAGTTGGCAATTTCTTTTTTGAATTCACATTTCCTCTTTAAAACATAAGAGATCTCTTTTGAATGACAGAAGAGCTTTGGTGAAAATAGTTATTAAAAAACAAAAATAAATCTATATCCCAGGTTTTATTTACAATAATTCCTGGTACTGCAAGAGGATCATTGAATGGAGGCATATAGCTGTGTCCATTTGCCTGTTCTGTTTCCCATATTGTATAATGTAGTTTTAGTATAACTGAGAATGAGACCATTCTTCTGTAAGTGATAAAATCTTTAAAATTAACTCAGTTAAATAAACTAGTAATGTTTCTCCTTAGACAATGCAAACAACAACCAACTAAACAAAAATGGTTGCATTTCTTTTCTATAGAAAAGGAAAAGTGTTTCAGTTCCTGACTTGGTCCCATGGAAACTCTAGAAATGAGAACCGTGAGGTAACACATCATTCAGTGTGTTAATACACACCAAACAAGGCCATGACCTGGTCCTGAGAACAGTTTTGGGCAAATGCTGAGGGAAAATGTACCATCTACATCCATCTAAGGTATTCCCAAAATGAAGTACAACTTTCCTACATGGAACCATTATCCAGAATATTTGTACCATCTGAAATACAGAACAGTGTGTACTCACCAATTGCTCTGTATCTGGCCTGGAATCCAAAGCCCACGATGTGGGAGTCGGTGTAAAAGTTGAGCAGCATTGGCCCAAAGACGCTGACGGGGGCAGGGAGCTCATTGCCGCACAGAGTGATGAGAGGATGCGCGGCTGTGCTCGTCCCACTGAAGATGCTCAGTCCATCATAAAGACAAATTCTGCTCAGGAGTGCTGGGGCTGCGTGGACATAGAGTGCAGAACTGTTAGCAGCATATTTTACATGTGATTTACTGAGCAACACCTATATAGACCTAATCCAGGATAAGAATTAAAATTTTCATTACTTTCCATTCCAGGGTTCTCACCATTCTTGTTTCCTTGCTGAGGAAGTAGATGTCAATTTTTAACATGCAGTAAAACTGTGGCAGAAAAAGGCAAAAGGCTTTGTATATAAGACATCAGACTTGTCTCATTCAACACATCCTATGATCTGGAAAAGGCTCCAGGCCCCTTGGAAAAGGCTCCAGGCCCCTTGAATTTGTGTGAGTTCACAGTTGAGTGAGCTCCATCTATTAAGAGGTAAGAGGACCCAACAAAAGCATGGACATCCTCTGCAGATAAAAGCAATGCACTTTTTGTTACAGGGAACTATCTACCTGGAATTTCTTTCCCCTAACGCAAAATTCAGCACTCAGTGCAGAGAATTTTAAACCATTAAGAGTGAGATTTTTGAAAAATCAAAAAGTAGTCCATACAGTAGCAAGTTTCAGAGCTGACTTGTTTCTCACTGATTTTCCTCAAACTTTGGAGTACCTAAACTCAGGCTCTTCAGCTTGACTCAATGAAAAATCAAAAGGAAATTTGGTCTTGCAGTGATTTTATAAAGCAATCTGTTTTAGGGGCAAAATCAGTGCAGATATTAGGCTGAGTGGGGAAAAAAAGGAACACAGAAACAGGGAGCTTAGCATTCTATTTTTTTTCCTACTGGTTTTTAGCTTCTCATTTGCAGTTAGCTTTCTGGAGGAATGAGCCATTTTCTCTGACTCCCTGCCCTACCTTCAGGACTTTCTAACCACCTCACTATTTGCAAATAGATTTGACTGAGGTGAGAGGTCTCAAAAATATGAAGGTAATACCAGTTTCACAGAGTCACAGAATATGATGAGTTGAAAGGGACCCACAAGGATCATCAAGTCAAACTCCTGGCCCTGCACAGCACCATCTCCAAGAGTCACACCATGTGCCTGAGAATGTTGTCCAAACACTTTTTGAACTCTGTCAGGCTTGGTGCTGTGACCACTTCCCTGGGAAGCTGTTCCAGTGCCCAACCACCCTCTGGGTGAAGAACCTTTGTCTAATGTCCAACCTAAACCTCCCCTGACATAATTTCAGGCCATTCCCTTGGATTCTGTCACTGTGCACCACAGAAAAGAGATCAGTGCCTGCCCCTCCCCTTTCCCTTACAAACAAGATATATCTGCAATGAGATGCATCTCCTGTCACTCTCCTCCAGGCTGAACAGACCAGGTGACCTCAGCCACTCCTCATGTGCCTTCTCCTCTATGCCCTTCACTATTTTCATAGCTCTCCTTTGGAAGCTCTCTAATAGCCCAAAGTCCTTCTTAGATTGGGGTGACCAAAAGGTCAGTAGCTGAGTAAAAGGGTCAGAGGAATGTTCCCAAAGAAGGAAAAGCTGCACTTTCAGGGGGTGTGTAAGACCTACCAAGCACCAGCCACCAGCACCTTGGGAGCTCAGAGCCCTATCACCACCTCCCTGCCCAGCTGGGAACCATATGCAGGGGGAGAAGCTGGTGGTACCCAGGCTGGCACCACCAAGGGGTACATGGTGGGAGCAAGAAGAGAGCCATGTGGGCTATGCAAAAAAGTTAAATTAATGCTATCAGTGAAAAACAGCACACGCTTACTGAAAAATGAGTTTCATTAGTTCTCATAAAGAATAACTTGATGTTTTCTTTGTCTTTTTCATCATTTATAAGCTTAATGGAAGCTGAGGTGTCACATGTTTATTAAGTTATCATATTTAGTAACCTGTAGGCAACAATGGGACAATTACTAAAACTGCAGAGGATTAATGGGGAATTATCTAAATTTAACAGGAGAGACACAGAGCCTACAGTTGTAGCAGAGTGATTCCTGCAGGTTGTCCAGTCAAAACAAGCTGCTTCCAATTGCTGCAGGAAACAAGATAACTCATATTGAACAGGATGACAAGTAGGAGTGGAGTGACAGTCCTGTTTCATGAGAACAACAGAATAATCTCAGCAGTCAGACGTATTTTCGATCACCCCTGGAGGTTTTATTTTTAAAATTCCTTCGGTCTCAATGAAGACAATGTATGCCAGAATGCTTTGCAATTATGTCAATACAGAAATATGGCATGGTGCTTGTCTGACTCTGGTAAGAGTAACTAAGCTGATAACAACCAGCCACATCAGATAGCTGATTACACTGTTAATAAAATAATGAATTAAAAATATTCTTCATGTCCTATCCTGTTTTGGAATATTTGATAACATGATAAGATTTTTAAAAATAATAAATCTTAAAATTCAAATTTCAAAAAAATAAATTGAGATGAGTATTTTCAAGATGGGAAAGATTTGAGAAAGCAAGCTAAGTCATTTTCTGAAAATACCAGAGAAAGGCATGAAGTGAAACAAATTTCTCAGCAAAGCAGAGGTCCCTACTACTTATCACAAGTTGATTTGCAATGCTGCATTGGAGAAAATAAGATGGTTGACAAAGGTTTGTGAGAAAAAGTCTTAATTTCTAGTTTTGAATCCTCATTTTTTGGGCCAATATGATTTATGACTCATGAATCCTGGCACGACTGATGATTGTTTGATCTCTGTCCTGTAACTCATTCTCTTGTTTACAGTTTTCCTAATTTCTCACCAACCTAAATGTATTATTCTGTAAATATTCCCCAGCTTCAGATTCTCCTCATGCCATACTTTCAGCCTCTACTATACTCAGCACATCAGCAATTCTGCTCTGTGGTTTATTTCCTCTAATCATATAATCTTAGATCTTTTCTCAACCAATTTCTATCCCTTACACTACTATGAAATAGCTTTCATGAGTCTCCAGGGATCTATTCTTAGCCAGATGACAGACCAACATCCTCTTTGAGCTGACTGGCACTTTCCACATAGCCAGCACTGTTTTTCTTCATAAAACCTGGTCTACTAAGAGCTTTTGCTCATCCTTCTGGTATTACTGCATCCTCTGTTCTGATTCATCCATGAGGATTCAATGAGAGATCTTCTGTCTTGTGCTCCTTATCTCCACACTAGCCCTGTATAATCTCATTTGCAAGGACAGATGCAACTGCTCTCTCTGTGTTGGTGACCCCATAAGTTTCCTGTTACTATCTATAAGATAAACTCTTTCCTATCCTTCCACTGTACCATTCATTCCTCTAGCCTTGACAATATTTCTTCCAAATACTTCTGGAGAGATGAAGTATTTGGCCTAACATTGTGAACATATCCCTCTTTCTTTGAATTGCTGCATGCATTTGCTTTCAAGGCCTTTTGTTATCTATATGCACTCTATTTATCATCCCTTGGCAACATTTGGCATTGACACTTTGACCCTTGTCTCCAAAGTTCACATGATAAGAGCTTCAGTTGTCCTTACATTACATTTTGAAATATGCCTTTGGGTTGTCTCCTTTCCACTTTGCAGAAATTTCTGTCCAGTCTCATTATTGTCCATAAAATCATTTGTTTGATATGATACTGGCACAAAAACCGTGACCAAATCTGGGCCCCTGACTATCTGCTCACAAAAATCAGTGTCCTCTTTCTATCTCTCTGTCTTTAGCCATAGATTCTGTTTCATTTAGTATTGAGGCAGAACCTGTCTTCTTGTTTGAAGGCTGTAAAACTTAAAATAATGAGGCTTTTTTTCACAACAAAATATAAATATCAATACAATTAGGAATTACTAAAGTAGAAGCATTACATTGAAACATATGCCTGTGCAATATATCAACCAGCTCTGTAGCACAAGATATTGTTTTGAAAGCAAGGAATTAAAATTCTGTCTCATATATATTATATTTCAAAATAATCTATTGCTAAACTTGTCTATTTTCTGAATTGCCTAGTAACAGTTGAGAAAGCAGATAGAGCAGACTCCAAAACAAAGCTGTGACCCTATCCCAGATTGCAAAATTGCAGACACATGTTTTTTCTAAAGAGGAGAAATAAACAAGTTATTAAAACATTTTTCAGATCAACATGGTATAAACACAAAGCAGTTGTCTTGTATGGACAGAGTATAAATACTACAGAATTCTAAAAGCAGATACTGCAGGAAGCCTATATCCATTTTCCCTAATTTCCTATTATTTGGGACTCTATTGTGTGTTATACTCACTCATACAAGAGTATTACAGCCACTTAATAATACATTACTGTAGCTGTCCTAGAGGAGAATTTGTTAGGATGTTCATCTGAATAAATCTAATGGACAAGAAATTGAATGTTATTAATTATTTCTTAGCTACTAAATCCAACAAGAAGTATAAAAAGGGGTTTTTACTAATTCTAATGTGTGACTTTTGTAGACTTTTGATCCAAGGAAGGAGGGCAGATGAAAGACATTTATCACTGCAGAAATTGAGCTGGGATAACAATCTCACTCCTATTTGTTTGGTTTCTTTATAAAATAACCAAACACAACAATGCAAGTGATAGTACAAGAAGCAAGTGGCAGCTTATGCAACTTCCTGAAACTGGCAAATCAAAAGAGAGGTTCTACAACCATATTCAATGTGGCACAGGAATAAACATCCTTCACACTGCGAGGAAATCACGGAGGCTAAGCCAAACTCCATTCATGGGATTAATTTTGCCTATGTTTTCCTGCCCAGATCTCAAGTATCTTGTGTAAGCTATTGTTCATGGCTTCCTGCAATAGTCAATAGGTAAAAAGAGTGAGAAAAGCTTTCAGAAAGTAATTTACTCTACCTGCACAACACACTTGGTTCTGAGTTCAAAAGCCCTCTTCCACCACTATGACATAAATATCTAAATTCAATGTATATTTTCAAGGGCTCAAAGTGAGATAAAAATTGTTCTACCTACCAAGAAGCAGACAGTTTAGATTAAATTTTGTTCAACAAATCAACAATTGCAGTTTCCCCCAGTTCTCTGTTGCTCTGTTTGTTGCTATATTTACTGCTTAATAGATATTTAATACTTAGTACAGGCATGTCATGTTCTTTTGGTTCCAGACACTGACACCATATCACTGCTGTGGGTTACCAGCCTCAGTCATTCTTTATAATCAGAACAGGCACCCCATCATAACTGAAAACATAACTACTCTAGGGCGGAGATCTGTGACTAAACCATGAAGTCATTCCATTTTGTAGCAATGTGTCACTGCACTACAGACAATTAACTTCTGCCTACTAATTTTCTGGAGAAGGTATCTCAACCTGTTCAAGTCAATGAGATACACATACCTTACAGGCATGATTTTAAATATTTCATTTTTTACCTAACAACTATGGGAAAAAACCCAATTAGATTTATTTTTAGAGGTCAAATATTAATAAATTATGTTAATTGTACATGCAGCTAAACTTAAAAACCCAATCTAGAACATCTGTAGTAGCATGGTTAAAATTTTTAAGGCCACTCTCAGCAGCAATCTAAGCAGGTGCAATGATGCCTTGCATATGGAATAGCTAGAAATGTTTTTAACAGATGCTACTAAACATTATCCCGCCTTTGCAAAAGAACTGGTAGGGTTCACTCTGGACACCCTTAGGCACATGTGCTAAATATATTCAGTGTGACTGCTGAATAAGTTTTCATTTCTGCAGTGATAGTTTGCAAGATGGTGGTTTCAATCTTCTTTGCAATTTAAACAGAGGCAATTTTTCTTTACTGTAGGATTGTATTTTAAGATTTTGTGAAAAATATTAGTAACCAACTACTGGAGAGTGTCATACTTCCTCTTTGCTAACCAGATGTCCATTAGCTCATATCCACAGGTCTTTCATGTGACTAAGGACTTTTAGTTGGTGTAGCCTAAGGAAGCCTGTAAAAATACAGGAACAAATTGCCCTGCAAGAAACAGAATATTTTTTGTATTTATTTAGATCTATGTTTATTATTATGTCTATATCACTTACCTCTCTGCTTTAACCCTCTTGATAATAAAAGTTTGGATCAGTTTATAAATTAACTGAATGCACAGACAGAATGCAGATCAGTAAATGTACTCAAAGAGTTGTCAAAATTGGCACCATCTGATTCAGCCTAATGTTTAGTGTGTTTGCTGAATAACAGTGTCTTCTATATGAAGAAATTACATAATTTCTGTTGTTTAAATGTTATTTTAAAAAATTCCTAAAGCAGTGGTTTGTATTAGGGGATGAAAAAAATATTTGAGATAAAATCATAGTCAAAACAACTTATCTCAGACCTAAATTAAGTCTGAGCCATAATACTTTTGAATTCAAAACTGTCTGGAAACTTAAAAAGAAAAGAAAAGAATCCTATCTTCTGCGTTTATTGTGGGTCTGAAGAAAAATTCAAATCATGCAACCCAACTTAGCACCAAATTATGTGATAACTCTTTGTCTGGTGACTTCAAAGGAACCAGATTAAGATGGCCTCAAAATATGTGATGCCACCCAAGTAGTTTGGACATAATGATTCCTCTGTGTTATCATGACATGTCCAGACATAAAAATTTGATCTTATCAAGATTGAGAAAACTTTCACACCAATGGGATCAGGATACTATACTTGTAATTTCTTGGCTAAGTGCTGCCAAATTTGATAATCACAAGAGGGACTTTTGTTACTGGTATATACAGGGTAATCACTTTCATGCATTTCCCACTGCTGTAGTCTTTCACCTAATTTTATATTTCTGTGTTCTTACATCCTTGTAAAACATCCAAGTATATTTATATCTATTTTATCAGTTAAGGAACAGATGCATTGAAAAGTAAAATAGCTGACCTAAGATCAAAGAGATTGCAAGACTCAGTGGAAAAAAAAAAAAAGGCAGGAACAAAGAAAGATTAACCACAGTCACTTTTATATTCCAAGAAACTAATAAATTCCCAGCATCATTGTTGCAAGATATTCAACAGGTGGAATCTCTCTTCATTCTTCTGGAAGACTTCAGTGACTCAAAACCTAACCCTGAAAGCTATAAAAGTTTCTCTGTGAAAGATTTTCATAATGAGCCAGCAAATTACACCATCAGTGATTTTCAATGATAGAAGATTTGTATGTTTTCAAGTAAGAAATTACACTTCATAATACATACAGAAACTATGAAGAACTGCTCACCTTCCAAGTGAAAAGCATCAAATTCTAGGATCACCAGTGACTGTGGTCCCTGATCTATAATATAATTGCAGTTCAGGTTATTATCATACTGACTAGGGTAATTTGGAGAGGCAATACGACCTTCAGGGCTGGTGAAATTTACTCCGCATCCTGCAACCAAATAAATAAAGCACAGTTATCATCCAGGAGATAGTATTATTCTGGGTTTACAGTAAGAAACCCAATAATGTACACAAAGACCTCCTATCTCCTGGTGAAAAAAACCAGGGAGAGTAGCATACACCATGATGGCAAAAGCAGGTCTTCCACATGCCCAGAGCAGCATTTTTGGGAAGCATAGGGCCTTCCCACCCAGAGTGTCACACTTTTGGATCAGACCAGGCCATAGGCCTGCAGCCCACTGACCAGGACACAGCACTGCTGTTCTTGTGGGTGTGGAGCCTGCACAGTTCAAAATCCCTTCAAATGTACCTGAATTGGAGGTGGGATTACTGGGGCACAGGAGCAGTTCAGCTTTATTTGAAAATGCCCACATTAGTCTAAGGGGTGCCATTCTTGTTTCATGCCTGACATCCAGGGGAATGCAGTCTGCCATAAGGCCATCTCTGGATTGCTTTTCTATATGCAGAGGCAGGAAAGGTTTACCACCCAGAAGTTTTCAGGCACACAGTACAGTTCATTTTCATGGAGCTCCTTCAGCTCCTGATGACTTGCATGGCCTTTGTTTCTCTTTTTTTAAGACAAAAGCTTAAAAGGATTCAGTGCACAATGAAATGCTGGTAGAAGATTAGGAACAGGCATATGAAGCCTGTGACTGTCTCCAGTAAGAGATTGTTAGATGTTGCTGACAATGTTAGTGCAAACATTAGAAGAACAAAAGTAGTTTGAATTCAGTATTCTGTATATGCTTCAACAGTGTTTCCCTCTAAGTACTTTGTTTCTTGCTGTTTTAATATGCATGCCATGAAGAGCAAGTGATATCCTTTGGCAGCATCCTACAAAAAAACCCAAACAAGCAAAAGCAGCTGAGCAGTATCTTTTCTATATCTGGTGGTTTTGACCATTACAAAGCACATGCCATGGTTAAAGAAATGTCTTTTTAAGAAAATTAAAGCTTTAGCTTCCATACAGTTGAACTACGAATTTTTGAAATTTAAAGCCTATTCATTCTTTTCAGCACACTGAAAAGGCAAATGTGGCTCAGAAAAACTACAAAGTTAGAGCTGCATCTTGGGCAAGTCCAACACTACAGTTCATTGCATTCAGTATGGAAATGCTTGGTTTACATATCTGGGCAGAGACTTCAAAGCCTTGTTGGACTGGGGTCTGAATTGCTACACACAGGTCAAACTAATCCCAAATGGACTAATTGAGCAGCCGTCTGGCTTTAGGATTACTTACTGCTTGTGAAAGATGCAGAGAAACCTGCTGCAGGAACATCCTGAGACTGAAATACTGTAGTTATCACATTGTTTGGAGCAACAACAGGATCAGGAGCTGAACTTCCACATCCCGTGGCTAACAAAGCTTCTGCTTCTTCATTATTTCCTCTCCACACCTGGCAAGGCCAGATTGGAAATGGTTTAGTGCTTTCAAAGTCTAAGTAGTTTGTGTGAACCCAACAGGAGTTATATATGCAATTTTTCTTTCCATAGGCTTAGGGTAGGATTCATCTCACACTGAATCTAAGAGATCTAATTAGTTAGTTAGCTAGTTACTACAGCCAGTGGAGACAAAAAGGTTCCTCCAACGAGTGAGTCACAGCGTATAACCTAGGTTGTCAGGGACCTCTGAAGGCCATTTGCTTGAATCCTTTCTGGTAACAGAGCAAGCATAAGTCAGGTCCAGGGGACAAAAGAAAAACATTTTATGGATATCATTGCCTACTTGCATTTTGTCTCTGCTTATTTAACTCTGTACAATCTATGAATATGCATATCTGTGTATACAAGGAATTATTACATGCAATCCTTATGTTATTCAGTAGATAAAAATCAAAGCTGTCATGCTACAGTAATATAGAGGCACCAGATAATACCTAGTGTTGATAATATTTTTTTTTAAATTTTGCATTCACTTTTTCAATGAAAAGTATCAAATCAAATAAAGAGATAATAAACTAATAAAATTAAATATGTGTATAATAAAGAATTTTTTTTTTTTAAAGTATTACTTCAACTGTACTAATAGCCAATTGAAGTTCAATCAAACCATGCATCCAAAAAAGCACATGCAGATTTAGGTAGGTATTTAAGTGAAATTCTCTTCAGGTAATTACTTAAATATGTGCTTGAGGCTCACAGTTTAAGTACTGAATTTCAAGACATATGTAAAATGGAACAGAGGTATAAATGTTTGCTGTTTCCAAACATTAAAATATTTTCCTGAATCAGGGTGTTTATTGGCAAGACTTAAATGTCTGTTTAAATAATGAATTATTTACTTTAATAATAAAATTATTTTTATTGATGTGTGTGAACATTTTTTTACTGTAGTTTATATATAAAAAAATATAAAATCAAATCTGATATTTAAAATAATGTGTTTGAAGGAAATTGAGTGGAACTAGTACAACCACTTGAAACGGATTTCTCTAAGCAACCATCCTAGAAAAGAAAGGGTTAGCCAAGGGTTAGTCTGTAAATGTGAGGATATGAATCACCTCATTTGTGTGACCAGGTGTTTGAGGCAATGGATGCTCAAAGGCTTAATTTATACAGTCTATAGACTGGCCAAGGTTTTGCAAAGTCACTATTGATTTTGGATTCTCTCTTTTGGCTGCTCAGTTTGGAATAAATGGAAGAAACTTACATCGTTCTACAGCTTTTCAGACACCTTCACACATTTTGAATTAGACGTTTGGAAAAGAGAGTGGGCATCAAAAATTTCCCATCTTTATGGAGAAAATCTCCAATTGACATAGGTTTGCTTATGTCATTCAGGGCAGTTTAGGAATTTAAAATTAGACACTTTTACTGAGTGGCATTAAGACTTTCATATTAGTGGAANNNTGTGACATAGCATCAGTTAATTGCTGGAGCTGCTTAAGAAAAGAAAAATCTAATAGCTGTGGGGTTTCTTCCACAGCCTTAAAAAATGAGTGCAACTGTAGTTTGTAAGTTGGTTGGTATAGATCAGATGTACAGCTGCTCAAGTCTTCCTACATGTTGTGAAATTATGCTTGCCCTTTATTTCAAGTGGGAGTTGTATTGCTGTGGAGAAAATGAGCACAAAACCACTGAACATATGCCAAATGCCTGAGAAAAAAGTGACACTGAAAAATTCAAGACATGTCCACTCTATGCTATTGCTTTGAGAACAATGGCTCTTGACAGCATATGAAAGATCAGATTGCTATCTTTGTTTCTGGAGATTAAAAAAAGGAGTAGTGCAACCTGGACAGCCTAAATACTTATAAAGAAGTTTGGTAGAATTATAGTGTAAAATTCACGGTTTTTTTATTCATTGGAGCAATTGAAAAGATCTTTTCTTCATGCTTTATTTTCTTATTATTTTCTGGTTCTTAGATAATATATACATTTTTCATATTTTTCATTTTTAGGGATACATGTAGTCTGATGGGACTCTGCTGGAGGTGGAACCTCAAGAACTGATGGAAATTAAAATTATATACAGGCCAATTCACAAAACACACAGACAATGGACTGCATGATACAAGAACTTTAGTTTACATTTCCCAAATCTTGTGCCTTGACAGTCCAAACCATAATAAATGCAAAACAGGGTTCTGAAATCCTGACTTCTTAAAGCACTGCTCTGCTGATCTAACCTCAACAATTATTTTACCTTCACATAACTGCTCTGGCAGCTTCCATTGCTATCTGGAATCTGGAAGTTACTGTGGAAGTTCATCTCCAGGTGTTTGCTTTCATGTGTAATGATGGTCCACGTGCATCTGCTGTTCATGGGAAAGTTTTGGGGCCAATGAGGGGACTTGATTGTACCATTATCTGAATGAATGATTCCACCACAGCCTGGGAAAAATAGCAACAGATGGGAGAAATGTTCAGACATTTTTGGGTGGTGTTCAGCTTTGAATGGTAGTTTGCTTCTGTGACTGCAAGAGAGAGAGAGAAAAACCCTGATACCCATTGAAACTTCATTCACCCCTCCTGATTTTCTTTCTCCCACCCCTGTTAGCATGGAGGTAGTTACACTCTAGAGGTGTCTCTTTGTACTTCACTTTATTTTCTTCACAAGCTCATTCTTGCCACTTCATAGCCTTTTGCAAGGTCCATCTATATACCCCTGGTAATGTGAATATTGCTTTGAAAGGGTGCAGAGATCAGGAATACATCTGGTACTGTGCAGGTTCCTCCACACACCCCACAGTGTGCACACTGTGACAGACAGACATTCAGAAAAGCACTTTAGGGAGAAAAAACCGTCTGCTGTTATATCCTTTTTTCTTCTCACTCTGTAACATGCAAATATTGCAGTTCCACATGTGAATCTATTCAACCTCCATCCATTTACTCAGGGCAAAATGGTGACTTCTCCCGCCTAGGCAGCCCTGTGGATTTCAGTTGAATTATGGGATGGGCTGAAAAACATGCTTTTAAAAATTGCTAACAGATTCATTTGCAAAGGGCAATAGCTGGTCAAGGCTCTGTGCCAGCTCATGTTTTTACACACAATAAGTCTAGTTAATTTGAAACATATTTGCAAATACCATGCCAAGAATAATTTATTAGGGCTATGCCTACAGTACTAGCAATCCCTTATTATTTCAGATACAATGTAGTAAAAGGATGAATAAAGAGCAAAAGAAAAGTTTTGTGACATCCTACTTTTTCCCTCTGAGTTAAAAAAAAATATAAAAGCTTTAAAAGGAAGATGTTATTTTTTCATTCTTTTATGTTAGAAATGGCAATTGTGTTTAGAAGGATGTGAAGCCAAATTTTGGTCTCACATACAGAATGCAGACCCAGAGATCCTCAGTGAACAGATGAGAAGAAAGCTGAAGAAAGTGAACTAGGTATCTATAGAAAAGAAAACTTTCACAGAGACAATACTGCCTATGCACATGGCACGTGTAGGCTAATGTCTACTACACCACTGAAGAGTGGGCTTCATTGCACATGAAATCTCAGGGACGACAGGGAACAGTATCAAAAACTTGCTAAAGTGACTGTATATTCATGCAAGCACAGACTATCGATATGTTTAAGAAGACACTCCACCAACTAACAGTGCAAATACAGCTCCATCATTAGTGGACAGAAAGATGATCAGGATCAGCCAGAGGGTTTGCAGCTGGAGGTGACACTTGGAAGCATATGCCAGCTCTGTACTGAGGTAGGAAGGCACAGTAGTTTCTGCCCTGCCATCGTCTGCCACACCTCCACTTACCTTGAGTCCTTTAGTGACTTCCTGAAGTACACTGCACAAATGGTGAGCTACCTTGTGTTTTTTGGTAATCCAGAGTGATGAGCATTTCAAGAGAAGGAAGGTAGCTTTGAGAAATGGGCCATTCAATCCTGCATACCACCTCCAAAATTGTACCAACATCTCTGCCACAGTGCAAAAGTTCTAGGCTGTTGTCACATGTGCTCTTGGAGTTCTGTCTGCCTCTCTCTTTTGGAACTGACTTCTTCCTAGTTTTAAGTGTTTAAACCAAATCAAGCTGTGAAACAATTGTTATTCATGAAGTGAAATGTCTCATAGTCCTTGACAATAGATACCACTGCCGGGAGGGTAATGGGGAAGGTATCAATTTACAGCCAGCAAGAAACTGCCAGTAGGAGGCTTTAAAAGTACAAAATCGATCCCAATTTGAATTTGTTGTGTGAGATCAGAAAGCACTGGATTAATACTTTATTTTTTTAGTACTGGCTTCTTTCAAGGATCCTGAAGATGATGGCATGGATTTCTTTTGCTCTTTAATGCAAACTTACCTAGAGATTCTGCTGTCCATGTTGCATGAAAGCCACCTCCTTGGACTGAGTGATCAGAATTAAAGATGATTACTAGCTTGTTGGAACCAGACTGAATAGTCCCAGGTGAGGTGTTTCCACAGTACTTTCCTATGACAGGGGACCCTGGAGAGCCACCATTCAGGATAGTAACAGAATCCCACTTACAAATGGAATGATTTTCAACGTGGAAGGCTGTAAATGTAAGCTGCAACACAAAAAGGTGACATTCAGGTGCTAAAACCAGTCACTCTAGGGGAGGGTTTAGGGCAATTCTAGACAGATCCTGTAGCCACAGTGGCACAATGATTTCTGGGTACACTCAGAAATCTGACACTCGCTTCATGTTGCTTTCCTGCAAGTATTGATTGGAATCTTGCCACTGTAAGTAACAGCATCTACTTAGCTTGAAGACAGAAGTGGAAGAGGAATTCATAGGTTCAAAACTGGCATAATTGTGACTTAACCATATTTTGAAACTTAGTATGTGCTTCAAAACAGTGTTGAATATATACTGGTGTTGAACCACTTTCCTGCCCTCAAAGTTTCTGTTCATGAAATATAACTAGCTATGCAAGCAGAAAGCCTTGGATTTTTTTTTTTCTTTATATTATTTTGAATCAATACACTAACAGCTGCTAAAAATGNACATAAACAGACCAGGCTGGACAGGCAGATCCTGACCCTGTCTCCCTCCCACACCAATACCATTTGTCCTTGGAGAGATATGCTCACAGGTGGGATTTCCAGTTCAAACATTTAGATTGTTGATCCTGTAAACTCCTGGATTTGTTGATGCTGAAATACTGATGTACACTGGTTATTGTCTGGCCCAGTTTCCATAATTTTTGGAGTTTTTAAATTAGTTTCGGAGCAGAATCTTTGTAGAAAAGTTTAGCAAACACACAGGATATTTTCCTGTACCTTTTGTGCATCTTCATTTCCAAAAGAGCCTGTCTAAGACTAAATACAAATTTAGCTGTAATAGTTTAAATTCAGAACTTTGCCAGCAACTGAAACTGGCAGCTTATACTGGAAAAAATTAGTCTGCCTTCACTGAGCATGCTGCTACTCAGTCCTTTCAAAACAGAAATCTGCTTTCATCTGATTAAAATTAGTTCTGCTTTAAACTAGTTTGTGGATTAAATAGAAATCCTGTGTTCTACTAAAATAATCCTGTATTCCCTGAAATAATTACATAGGCAGTGGTCAGAATATCATGTAACAGAATAATCAGGACTCGGGGTTTGCATTTCTAACCTTTGTTAGAAGCAAGGAAAAAATGTTAGGGAAATTAGTGAAAGACACTACATATGAAAATCTGCAATGTGTTCCCACAAAACTGCTTTTCAGGTATTTTTCTGACCCGAACCATGGATGTCCTGATTGTATCTGTGCTTGAAAGGATCAATCAAATAATTCAGTGAATCAAGTTTTGTACTGCTTGGTCATAAAGATGATTAAATTGGTCTGTCAGGAGTTTGACTGAAGAAAGCAGTACCTCAGGCAGATTTTTAATACTTATTGGGAAATTGGAGCAACATTTCATTGATGTAATTTGTACCAGAAATCATATTATGTTCCAGACTAACCAGTAAGACAAAAGTAACTTTTTGGTGGCTTGAAACTTTCCTGCAGAGAAGAAAAAACTTTAGCCTCCTGTTTATTCTCATGATAGTGAGAATATCTATGTTTTGTAAACACAGAAAGTAATTGTTTAAAGGAGAAGTCAGTGCTATGTTTTGAGGTCAAGTTATACTAAGATCCTTCTGTTTTTCAGAAAGGACAATCTAGTTTTGTTGTGTTACCTTCATTCCTTCTTTTAGGTAAAATCCATGGGAAGATATTTCATTATTCTACATTTCTGATTTTCCAAATTGTCTCAAATCTGTTTCACAAAACTCAAAAGGTACTTCCCACACTGTCTGCTGTGCAAAAAATTGTGACATGTTACTCACAGTAATGGTTTCACCTTCAGGGGCTTCCAATACCCAGGAGCAGCGATTCAGATTGCTGTAAGGCTCTGGGTAGTTAGGGCTTGAGATAACTCCCCTTTCACCTGACTGTATCCCACCACAGGCTGAAGAAAAAAAAAGTAACATTTCAACACATTTTCAGAACTGAACACTATAATCAAATGAATGAAAGATTATTCAGCTTGTCATAGTAATAAAATATATTTAAGATGTACAGATAGAGATAAAAATGAACAATTTATCTGGGAAATTCCAAGTTTTAAAATCTTTGTTATTGAACAGTGAGTAAAAAAATGCAATGACCTTGAAACTTTGCATTTATTCTGATACTTAATATAACTGCAAAACCTTTGCCAGCTGACACATCTGCCTCTTCCACCTTATCATCCATTTGTTTATCTCACTCTTAAGCAACCCAGTGCCATCCCTGGACCAGTACATCGAAGTCAAAAAGTTTCTGATATGTCTAGATAAGCCCCAAGGCTAAATTCAGCTGTGACAGGAAGAGTAGTTGTTCTGGCACATAAATGGCAAAGTGGTGTAATTTGCACTGATACGGCTTCAAGTGGATTTCAAAATGAGTGCAAAGGTTCAAGCTGCAGAATGCATTTCAGCTCTGCTAGCACTCCAGAGACCTATCTGAATTAAGTCAAACTTGGCTGGTATTACCTGTTATGTCCCTCTTCCCAAGAGCAACCAGCTGCTCTGAGTGTTGCACAGCATTGCAAAATCTCAAATGTGGTTTGGGGAATGCCAACTGTGAGGTAGAAAATAAGTCTGAGGGTTCAGCAGCTAGCACATGCTTGCTTTAGGAGGGTATAAATAGTGGCTAGCACTGTGTAATTTTGAGGACCTCTTTGAGAGTTAGTCCCATCACAACCATTCTCTGTATCACCAAATGACTGGTGATATTCCCCAGAAGTGCCTCAGTCAGCCAAGGCAGCACCTATCAAGCCACTTACCTTCAAACGTGTAATGGGCCAAGAATCCTTTGTCTTCTGTGTTTTCATCACTTACAAAGTGTACCCAGACCTGGGGGGCAGCTATAACTAGGGGCACAGATGGTGCAGCCTGACCACAAAGTCTGGCTATTAGCTCTCCATCAGCATTCCCTAAATAAAGAAAAGAAAAAAAAACCAAACATAACACTATTTGAGTCCTAAAAGAGCTACAATAACATAAAAGAAGAGTGCAAACATGCAATTAATTGTATTTTGACAAGAAAACAGAGAAGAGTACATATCACACTTGCATGCACGTGCATGATAATTTAATAACTTATTACCTTTCCCTAAAAAAATGGAAATACATAT
>VZTR01025963.1:7335-21081 GCA_013400775.1 Chaetops frenatus
AAGCTGCTGCATACTGTCTCTGAGAGAGGGGAGGCAGGGTCTGCAGGATCTCAGCAGCCAGGCCAGGGTTCACCTGCGGCAGGATCTCAGCCCAGCCTGGTCCTGCAGACCTGGCAGGGCCCAACCAAGCAGGCCAGGCCCGGCCCCACTGGCCCTGCTGGGCTGCACAGGCCCCCTGTTACCTGTTCAGAAACCAGAAGCAAGAGAGAGATTCCCAGGCTCCTCCTTTCTTAAATGTGAATCACAGAGGCATACTCAGCTTCTTAAGTGGTTAAAACAGAGTGTCCATCTTAGAACTAGCCAGCTAATTGTTTCTCTCATACCTGAAGGAAGCTGTCAAGTTCCTTGCAGGGAAAAAATCACTTTTGAACCCACAACACAATCATACTGTTGTGTTGGCCTTTATATGCTGGAAACCTTATTTAATATGTCCTGCCAAGTATGAGGGCTAAAATCAGACAACTGAAACCTAATTCAAGTAATGAAATTTTGATCTAAAAATAAAAATAAATCAATAAAAAGGGAATATATTGAATTTCTCTACTTATTTTCTTGCAGACACCAGGAAAGAAGAGCACCTTCAAAGTCAGTGTGAGTTGTTCAGGCTCATGTGGCTGATATGTTTTAGCCTGCTGCTACTGGAATTTTGGGAGCATGTCAGGCTTTTCCTAACTGTTTCCCATTAGCAAAGTTGAACTCAGATCACTGATTTCAAAAATACAAACTAATATTACTTTTTTTCAAGCAACTACTATCTGATTCTAAAAAGGTTGTAAAATACAGTACAATAATAGTCCATATATCTTTGAATTGTAGAGGTGTCAATATGGAGGTTTTAACTGTTTGTACAGACAGTAAAATCTTTGCCCCACTCTGGTAAAGGGTACTACCCTACAAATTTTATATCACCTACACAGAAGAATTCTCCAAGAGAGGTTTTCAACTAAAGATAAAGCTGCAAACTCTTTCAAAAGCAAGTATGTCAGGGGCTCTTTGTTTCAGTGACTTGCTGCTGACCGTAGTTAGTTCTTGGGGGTGAAAGGGTAAAAGACCATGAGGTAAAGCCTCCTGGTTCGCAAAAGGATTCCTTCTAAAGGGAATGCCCACAGAAATGGGAGCAGTAAAGTTCTGCCTCTTCAGTGACCACATTAACATTGACTCTTAAAATTACAAGAATTTTAATGATCAGGATATGATCTGTTCAGAGATTATACATGAACTGAGAATTTGACATTTTGCTTTCATAATTTCAGGATTTCCCGTGTGAATAAATCTGAAAAAAAATGCCATGGTCTATCCTGCATCAGACTGCCTGCTACGTCTACATCCATAGGCACATGGAATATGAACAATCTTGGAAGTGTTGGATTTGCCATGTACCTGTGGAACACCTACATGTGTATGTTTTGTGCAAAGTACCCCTTTTTCCTGGTGTTTAATTATTTAGCCCATGGAACAGACCCAAAACACTCATCTACTGACCTCAGCATTCTTTAGATTTTCAAGAAAAAAGAATCACGGGATCATCTATGTTGGAAAGAACATTTAAGATCATCAACTCAGCTGTTAACCTAACACAGCCAAGCCCACCATTAAATATTTTTTTAAGTGCCACATGCTCCCATGTATTAAATACATCCAGGGATGGTGAATCAACTGCTTCCCTGTGCATCCTGTTCAACTGCTTGAAAATGCTATCAGTGAAGAAATGTGAATAATAGTAGCATCATTTATCTCTATTGTACTGCCAATTTTGAAATAGTGGCATGGCTCTATTTGAGCCCCACCAGGACCACATATATAGGTCAGGGAGTGCTTCCAGCATCCATTGCAAGGGAAGGGAAGAGATTCCATTTATCTCCTCTGCAGGATCAGGATAAATGACACTTGAAGCTGAGGTTAACTAAAACTGTAAATCTAGTCAGAGGATGACTCTCAGTGGGAGATACAAAGCAAGGCAGATTAGTCACAGGAGATCAGGACATTTTGCTTAAAGTTACATTATTGAAGTAGTAAATAAAAGCTGTTATCTGATGGTCCTATGAGTAGTGGATTTGAAACCAATCAGTTTCCCCACACTGAACACTCTTGCAAACATGGCCAATAAGCCATGGCTGTAGTGAAAAAGATGGTGCAGTTCTCATCAGATGAGGTAATCTTTTCTGGAAAACATCTATGATGTAGAGAGATTTTGTTTCTGATACCATACCAAACCTTCAGACAAAGGCCACTGGCAGTATTTCTGGTCAAATCTTTTTGATGGGAGCTTCTTCCTCCCATCTAAGAATTTTTGACAAAAATGCACCCTTACATTAAAGGAAAATTTATTTTCATTTATTGAAATATGTCCCAGAATTCTAAGAGAATAAAGGTATAAGTTACTGGGAGGAACCTAATTTATGTTTGAACTGTAAATCAAGTTACTGTGACACCCTACAATTATTTTTTACAGTCAGGACCTCACTTTTATCTGAAAAAAAATGCTCTTTGCCAAAACTGGACTCTGCACTCTCTGCATTGCTTAGTTGCTCTTAGGAAAGAGGCAGATATATGAGGCTAATGCCTTCTCCACTAGTTACCCAGCCTGAAAATTGGTTTGGTCACCCCTGAAGTGCCCATGAAAATGCCAGTGCACTCAGTGTGAGTGAGCTGGGCGGCATTGCAGCAGCTATTGAAAGGTGGAGCATGCAATGTTCCTGATGTAGGAACAGCATTTGGCAAGGGGTTCTGACATCTCCTGGATTTTCTCCCCCCATCACTTTTGGACTCTGAAGCTCAGCAACAAAACGCTTTGCAGATCATTTAGGATCACTAAGCCACTGTAACTTCGGCTCTGGTCCTTGGAAGCGTATTCCAGTATTTTGTTCAGTTCTCATTTCTGAAGGGATGTAGAACATAATTGGACCCCTCATTCATATGCATATCTATAAATTCCAAGGGCTGTAGCAAAACAAGTGTGAAGATGTCATGACAAACAAGGGCAGAGGGTCACTAAGGTGATATCAACTGAGGATTTCTCTCTGCATTGTCAGTTCCCTCAGACAATATGAAATTACTTCTTCCAGAATAGATTGGATCAGCTGTCTTCTCTCTTTGGGCTCTTCTAAACATTTCTATTTATGTTCCCTCTGGACACACAAGTCAAAATAGATAATCACAAGTTTGCAAGCTAGACACTTGGAAGATTGTCACACATCTGTGCTAAATTCCCTAAGAACAGAACTGACAAGATACCTGTTAGAAATCCTCCTCTGTGAGCCAAGGAAGAGATTTCCATATAGTTCTGAGTGAAAGCTTAGGGCAGTGTATAAGACTACAGGGAAACTAAGCATTTTGCAGAATTGTGTTTCTAATCTGATTCTGGGAAATTATAGTTTGACGTTGCTTTGTCTTTTTATCCTCACAAAGACCCTTTTTTTCCCTTGTCACAGTGAGGTCTTTCTACTATTCACACTAGAGACTTTACGTGAGCCTTCATTATTGTTTCTTATAAAATACACTGATTTCTATCATCTTGTTTAATGATGTGGTACATTGTTTATAAGATAATGCAATGAACCCACTTTGAACTCATTCTATTATCCCATATTTAATGCAATAAACTGCTTAACAGGGCAATTAAATCAAGTGATTTCAGGTTAATGTTGTTAGACAGTGTTCAAGAATATGCAAGTTTTGTTTTGAGGATTGGCTTCCCTCTTAAATATTGGAAAATGTACTTTGTTAATGTTTTTGTTTGTATTCCCTAAGGTACTAATCATATTATTCATTGCTCAAGACCAGAAATATTATAGCAGCTTTCCAAACACAGGAGAGAGTTAGTGTAGCCTCTAGTAACTTGGAGCAAAGCAATGGATCTAATAACCTTAGAGAACTCCACAGGGTATTATGCAGCAGTGTTCAAAGCTTAGGAAAAAAAAGACATTTCATTACACAGACAGTAGAAAATCAAATACATGAACAAAACATAAAGGTTAAATACATTAAATGTTAAAAAAAAAAATCAAGCTGCTCAACCCACATATCATATTTGATTTTAATTTTTGACATTGATCCTAATGATTCTTTTTCAGACAGCATCACTTTTTTTTCCATATACCTTTTTTTGGCCCACCTAAAATTCTAATTCAAATAATATGCACCACACAGAATTGCATTAGGAACAGTTCCAGTGAAATTAAATCTCTATTGTGCATCTTGAGTCTGCTCTAATGATTACTGCTCCACTGAGTATGTAATTTAAAGTCTCTTGTTAATAGATGAGGCGCTAAACACCAACAGCTAGTTCTTCCAAACTTCACAGCTGAAGAGCAATCTTGCTTACAGTTGTAGAAATCTACTTCCAATTGGACTTTCATGGAACAATACTGACATCTAACAGCAGGAATAATCCTAATTGAATATTATTCTATCATTTCAAAAGGGGTCTCTTAACTGATATTTTTCTTTCTTAAGGTTTTCAGATAGAGTTGAGTATACCAAAATTAAGACCAACTGTGGACTTCTTACCTAGATTCAGATTTTCAAAATGTGGCTAAAAAAGACCCTTATAAGCAAACAGGTAAGAAAAAAACCAAAACAACAAAGTAAAAATATCATTAAATCCATTATGCTCTTAAAAATCTTTTAAACTTAAATAAATAAATAAATAATGAAATTATGTTGAAATAATAAATATTGGAATTCTCTGCCCTTCTTCAGACTGAGCAGTCTCAACTCTCTCGGTCTGTTCTCACAGGAAGTTTGCTCCAGTCCCTCAGTCATCTTGACAACTCTGTGCTGGAACGTCTCTAGTACGTTCAAGTCTCTTTTGTGCTGGGAAACACCATAGATATGGTGGCCTCAGCAGTGCTGAATAGAGAGGATCACCTCCTTCAATCAGCTCTCAATACTTTGCCCAAAGTAGCCCAGGATTCTATTTACCTTCTTTGTGGCAAGGACACACTGCTGGCTCATGTTTGACTTGGTGTCTGCCAGGACAAACTGCTTTCCCAATAGGTGATCTCTAGCACTGGTTCCTCCCCAGGTGCAAGAAATTTCACTTCTCCTTGTTGGATTTCATGAGGTTCCTCTCAGCCCATTCCTCCAGCCTCTTGTGTTCCCTCTGGATTGCCACGCTTCTTAGTCTTTTGTCATCAGCAAACTTGAAGAAGAGAGATTTCGCCATCACCCCAGTCACTAATGAAGATGTTAAAAAGGACTGGATTCAGTATGGACTCCTGGTGTACACTGCTAGCTCCTGGCCTCCAACTAGACTTTGTGCTACTCATCACCACCCTCTGGGTGGTTTTCAGACACTTTTTAGTCCACCTCAGTGTCTGCTTGACCAGCCCATTCATGAACACCTTGTCTATGTGGATCTTATGAGAGGCAGTCTCAGAGGCCTTATTGAAGTCCTGGTAGACAATTCCTACTGCCCTTCCTTCATCTACCAGGCCAGTCATTTTAACACACAAATTTATCTAGTTGGTCAAGCATGACTTCCCTTGATGAATGAGTGCTGATTACTCATGATAATTTTCTTGTTCCTCTTGTTCATGGCAATGGTTTTCCAGCTTTCACCTTCCCAAGGATAGGGATGATGCTGACAATTCTATAGTTCCCTGGGTCCTTCTTCTTGCCTTTTTAAAAGATAAGAGTGCTACTTACTTTCCTCTAGACTTCAAGCATTTCTCTCAGTCATCACAGCTGATCAAAGGTTGTTGAGAGTGACTTTGCAGTGACATCTGACAGCTCTCTCAACACTCATGGGTATGTCCTATCAGGGTCTATGAATTTATGTATGTCCAAGTTGCTTAAGCATTCCATAACCTTATTCTTTTCTACTGAGAAATTTCCTCACTCCATCCTTTACCTCCAGTCTTTGGGACTTGAGACTCCTGGAGTCTGCCATTGCTTGTAAAACCCAAGACAAAGAAAGCCTTCAGCCATGTCCTGTCTAACAGGTCCCTCCTCCTGTTGAGCAATGGACCCACAGTATTGTTATTCTTCCTTTCACCAGCTATGTACTTGAAGAAGGTCATCCTGTCTTTGACATCTCTGGCTACACACCTGGCAGTTCCAGATGGGCTTCATCTTGGCTAAGTTTGTCCCTGGATGACCAGATAATGTTTCTGAATCCTTCCAGGCTACCTGTCCTTGCCTCCACTCTGTGTATGCTTCCACCCTCTATATGCTTTCACAACTTCATGTTGAGCCCCTTTTGAATTCCATCCCATAATCTTTTACTAAGGTGACCTGATTTTTCAACAGTGCTGAGCAGTCAACACCTTTACACTTGGGAAATTAGGGTAATACGTCACTTATGACAAAAAAATCTTAAGTCCTAAACCATTGTTTAACCCTGCCAAGGAAATTAGGAATTAAACTTTTTTTTCTTAGATTTTTTTTTTTTTACGTAATCTTAAACTGAATTTCATGAAGTCCAAACGACAAATTTTCCCATCCATATGAGCTAAACATTGGCTGCTTTTGTGTCCAACTGTAGCTACTTGAACTATTTGTCTCAGGTGCTTATTTTATGATTTCTATTTCTATTTCAGTGTGTAAATTGTTTGCAAAAAATGATTCACATCCAAGCACCGGATCACTTCTTCACAAATCTTTGCTATATGGTTCTCATAAATACCTTTCAAAGTGCTACATAGATATTTTATGAACAGTAAGAATTCTTCACATTTAGACACATTTTGAACAAGCACTGAACAGATGTTAATTAAGCAGGACAGAATTTTCAGAACTGTCTAAATAAGTTAGATCCTGCACTCCCCTTGAAATCAGCCAGAGTAAACATTTAAACTCCTTGTGGGAGTGTAGAAATCTCATTTGCAACCATAATGGCTTCAGTGATGGTAACTTGCACTCATCCTTTCAGACACAAACTTCTTGAAATACACAGCTAAGTAAATGCTCCAGGACTACAGATTCACTGAGGTGCATTGTTAGGTTGGAAGGCTTCTGTCTAGCTGCAGGTTACATTTGCTGCTTGAACACTCATGTCCATCAGGAGATGCAGGAGTGTATTTGACAAGGCTGAGATGAACCTCACTTGGATGCTGTGATCTGCTTCTCACCTCAAAAAAAGGTAAAGGGGAGGCACCTTTTGGTGGCCATGTGAATTTTCTAGACCCTAATTCAGGAAAATAGGTCTCCTGCAAACAGTGCCTGATATCAAAAGAAAATTGAGGTTAGACAAAGAGGTTAGAAATTCCACACAAAGAAGAGCATGTCAGGTTCACCTAACAGCACAAGGTATTTTTCATTTGTTTTTGTTTAGCACTCTTGCTGAACATTCTTAAATATATTTTTTGACTCAACCATATATACATAGTACTTACATGCTTCAATTTTTCATTTTACCAGACCTGAAAAATGTTATTTCCCTCGCTTTATTTGACATAAAACTAAGCTACACCAGAAGGGCTGATTTTATTATTAAAGATTGCTTTAAAATTACAGCTTCTTTTTAATATAGGGACTACATTCTATTCAATCCAATCTCATATTTTTCCTCCATATTTTTTTCTTTCTGAGATATCTATCTCTAGGATAATTAACTAGCTAGTTCTAAAATGTAATTTATATCAGTTAAATGGGTCTGAATTACATTGTACTTAGAGAGGAAGAGTGAAATGGGAAATGCAAATTTGAGTTCATATAAGTTTTTTAAAAAGTGAGCACTAATCCTTCAGGGACTCAGGATTTGACAAAAGAATTATATGAATGATGTATGCTCAGAAAAAGTAATGCTGATAAGGAGCTATATCCTGATAATTCTCAAGAGTGTGAACTGAGTGAGCCTGATTTTTATTTATGCTCTCACTGCACTTCACACAGGCATGGATGGAGAACTGGAGAGGGTGACTCTAAACCACTTTTTTTGCTCATCTATCAGTTCTACATATCGAGAGATTGGCACGGAAGCAACATCTGTCCAGCTGTCATTTTCATAACACATTTTCTGATTCTTTGGTGTCTCTTACTGAGTTTATGATCTTTGGACACAACTGTGTATTCCATGCACCAAGATAATACAGGGCCCCCACATGGCCATGGTCCCAGTCAGTTCCCCTTGCTGGAATCCCATCTTCTGAATATCTCTTTTCAGCTGTGTATGACAAAGATATTCTTCCTCCAGACCCTGACAGTCAGGGTTTGCCACTCTGTTTTAAGGCTCCTTTCAGTTATATAAATGAATTTTGTGCAGTTAAAGGTGAGGTTTTACCACACTAATGTGGTATATAATAAACAGGTGGTAATGAGTGGAAATTATATTAGATCACAATTTCCAGAAACTGCTACAGCAAGTTAACAAGGCTCTAAAAAAATTTTTTTCTGGGAATCTGGACAAAATTTTCATCCCTCCATACTCAATACAGACTGGAAGTCAAAATGTTCAGAGAGAATCAAACTGCAAGATAAAGATGTCTTACCCAGGTCATTACAGAAAAATAGAAGTATAGGACATTTTGATTGTTTTCTCCCATAAATAAATCATGAAAAAAATTAGGATTTTTTTTTCTGCTAAATGAAAGATGTCCACGACTCAAACCAACTTTTGCCAAAAATTGTGAAGATGTATATTATGAATAATTTATGAGAATCTTTTCAGAAGAAGACATGAAAGCAAAAGCTCACTCTCCACCAGTTTGTAGAAAAGGAATATGGGACTTGGCAGCAGCCTGTTACCAGGAAATGAGATAAGTTGACCCAAAAGATCAGTTCTCATTTGTCAGTAAATTCAAGAGAATGTTAATTCACCTTTCTTTGCTTTTATTTTTTTTTAGGAAGACAGTTGAGCGTGTCATCTGGAGTTGTTTCCTCCTAGTTCTACAAAGCATGCTGTATTTATGTGCTTTGAAAGTCAAAGGCTCTTTGCTATCACATAAAATAGGAACATCTCACAAAGTATCAGTGCTGGGATTTGCATATATTATTACCACATTTCCTAATTATTTCTGGTTCTATTTGCATAATGAAAAAGGGAATCGTTTCTTCTCAATAACAGTAAATATAAAACTGTGCCTGTCACTCCTCCATAGGGATGGAACTTTAATTGTTTTGTTCTAAAGCCTAAAAGTTGAAAACTCAGAAAAATCTAAATAAGAAATAGCATAAAAAACAAATGAGATCCTCTTCAGGGACATCTAGGATTTATACTGAAATAATTTTATCATTAGCAATACTTTTACTTCTAATTTACTGACAGGTAAGTGATTCCTATATCTTCCCAGGTGAAGTGTCTAAATAACTAAATAAGCATCTTGGTGATCTTTCCGGAAAGTAGATGCTTCAGTTCTATTTGATTTTGTTTTACTATTAATGGGGCATGTCTGAGCTGAAGAGGTTGTGAAGATTTGTGCATTGTGGTGACACATTATCCTAGCCTCACTTTAAAGAAAATAAACATTTTATTGATTGCATATCTGTCTTTTTTTAGAGGCCATCAGACAGAACGTCAGACACACTCAATTGTTTTAATGGCAGGAAGTTTAATTTATTGGTGTTTGGTACAGATCAGGATAAAAAATTGTCAATTATATAAAACCTCTAGATATATTAGATCCTTTTTCATACTTAGCAGCTAAAAATCTAGAAAGGTTAGATTCATGCTTACAGTACTGTGGTGGGAGCCACAGACTGTGAGCTCAGTTCCCATCCCAGGCAGAGGAGCAAATCACTGCAGGAACAGTTAAGAGTCACAGCACATTGTCATGCTACATGTAGATGAGCCAGCTCTGAACAATATATCTGGACCAACTCCATGCAAAGACAGTAAGCTGAGTGGGGAAAGGAACAGCCAAGACAGTCCACTTCAATCAATTAATCTGAACTCTCATGGAAGCTGTGCAGCACAAATACACTGCTTTACTAATATGCACCTTCCACATTTTGGAGCTAAGGACAAAGCATAATAAACTGCAGAGAGGGAGATCCTTATGGTTTAATGGCTTGCCCTCTGCAACCTCGTTTACAGGATAGTTTTGCAGGTAAATGTCCGCAAGTTGTGCAATGATATAAAAAGTTAATTTAAATGGAAGTGCTGGACCACAGAACACTAAAACACACAAAAGTCACTAAATGTAAGCTTTGAGTGTTTGTTGTTTGAGTGACAAACTTGAGACAGAAGCCCAGTGTCTGTCCCATGAGTGCCTTATCCAAGGGTTAGGAAGTCATGTAGCCACCTGAGATCCTTTGGTGTGACTCGAGGTTCGCAGAGGGACATTAGAAGTGGAGCCCTCCAGAGTTCAGTTGCTAATGTCAGGTCAGCAGCTGAATGGGATATCCAAGACTAAAATTTGGAACATAAACAGCTGAAGATTTCTTGGAAGCCTTATTTCTGGCACTTAAACTGTGGTTTGAATCTGACCTTTTGTTTAACAGGTATGACGTTGTTCATCTCTGCACTTTGTTCTAACTGTCAGGAGAAGTTAATTGTAATCCATATGCTAAAGTTCACTTCTACAGAATCAAAATCTAATTATAACCCTGAAATTCTCTTTGTGCCATTTTCATAGAATAGAGGTCTTATAGACCCAATGAAAGAGGAACATATATTCAACAAATCCCTTTTACCTTGATGGTTAGGCATGGAAGGTAGCTTTGCTGTATGTATTGATTTGAGGATTTTCTGAAGTTTCTCTGAGTTTCATCTAGTCTGAACATTATAAAATGGGGTCTTTTGGAATGATAGATTTGTTCTCCATTAATTTTCATTCTAGACTTGTGTGAATAAAACCTTTTAGCTGCTGCTGCTCCAAGTGTCTCAAATAACAGTAAAATACCTGCAGACAGATCTTCACCATAGGGTTTGATGTAGCCTTGTGGTAGCACCTATTATTAATACCATGCACTTCTTCAGCACCTTTTCTTCAATAACTTCAAAGCACCAGTTGGCTCTGCCCAGGCCTGTGAGATCAGTGAGGGATTTACATAGGACACCCTTCTCAAAATGTAAGTACATGCTGGGAACAGCACTGAACATGAAAGAACAATGCAGCGTCACACAACGGTTTGCAACAAGGTTTAAAAGAATAGGTTATCCTTTTGAATCCTCCGTGAGTCTGCTGGGAGTGTGTGTGCAACTCAGCCTTTGAGCCTTCCCATGAAAGGCAAGGGATTTGTAATGCCCAAGGTAAATTAGTATAATTCCCTTGGATTTCAGTTATTTCAGTGAAACTGTAGCAGCAGACCAGCTGTCTTACGCAGATCTAAATGAAGGCTGAATTTTTTCACAATTTAATGATACATGTGCAGCTGGGGGAAGAGTATGACCTGCAAATGCCTTATCGCTGTTATTGATTCACGAGCCGGAAAGATCATATTTTGGCTTTTAGCTTCCACAGTGTCAGTGGTTAGAAAAATGATCATTTTGCTTGTCTTTTGACCATATCTGACATAACGTCAATAAGACAAAGTAAGCAGGGCACCCTGCAGTGCTGTTCTTTTCTCTGGAGACTCACATTTCCGCATGTGCATTTTCAAAATGCTTTGTTGTTTTGTTCATACAGATCAGCTGTGGCATCTCAAACTACAAACAGTGCCTTGAATTTTCCAAGTAAATGCAGGAAACCAGAATCAGTCATGAAAATCCATATACACTTGTTTTGGTTTAATTGAATTACATTTAAACACTTGTCTTAAAATTCCAATGTCGTAATATTGTTGCCTGAATAACTGCCCAACCTCTTGGGACATCAGACCGAAGGAGCTGGTTTCAACAGCTAACCCTTGACCTGAATAACTGGAAAAAACTAAAAACTGCTCCAGAAGATAAGGAGGAACACTCAAACGCAGAAATTAAATGGGATATTCCTTTATCTCGGTGCAATGGCACAGATAAAATGCTTTCCACCTTCAACCTCGCTCCATTGTGTGATTTCATCCAATATTTGTGAGTTTTCAAGTGGTGTGGTCTGCAAAATTTGCAAAAGATATAAAGTTATTCCAGAAATTATATGACCATGGTGTCCCCAAGAGAGGACAGATCAACAAGCATATTGACCTGTGACATCTTATTCATGAAATGTAATGCTTTGAATTCTATCCACCTTTTTCTCCATCTGCATCAGAGAACTCACCAGGACCTATTCCCTATTGAAGTTACTAGTAAAATAACACTGACCTTGGAGGACCTGCACTGAGTCACATAATCAAAATTTTGGCTCACTCTCTGTGGCAAATTTTATTACCTGAAGAGAAGGAAAAATGTCTTTCCACTAGCGAACACACTACATATTAAGTAATGATCTTCATTTCGTAGCATGGCCAATATTATTGTCAGCAGCTTTAACCATCACAGAACAATAAAAAGAACCACAAAAGAAAATCAAAAGCAGTCATCTTCAAATGTGAAAAAAAAAAAAAAAAAAAAAAAAAAAAAAAAAAAAAAAAAAAAAAAAAAAAAAAAAAAAAAAAAAANGAGAGGGAAAAATATTAGTAGAAATTATTTGAAATAAACCCAACCCCCTGACAACCAAGTATTATTTTTTTATTTTAGTGTAGAAACACCAAAAGATTGTGACCTGTAATAACAGACAAAATAGACAAAGTTTTTCATATGTATATTTTATTCTTATGGGATTTTCTGAAGAAAATTACTGTGAATAACTTGTCAAGTGTGCTGAAACAGAATAAAATCTGTAAAGCCAGAAAAAGTCAGCTACACAAAGAGGCATTAAGGAATAGTATACTTCTGTAGTCCTTAATCCAGATGTAGTCACCCAACACTAGGAAAAACATACCTGAAATTACAAAATCGACATGTAGCAAAATAAATGGCCATAGGGAGAGCATAAATAGAGGTGTCCAAAGGTTGGAATCACTTAACTGCATAACGAGAAATTAGGGGACTTACCGTGAAAATTAAGAAAAATACGGAGCACAGGGAAAATCATGGTTAAATTAAATTGGAAGTGAGTTTAGAACGAAAAAAAAGACATATACATCTGTATGCAATCCATATTCAGCAACTTGGTTTTTATCCTTGAAGGAGGTACTTGATTTAAATAATGTGGCAGAAATTCTAAAGGGTTGCATAATTTTATGATCACTAATAACATTTGTCATTATGTATGTTGCCATTATGATAAGGATAATCAATTCTCATGCTATGGGGCATAAAGTTATCACCAGTGGGACATGGGATTTTTTTCCTAGCTATTAGGTGTCCATTTAGATTTTTCTTGTTCACTTTTGCTAGTCAGTTTAGTGAAGAATCCTCCAGCCCACACAGGTCAATTCTTGCTGCTTCAAAGAGAGTTTATATAGTCTGTGCCAGGTGATTTTTATCCTGCTAGGCTGAAACGCCTCCTTTTGGAAGTGAGGGAATTTCTTTTACTGTAAAACAAAAGATGAATACAGGACTGTCACCAAAATTAATCAATAGGTAATACCTTGTCTTTATGCATTCATTTACTAGATTAAATGGGTCTCAGGGTCTGAATGAGGCTGGAGGGGGTCTATTCATAGACAGTATTGATCAGTTCATGTTCGTCCAAGAGAATCATCTTAATTGGGCAGGAGAAATTTGTCTCGAATCAATATCTTGCTGGCAATAACATTTTGATGGTGGAAAGATAATTTGAACTGACAAAATTTAAGAGATTATATTTGATAGCATGCTTGATAGCAGTACCCCAGAAACTGTGAAATAAAACCATGGAAATAAAGGAAGAGGTGCTGTTAAATGTTTTACTACCCTTTCTGAACCTCTCCCACTTTACAATACATGAAGTTTCATTTCAA
>VZTR01025967.1:0-52373 GCA_013400775.1 Chaetops frenatus
AAAAAAAGAAAAGAAAAGAATATTTCTAGTCACTGAATCTATGTATTTGTAAACAGCTCCCAGAGGCAAGACTAGAGAGCCAAAAACCTGGCTTCATCAACTGAACATACAGATAAGGAAGAATATTGCAAAAATTAAGGTAAGCCAGAAATAAATCCAGAGAAGAGTACTCTTCCTTTTTGCCTTGAGGATCACTTGCAGTGTATTCATTGATCTTAACAGAACATCAAGAAACATCACATTGTCACAGGTCATGGCCATAACTATTTAAATCATGAACAATCTTGCAGCAAGCTATCAGTGGGAACGATGTTTCCAAGCAATGACCAAAATTACAAAGTCTGCAGCAGATGGATAATGATGGGAGTCTCCCCACACTCCTTACACTGTTTCACCCATGTTGCTGTCATTTGCTCACTACAATCCCAAAGCTAAGGGACCAAGCTGAGACCTCTCTGATGTGCCAGGAAACAAACACCTCTCCCTCTGCAGGCTCCATATCTGGCACCTCTCAGCCCCCTGAGAACAGCCAGTATTTCAACCCCATCTCCCTTTTTGTGCAAGCAGCTTGTAAAATATTCCTTAAACAGAGGAATTAATGAAGTTTGCTGATGGAGCCCACTCAATTGCACAAGGAGCTTTCTAGCTCCACTTTCTAGCTTGAATTATGAGTCCCTTTTCATAACCATCAGCATGTGTTAACATTCAACTACAATATCCTAAAGACAGAAATGCAGCTTTTTGTGTTATTTGGTGACCTGCTACATAATGGGGGGAAAGCAGGTATTACTACCCAAGATTTCACATATTATTGGGAAAAGTCAATAGAGCTTTCACAAGTATCCTCTAAGTGTCACCATCAATAACGTGCTTTGTAACAGAGTTCTAAAACTGTTCATCAGCTTCTTTTCACACATCAAGTTGAAATACAAGAAAACTGTGTGTGCAGGAATGCAGAACAACTGAGAACACAGTTTATTTATTTTTCAAATTTATTTCAAATATTATTTATTTTTTAATAAACTTCATTTTCTCCAGCTCTCAATCCACTTCTGAGAAGTTAAGTTACTGGAAGACAAATCTGATTTTAAACAGCTAAACCCAATAGCCAATTACACCTCTCTAAATTCCTGTGAGACAAATATCAACAAGATATGCAACGGGACAATTCCCTGGCCACACGGAAAACTAATTTGTGAACAAATTCCAATGCTAATTTCAAGGTGGTAGGTAGTTGCAATAAAAACAAACAAAAACCACAACCAAAAATCCACTTCCCCAATATAGCTGAAATGAAAAATTCATATGATGGAAACCAGATTTTTCTAGCTCTTATCTAAGCTATAAATCAGGAAATAAAATACAAGTATAGCCAACAGACTAATAACAAATGCTTAAAGAAAATACTTGAAAACCTAACTAAAGTATTCAGAATTTTAAAAACAGAGCTGGCTTTGAAAAGTGCAGCTTATGAATGAAATTATAAAGTATGCTGCATTTGCAAGTGTCCTGAGCACTGAATATGGAATATTTAATTTGGGCTTTAATTCCACTGCAGAATCATCTGCTACCTTGTAGAATACATCGAGAAAAGCAAATAACCAGCAGCAGAACCACCAAACAAGCTCCCTCCCCGCAAGCAAAAACAATAAAAAAGATCAGAGGACAAAAAGGACAGAAATACAACAGATTTGATAACACTGTATTTCTGTGTCCCTCTTGTCTTGTTTTGCTAATTAACAGCTTTCCTTCTTGTTATGTACCTGAGATTAAGAGGTATAAAATACTATTTCAAAACCTGCTATCTCATTCCTATTTTTTGACTTCTTTGCAAATTAAAAGTTCTACTTGGAGGAGAAGGAAGTATAGTTTGGGCATGAAGCATTTCAGGTTCCAATTCATGTCTGAGTATTTTATATGCAGTAGAGGGAACAACCTGTTGCCTGATGCTACAAAATCATTTAATCTATTAGTGCTATCTTGATGGGTTCCACTCTGGTTTCAAGTAAATACTCAGCAGATTTATGTAAAGGAACAGGAGGATAAACTGCATCCTCACTACTGAAGCTAGATTCATGTTAAATCAGGTCAAAATGTACACTCTCAGCTTTTAGTGCAATGTACGTGTTGCAAGTTGTTTGAAACACCCGCAGTTCAGATTTTGGAAGAAAAATGTCTCAGCTAATTTATGCTAAATTTTTAACAGTTACGATTATTATGTGTGTGTATCTAAAAAGGAAATTCATCAAGGAAATGTCTTATGAAAACCATTTCAGATATGCTTGATTTGGAGACAGGAATCTAAACAGTCTAAAACTGACTTGCCCCTTTTAGGTTACGACAAAACCTAAACAACGAAAGAAATCTTGCAGAGCATTATTCTTCATGAAACAGCAATCATGGGCCACAGCCCAATAACAAATATAACCAAAAAAATGTTTAATTAAAATACATTGCTTACTCCAAGAAAGTGATTATACCAATTTGCTGCTATATTATGAGAATAAATTACCACTCGCAAATACAGTAGCAAAGCTAAAAAGTTCACTATCATCTCACAACAGGAAGACAAAACTTTCAGGTGCTGTAGGGCAATATATTATTGTGCAGAAGACATGGTACTCAAGTCAAGTACCTCAGGATTTGCTTCAAAGAGCTCAGTAAAGCAAGCCTTTCAAAAAGCAGTTTTACCATCCTCTGCAAAACACACCAAGAGCTCCTCTTCTAGTGCAAGGTACTATGAACACATGGAAAAATATCTGTAGCTCTGTATCACTCAGATAAAGGAGAGACTTGCATACATCAACCAAATATGTTCACTGAAAACCCACCACTGCTGCACATAGAAAGGTATAAACAAGATTTGAGACCAGGAAGAAAAACAAGCCCCACCAGAGACAAACTTGATACAGTAGGGCATTTGGACTTCAGTACAACCACTGAAGAATGAGGGAGGCAATCAGCACTTCACAGAATTCCAGTGACTTGCTAACTACCATTCCTGAATTATTCCTATAAACAACAAAGCTTTCCTACTTTTTTCTTAACCCCCCACAAGAGGTATATTTTCCTATTATTCATTTTTGTAACATAACAGTTGACCTATGCAAAAGGGAGTTTGCTCACAGAAGTCACTAATGTTTCAATTCGTACCTTTTCACAAATCAAAGATCATCACAACAAATTCAAACATAAATACCTGCTGCTTTTTCAGTGTTAAAACACTATTTACCATAAGGCAATGAAAAGACAAGGCTCCTATATGAGGTTTTCTCAAGCCTGCTGTGATTCCTAGCCTTCAATGTTACTTCAAAACACTATTGAAATAAGAATGGTTTAGCTTTCAATAAGGTATTACCAGAGACTCTTAAAATAAAATGAAGTGCTATTACATCTGAGAGAAAGTTCTTGTCTGAATTAATTGATTAAAAGATTAAAACACACGACAAACACCCCACTCCAAGCACAGGGACGTACATCTCATTTTCACATGGAAAAGAAGTTAACAATATGTTTTCCCAAATTCCCCAAAAAGCTGTACCCATACCAACGTTCTTCAATAGATCCATGAATAAACCAAATTGAGTGGGTAAAGAAATATAGTAAGGTTTTCTAATAACAATTTTTTAAAATAATCCTAACTAAAAGTTAGTGCCTCTAGAGTTTAGAGTTGCAAAGCAAGTTCTCCATGAAATTGGTAATAAAAGAGCAGATAAAGTGTGGTGTAAAGAAATACAAAATTAACACATTAAGAACATTAATGAACATGAAGTCAAAAATTACTTAATATCATAACAATGTGGTAACTATGGTGCAATGTAAGAGAAAATATTTTTCTACACAGTTTTTGAAACAGTATCATTCACAGCTCAGTGACAATCAAGAAAGGGATGACTTAGTAAGCAGTAAGAAAGGAACAGAGAATGAATCTATCATTACGTGAGGCAGAAATTTATGGTATGACCTCCTCTTGAGTAGTGCATGCAGTCATAATGACCCTAACTGTGAAGTTACACAAAAGAAAGATTCAGGGAATGGCACCAAGAACTAACCACAGGTCAGTTGTTACCATAGCAGTTACTATACAAGCAGATAGCAATAGATTACAATACTTTACCTTGGTTGAGGAGAACATAGATGTGGCATGTAAAATAAAGGTATTTGGGGGAAAAGAATAAAATTTATTAAGTCCACCAGTAACTATTTGGAACACAGGAACTAGGCGGAAATCAGTTACATCCCTGGGCAGCACACAACAGATTAAAAAAAAAAAATTGTTACATTTTAGCACAAAATCCTTGTAACTGTTGCCAAAACTGTAACTGAAGCCAGAAAAACTTACAGAGAGCATGCCCACCAACAGCTATAAGAACCATGTCCAAAAGGTTGGCTCTGTCCAGGAAATCTAAGCCAAGAGCTGGGATTTTGCTAGGATAGTACACAGTAAATGTGGCAAAATATTTGCTCTATACTTACACTCTTTCCGTATGCATCATTGGTGGACACAGTCAAACCATTTATACTGACCTGAACAGATCTTCAGCAGGATTTGGGAAAGAAAAATGTCCTCTAGCCAGTATTCCACAATCTTTTTCATTAGCCTTCAACAGGTATGCACTAAACTATCACCAAAGCTCAATTCTATTCACTTGGAAACTGCTTCTCTTTCTGTGTCTTTGGAAATTCCAGCCAATAGTGAGCCAACACTTCAAATTCTTAATAATTTTGACACTATACTGTGACCTTTAATGGAAAACTCCAGTAGTAGGCTGCACATGGACTTAAAAATTGAAAATCACACACAATATAAAGAGTAAGTGGTACCTCTTGAGATTTCAACTTTTCTATGTCAGTGGAAAGATCTGAGCTTTTTCCATGAAGACTGCCATTTTCCTGTAAACAGACAAGCAAGTAGTAACAACAATTAGGACAAGAATAACATTCTGTATTGAAATAACAGGGGAAAGCAATGGATTAGAAGGTTGAACATACAAGACAATTACAACTTACTCAGACTCTGTGTAAATCAACACAAGGAATAATCTAGAAATGTAAAAGGCTGTGTATCATTTGCCCTGCCTTCCGAGAAACCAATCTATGCTCTCACAATACAGACCCACACACTCATTTTAGCTCTTTCTCAGAGACATCTGGTCTAGCAGCACATGTAGGAGTAGACAGAAGTTATCGTTATTCAAAATCCTGAATCAGTAATTTGCTTCATTAGTAGAAAGAAAACCAAAAACTAAAGACCATACATCATAGCCAAAATTTATGCATGAAAGCTAGCTTGATTTAAACTGGTAAATGAAGTCCAGTGCTTTTTCAGTGAATTCAGATGAGAAATTCCTTTGTTCTACTTTTTTACAGAAGATACCAGCCACAGGACAACTTAATTTCTGGCTCTTAATCTTTACCAATTTTATATACAGAGAATATATATTTCAAGTGTTCACTTTTCTGGGGAGAACACAAGAATGAAGTTCTCCTGTGAAAAGGAATTGAGTTTCCTTTAAAAGAAAACTCTTGTCACCCAAATGACATTCCAGACTACCATTCTTTATTGCCTCATTTAAACAAAAAAAAAGGCTAAGACAGAAAGCTAGCTGACTTTACACTATTCAAATATTAGCTGGCTGATCCTCTAACATACAAAAAATGTGATTAATACAGCCACACAGCCAATGAATCACAAGTTCAAATTCCAGTTAGGTCAGCTTAACTCATAATTGGTTAAAATTGATCAGCACCATAATAAATGAGTGTCAAAACACCAAACACATGATAAAAATATGAGTTACATGAAGCTGCATAATAAGATTCCATTTCAAATGCAGAGGAGGCATTTGAAGGTTCAGCTCCATGCCCCAAGTTATGCTGGATGTTTTAAAAGAATGTCTAATTTCCATGTTGCACAGAAATATTTCTTCAACACATAAAGTACTTCTACATTTATTATAATTTATTTACTAATAATCAATGGAAAAATCAGGACTTCATGAGAAGCCTTTCTACTGCTGTCTTCCAAAGTAAAGCAGAGGCTGTAGCAACATCCAGTGAGCTGAACAAGGTCTTGCAGCCTACCCATTTCATTCCACAGCACAAGACAGCTGCAAAGGTGCAAGTGCTAACACAGCTCTCTGGCTCAAAGGCACTGAAATCCAAACATCAGGTATGCTGTGTCTATCTGGTTTAGGTTCTTAGCTCACTGTCCTTTCAGGGAGTAAATATTCATAAAAAGAAAACAGAGTAGATGAAAGGGAATGGGAGTAACTAGGGGGAAGATTGCTTCTGACCATTGAGTTGAGTTTGAAAAGGGTCATGTTATTTTAGGATATTAGACACTATCAAGAACCTTCAGCTCAATAAGTGGGATGGATGAAGCTGGAACAAGAACAGGAGGAAGGTATTTAAAATAAAAGCCTCTCTCCAACGTCATGACAGCACATGCTATAGCTGGTTAATGTTAACAGGGAGGCAAGCATTCCCTACACTTTGCCAATAAATCTGCTCCTAAGTAACACAACTTCTACTTTCATTTTCTGACTATATGTTAAATAGAACACATGCTCATCGTTCAAGCATACAGTTACATGTGGTTTATTTTCATGAATTCTTAGCCTGTATGCTTTTTAGCCTTAGAAATCTAAATTCCTCCTGTAGCCCATCAAAGTCATTAAAATCTCTAAAAGATGCTAATCTGTATATTTAAAGAAGTTTCCCTTCAAAAACTTTGCCAAATGATCTGCTGATTTATGCTGTACATTCCCATAACTTTCATTATGAATTATTATGTGGGTATCTTACCCTTGAAGATTCATACGAAGGACTTGGCTGCCCGCTTGTTCCCCAGGATGTGGCACCTGTTCGCTCATCCATACCTAGCAATAAAAAGAAAAACACAAACCTGTGAGAAATGATAGCAAAAACAATGTTCTCTGATGCAACCTGAAAAAACATTCATCCACCTCCATACACTAAGTAAATGCATCTGCTTTCATATACTTTAAGCAGTGTTCCTAAAAGCAAAACTTCAGATGAACAGCTTCCTTATTAATTAAGCTGGCTACAGAGGAACCTGTTCATTTGGACACCTGCAGCTGCTGAAAACAGGAGTGTAAAAAGCCAAGAAATTTGCCAATCTGCAGTCTGCCCAACCCAATCCACAAGAAATTAGCATGAGTAACAAAACAAGCACAACGATGTGAACATCATGGCTTTTTGAACAGCCTGATTTATCTGCATCTCAAGCGAGCACTGAAATATTGCAGCACATACTGTGAAACACATACTTGTTATCTACTCTTTACTCTTGTGTCTTGCTTAAGTATTGTAAAATGTGCAAAATTATTTCCCCTACTTGGCCTTTACATGACACACAAGATATTTTAGCATAACGGGGAAAAAAGGCAAGACAGACTGGTTATATTTCAATGGCTTAAAAAACCCACAGAGAATCATGGTCTCTTGCCCTACTAAAACAGTAATATTTTTTACACTCTGTAACGGTTCTTTTAGAATCAGTTCCCTTTATGCAAATCCAGGTTACAGCTCACAAGAGAAAGGGGAAGGAAAGGACAGGGAAATCTTTAAACACTGTATCAGAATATATATCCCATGTATTATCCAATTTCTATCCAAATTTATTTGGTCAAACCACCTCTAAACCACATTCCCAAACAGCTAATTGCAAAAGCACCTGAATTCCTACAGTAAAGTCCTTCATATAGGATAAGGCTACTATTCTAACAATTAGGGTTTTGATTATCTGCTTCAGAAGACATTTTTTTGTAACATGTGGAACACCTTCCATCCCAAACTGCAGGCTTCCAAGCACTCTGGCCTACAAAATGCAACTCATTACTCCCCTGTCACACAAACTTTTCTCATAAAGAGCTTTGATATATAGCATAAATTCTTTATGTGATATATACTATAAACTATTTATGAAGTTTTATAATGTCATAATTTATAAATAAGAACTAAGTGTCCCAATTTACAAATAAAAGTAGAGTGCAAGCTACTCCATACAATCATCACTAAACCCTAACTTTCTATTGCAGCTATAAAATTTGAATGCATATTTCTCAAGACTGGCCATACTGCAAAATAGAATGTAAGCTAATACTGTAAATAACTACCTATGGACTATTACTATTCTAATCATTATTTCCTTAAGAAATGTGCTTTATGAAGCTTTAACATACTGTTCTGACAAAGCCTGCAAAAGGGAACGTTAAGCTGAAAGTGCAGTAAATCACTCAAATAAAAACTACAGACACTTTCTGTGCACTGCAGGAAAGATCCTCAAGGTTGAAGAAGGCTCTTTGAAAATGCAAAACCACCACTCTATTGAGCCAGCAGTTTGGGGAAGTTTACTGCATTTTGCAGCTGACAGTATTGTTGTTGTTTCATTGTAACTGGTCCAGGAGCTGAGTAAAGAGTCGTGGCTGGCACTGACAAAGGCAAAAGTAATCTTTTGGCACAATTGACTCTTTTCTGCCAGAAACAACAGTGCTAGTAATCCAGTCATTATCATAACAAGTCTTCCATTGCTTTAGTTTCAAAAGAGACATATGTGGGGGGAGAAAAGAAAAATATCTTACTGCAAGACAAAGTCCTTGGGAAAGTTTAAGATACCGTAGGTGATATCAGCCCATTTCAGGAAATATAATCACTAGATAATGCTTATGCATAGAGTGCTCATATGCATGACCCCTAATCAGTAAAACATGCTATTCATTTAAAACTTTGAGGCAGTGAGACATAAGGACTTATGGTTCTGCTACATCAGCACATGTACAGCTAAAAATTCTAGGATTTTAATTCTATCATTTGAATTATGCAAATAAATTGCTTAAAGAAACTGCTCTAAAACAAAAAGTAACTGTTTCAGATAGGGAAGAACACTAATTTCTGACTAGTTCCCAGAATTCCTCTTTTCTAAAAAAGCCCAGAATAGTCAGCTAGAGTAGTAAACTTCCTTTTTGCTGCCAGGTGTCTTTTTCCTCCTTTTCATGTGGCATTTTTTATTCTTGTAAGCCCCAAACAAGCTTGCATGTAGACCTATCCCTTAAACAAAATTTTCACACAAGTAACATGCTTTCACATTTTAGATGCTCTGTGAAGGCTACAAGAAAAAAGAAATCATATACTGCACACAGAATACCAGCACTCTTACTGCTGCCTGAAATCTGGATTTGATTTGGAATATCCCTGCTGCTCTTGGACTCCATCAACTTAAGACACCAAAGAAGTGCTGACCTAGGTAGCCAGCAACACTCAACCAGAAAATCGGATGTGTGTCTACCATGGTGCTCAAGGAATCTGTTCTGCTTCGTACACTAACGTGTTTTCCATGGATGACAGATGGAAACTACCCAAATGTTGAATGAGACAAAAACCCAGACAAATTCTAGCAGGATGGGCACAAACAAACAAATAGTGCATACTTTAACATAGCCAAAGGTAATGCTATGTGACTTGAGCCAGGACCTTCAGATTCACCTTTTAGACATAAAGCTCCTGAAGTGGGTAAGAAAAAACATGGGAGTCATCTATGGTAATAAATTCAATAAAGTCTCAAAGCAAAGGTGTCACAAAAAGAGTTCTCACATTTTCCTGGGAAACAAAAAAGAGACCAGAGAAACTATGGGAATCATCACCTTTGTATAACCCCTTCCACAAGGAAATGCAGTGACCAATTCCAGTACCCATTAATTCATCATGGGTGTTAAAGGGCACAGGAAAGCTGTGACAGTTTAGCAGAGCACTGCAAAATGCACAGGCCAAGGCTGCAGTATCTCAGCCTTGGTAGGTAAAGCAAAAAAAGGTGGAAATTGAACTGTTTTCTTATAAAGGTCCAATAACAGACACATGCATTCAGGCAGACAAGAGTAAAACAAGGCTCTACCCCCACTTCCTTTTTTTAGTAGGCATTGAGGACGGAAAGTAACTGAAATGACTCATGATTTCATAGTTCTCAATCAAAATTGACTACTTCTATAGCACATACGTTGCAGTTTAATTAGGGAGTAATTCTGTAAGTGGGATGTGTGTTTGAGCAGGCCCAGCTGGCAGCCTGGGGCTGGGCTGGCTCCACAGCACTCAGGGCTGCAGCCCCTGACCTTGGCCAGCCGTGCCCACACAGCACAGCCCGAATGCAGGAGCTCGGCCAGCCCACGGGAAAGGCTGAGAGTTCCTTGCTCACCTCGGGGAGACCCGGCCAAGACACGAGGATGCTTTCTGGCTTCATGCATTGCATTCCAAACAGGCTTTGCTTAACATCACTTTTAGGACACTGCTGTGAGCATTTCAAACTACTCTAGAAGAAAACCTGAAGAAAACCTGTTGCCTCATTATTTCAACGTGTGTATTCATTCTGAAGAAACAGTTCCAAACGTTCATCTAATAAAAAAAAATTGGATCTTACAATCAAACTGAAATGAAGGTTGTTCTTGCTGGCATAAGACAAAGAAGACTATATTTAAAACTTATTTCAGGAGACACAGGCTCTAATGTTCGTGTAAACACGATAATATACTTTATAGGGTTACCATCTGCTATGATGTTGATCAAATAAATGATTTGACAAAAAAAATCACATTGTAGACTGTTATACTAGGTACTCAAGGTATGAGTTTCTATCTTTTATAGCTTCTTTATCCAATTTTGTTTCAGAGTAATGATATTCCTTCAGATAAGATTCAACATCTGAAATCAATTACAAAAATCCTACAGCACAAGCCATAACAGCTTTGATTGTGTTTTGCATCTCAGACACACAAACAAATCAATCTACCATTAGGCCATATATTGCAAAAGTCTATTGTGAAGTATGATACCAATTATTACCCAAAATTATATTTTAGGCCTAGACTTTCTAGTAGGGGGATGAAAAGAGTAATAATATTTGATGGAGAAATACTATACTCAAATATTTTAACTTTCAAAAGGTTAAGACTAGTTTTCAGCCTCTTCTTGATGTTTTCAATTAAAACTGTTTCTCTTTTTATAGCAGACATAATATTTTTAATAACATAATAAGACCATTTATATTCTAGCCAAGAACTCAAAATTCACAAGTCAGAGAAACAAGTAAATAAAGACAAGATAAAGTTCCACACGCTTATCACTCAGGGAGTGGGAGAAAACATGGATGACAGGGGGACCAGAATGACCCAAAAACCAAAAGCAGCTTTGACAATAGATACAATGTGGTAGGCTTCAAATATCCACAGCTGAGGGCATTAATCAAATTGAGAAGAGAAATGAAAGGCAGGCAACCTATCAATAGTCTAACCAGTTAAGTGCCATTGGGATAAATTCAGATGCAACATTAGAACTAGGTAAAAGACAAACCACTTTCATTTCAAACTATATAAACTGAGAACTTTCTCTCCATCTACCTTCCACAATAAAAGAAAAGCAAGGGGAAGTGCAAGCATGGAGAGAAAAAAAAATATTTCAAATCTCAATGCATACTGTTTCTTGGAGAATGTACTGTCCTCCAGCATACAGATACCAAGTCCCCCCCATCCCTCCAGATCAAAAAGCAAAGTTCCTCCCCAGTAACAGAATTGCTTATTAGAGGCAATAGTAGCAGAGCAAGATCCTTTTTTGTACCTTTTCTCCAGAGAAAATGAATGGAAGAGCTATGGATATGTCACAAACACCATCTTGAGTCTGTCATCTGGTACCAGCTCTGAACTTTACAATTACTTCAGGAAACTTCCCAATATAATTTTATTAAATTGCACAGTGCTGCTCACTCTCCTCCCTGTATTGAGCTATGGTGTCACAGATTGAACACTCAATCCATTATGCAGTGTAAAAGTGAGATTTCTCCTGGGCTTACATATTAGTTTCCACATCTTTCCCCACCTGCCCAGCCAGGTTCATAACCATGGGAGTTGAGATTTTTAACTAACAGCCTCTAATGGCTGGGATTTAAAACTGCAAGGAAGCCTTGCAGGGATTGAAGGCCCCGGAGGGGACATTGGTTACCTCAATTAATCCCTATGAAACACTGGCTTCCATTTGAATATTAATCTTTGCAAAGATCAGTTCATAAGATCTGTTTGAAATATCAACAGTGATTATTAATAGTAGTAAATAAATTAATTTTTATTTTTTAAATATTGTTTATTCTGGAGGATTCCAGAGCATGATTATCTGGCATAGCAAAGAATGCCAGTCATTGTAGAAATTATTTGAATAGTCAGAAAAGACGCTACACAAAGTACGTTTCTATCTATAGAACAGGTAATCACAATTAAAATTTCAGAAGAACAAAATTATTCAAATAGGAGAAATGTACAGCAAGTACACAATTTACCTAGGTAATAACCAAAACTTAAACCAATATTGGCATTGGCAGGCATTAAAAATTAGTTGTAACCTAACATATCAGCAAATTGAATTCTCCCTGTATGTAAAGCTGTTTAAAACCTACACAGAAAATTATTTGCAGGAACAGTATTTTCTCCAGACAGAATAAAACCTTGGGATGTATTGCTCGAATAACTTTTTCTAAAATGACAAAATACATTGTTTAAATTCAGAAAAAAATGTGAAAAAACCCATGCTGGTTCAGGAAAACTGAGGAAAAGCTTGAATTTGTTTTAAAAGTGTCTATTAGCATCCAAAGTCAGTACTGGTAATACAGTTCCTGTATAACTATCAAGTATGTTTTAGATTTGTTTCAACTCATTACCTAAATACAATTTGCTATTTAAAAAAAAAAAGGCAATTACTACTTTAAACTTGATTTCACAAATAATCCTATTCATTTCTTGCAATAAGGCCTATGTATTCCCTAAGAACAACACTGGGTTATTAATTCCTGTAAGAGCAGTGCCCTTAGAGAAATGTCAGAAATTACCTGTTTCTCTTTCCTCGTACTCTGTTTCCTAGACCCTAAATCATGGCACTGAACACACCAAGTGACCTGGCATGACCTGGACACTTTAAATACAATACGACCCACTCAAAATAAAATTGGATCTGGCATTTCCCACACAAACTGTACTAAACCAGAAAACTGCACAGTGCTGCATCCATCTTGCCAGAAAAAATACATCAGGTACTGTTCAAAGAGGAGAGCATATTTATAAGTATCACACATAAGTATATGTAGCATGCACTTGTTAGTTGTGTATAGTTATTCAGACAGTTCAAGCATAAGCTAATGACAAAAACTAGAAAAATTAGCATTTAAACTATTTTAAAAAGGAATTTTCTTATAAATCCAAGATGCTCAGAGCACTACACAGTAAATCTATTCTTCCCACCCCACCCAAATTCCCTATATTATTACAAGTTTTAATATTATTCTTTGATCCGATTTGAGGTTAAAATGCTAAAAAAAATTAAAACACTAACCTTCATAAATTATCCTGTATATAAATAATTTTCACATGTGTACACACAGGGTATATTTTGAGCCTCCCTGATTACAAATGTGAATAAAGCACGCCAGCTTAGAGATCAAGCCTTTAGCAGGGGTACAACCCAGAGCTCTCATTGACATGCAAACACACACAGTTAAACTGCTATTACATTGCATCACGCTGCTTATTCCTCTGTCTGTGTTGAGCCATGAAGTATCAGGCTGAACAGCTCTGACATGCAAGTCTCAGCCCCACAGTACCAGTTATCATAATAATCCATTCTAAGGCAAATTTTCCTGTGGTAACTTCAGTTATAATTCAACTGCTTTATATAACCACACACTTTAAAATATATATATACACATAAATATTTATATATAAAAACCAAATCAAGGCCAGTGTCACAAGACTGCACACACCAGGCCAAAAATATTCTAATACAGCCTCACAGGCAACAGTTACTGTTGCCAACTGTATTACAAGACAATTGTACAGAAAACAGCCAAATCAGGTACCAGAACACAATTAACCTCAGCTACACAGTGTATAACTGAGGTGCTAACTCTCATGAGCAAAGAAAACATGCCAAGTGTGACAGCTTTCCTAACAACATGTCTAAAAATGTTAAGAAATAGTAAATGATGAAAAATACTCTATCACGAGCTGTCCAGCAAATTTTGACCCTCTTGAAAACAAATTTCAAGAGCAACCCAAGGTCCATATCCTTCCATGGTGTTGATGACTGCCATGCATCTTTCTACACATACAATTAGGATTAGCCAATTGCAACAAATTAAAATTACTTTGTTGATACTTAGAAGATCATTAATACCTTTACAGTCAAATCTTTCAAGGAAAAAGAGGCCCTCTGATATATCAAGCAGAGAGTGGGGGGAAAAAAACAACTGATTAAGTTTTTGAGAAACAGCATATATTTTGACTCTCCACATTCATGAAGGTGAAGCAGTGGAGAAATCAAGAATCAGATAAAAAATTTGGAATTTAGAGGGGCAGAATTTTGAGTCTTAAGTATAATGACAAATATACTGTACAGTACAGCCAAGGAAATGCCAGTGTAACTCCACGTTTACAATAATGGGACTGGAAACAAAGATACTTACAGACACACAGTAAAGATCAGGGAAGCCTCAGTCTGAACTTGAGAAATCGTTTCATAAAAGCACGTGGAAAAAAACCTACACTTTGTCAAGGTACACAGTATCTCTGTATCTGAGTTTTGGCAACCCTACTGAAATCAAAAGTCTATTACCAGCAGCATGGCATCTCAGCCTCTCACATTAAAACAACAATACACTTACATCTTACATTTTTCATAAGACAAAGCATGTAGAATACAAAGAAGTCTGAAAGGGTTTCATGTTTGCCTCTAGACAGGCACATCCTCAATGAGATGATTTCTTACACTTCCTTGTTCTAAAGAGCACATCTAAGTCAGCTGCAGGAATTAACTCTCATTACTAAGCAAAACAGAAATTACACATCAGGGTTGGGTGAACTTGAGTTTGTCATGAGAATTCTGGTTCTTTCAATACAGCTTGGGGAAAGTGTAATTGTATAAAAATTTCAGCATTAAACATCCTCTTCTAACTCTGAAAACAAAGTTTATCTGCTCAGTATTTAAACAGGGAAGAATGCTTAATGGATAAATGCAAGCACTTCACATTTGCTCACCTAAGCCAAAGGTGTGGTAGGTTAGATCTAAATTAGATGTGGAAAAAACAATAGAGTAAATATACCTGATGTTGGCTTCGGTAATTATTAGAACCTGGCTCACTTATTTCTCTCCTCTTTTGCCAAAAAATCAAGAAGAAATCCTCCATAGTGCTTGATCTTCAATCAAGGCAGAACCTTTTATGAGGTTAGGGCCCCACTATTTCCCCTGCAGTACAATGAAGTGCACAATGGTTTGTCCAAGGGAAAGGTTGCACCTTCTTTCCTCAGTAAAAGAGCTGCCTAGAGCAAAATGTGTCTTCTTCTATTATTATTTTAGGCATGGAGAAAAAGAAGGCTTAAAGTAAACTATTAAAAAATTTCTAGAAACATCTCCACTTGCATTTATATGACTGATAATTTAAGCTGATGGAAGTTAGCATCAGCCTGCAGTCTCAAGGACTACTTTTTCCAGTATGTATTTTGTACCAACAAGTGCTTCCCCCTCCATAAGCAAGTTGGAATGTAGTAAGGCTCTTGCCAGATGTTCTCCTTCTGCAGAGGTCCAAAACCAACAATTCTCAATAATTCCATTACTTCCAAAAGTCAAAGCCAGAACGCAGTCTGAACAAACAGAGATCTGGCACAGCCTGTGCTGCTAGCAGGGCCCTGAGACACCTTAAAAAAACTCAAAAAAACCTACCCCAAGAGATCTTGATTTTCTCAACACTGAGAAGTGTCTTCCAACAGCTTATAAAACAGAGATTTTACTGGTATTGTTAAATCTCATTCTCAAATTAGGAAAAAATTATGTTCTCTGACAAAAGAGAGAAATCTGTCTTTAAATATGCCAGGTATCATTACATCTGCTCAAATATTTGCTGAATCAAGCTCCCTTGCCTGGGCTGTTAGCTGCCTCCTAAGCTGAGGCAGGCAGGCAGGCTTTGTGTTGACAGCTCCTTTAGTGTGAGTGGCAGTAAATGATGGTGTACCCACAATGCTGGAAAGCTGATATGATACAGTTCAGTCTCCTACATCAACAAACGAGGTGGAAAGAGGACTGGTGCCTGATGTTAATGGGCTTTGCACTAATATACAGCAGCACTGCAGCAAGTGAGATGTCTGAGGGAGTCTGGTTCACCTTCTATCCCCCAAAACATTTGTTTTTCTTCATTAGGTATTTCCACTCCTTCCCTTTGTTTAAAAGAAAGGCTGTTCCCCTCCTTGAACTAAGACATGTCACCACAGCTCATGGCAGGACTAGGCTGCATGATGCCCATTTTCCCTGGTTTCTCCCTTCATAACCAAAAGGTATCAGCTAATCTACTGATTCCTGCTGCACTTGAGGACAATCCACATTTTAACATTCTTCTGGTAGTATATCCATGTTGTTAGAGCTTTTAAGTCTGGAAAGACTACCCTTAAAGAACAAAATTACACCTTTAGAGAACCAGCAGCACGGAAGTAACAACTTCCTAGAGTAGCCAAGGCTCCATGTTCAGCATTGTGATCTTTAAATGCTAAAGAATAATTAAAATAGTTTAACTCTGCTACTTTAGCAGAAACATGTAACTATTATGAAAATATCTTAAAGTAGTATCCCACTAAATAAAAAAAACCCCACAACTTACTTTTCTGTTCTAGAAAATAACTACTAAATCTGACAGAGTCTGGCTCTGGTGGAAGTGAATCCAGAAATATCTCCATGTGCTAGTAAAGATCTTGAGATTTCTTCAACTTTACTTCTTAACCAAAGACTTCTTTCCTGTTTGAAGACTTTACTGATCTTCCTTTTATTTCTTCTGCTAGTTTTTCATTTAATACTCCATACATAGTCCGGTTCAACAGTGTAACATTTCACCTTGGCTTAAATCCTAAATATCACACTATTTATAGAAATCTGAGTTTTCAATGCCTTTCTTGTAACAAGTGTTACATGAGTTAAAACATTCTTAGTAAAATGCACTTAGAAACCATGCACGCTTCAGAAGCAGAACTTGGACAAAAGAGTTGGAACTGGAATTTATATTAAGTAACCCCATTTTAAATTGCCTTCATACTCCAACAGCTGGAACAGACATAACTGTTGCTGTTAAAGTGCACTCATGCCTTTGCTTTTTTTTTTAAATGAAGACAAGTTGCTCTTTGAATAAAAAAATAAATCTGCTGTTGCTGTTTCTCCAAGTATGCTGTTACAGCAGTTCTGTAGGTTATAGCTAGAAAATGCTGAAAGCCAATAAAATATGGTAGACAGACTTTCTGTTGAAAAATGCACCTTTATCTAGTAATTATCCTTCTTACAATAAGAATACAGTATTAAAGACTTTAGAACATTTACTTAAGTAGTCAGAAAGCAAGTAGTAATCAATAACTAATTATTTTTCTTTAATTCCTCCTCCCAGGATGTTTTAGAAGTCTCTCCACTTTTGCAAAAGCACTAAATAGTCTCATAATGTCATTCCTATAAAAATTACACCTTAGTTTTAGGAATCAATTTCTAGGGATATTTAACCAGAATACTGGAGTGAATAATATTACATTAAAAATAAGAGAGATGTTGTAATATTAATATTGCAGGTAAGAAAGAATATGAAGTGGAAGGATTCTAAAACCTTTCAAGTCCCCACCAGCACTGTGAGCACAGCAACCAACAGACCTGTCCCATCAGCCAACCTGCAAGTACAGCCCCACAAAACCTCCTCTGCAATGTGAGCCTTCCCACAGGCAAGCAGCACTTCCCAACTCCAGCAAGGGATTCTGATGCAGGAAGCACTGCCAAACAACAGCTTATGAGTCAAGGTTTATGTGTGCAAACACAGCCTATCTTCCCAACAACTAAGGGCTGGCTGCCACCCAAAGGAGGCCATCCTGCTTCCCTTAACACTTCACTGTCCCCAGTGCCCACAGCCTGGCTCTTGTATCTTCTTCCCTCACACTAGCACCAGGGTTTGTAGGGACCTGCAGTAAACCCATTCAGAAAGAAACTAGTAGAGAACAGACCCCTAAAAATAACAAACCCTCACTGGTTTCTGGCCAGACTCGCTCACAGAAGTATTTCACCACCAAGCCAGAACAGCACCAGTGCTGGCAGAAAGGAGAGGGAGAGCACAACAATCAGACAAGGCCAAAGTCAGGGTTGTGTGAAGGGCCAGGGAAGTCAGCCCATCACTTCTGCTACCATTTACTACCTCTGAGACTGGCTGTATTTAAAAGGGAAAAAAGGAGTGATTTATTTTCAGGGGAAAAAATAAAATAAAAAAACCCTATTCATCACTATATGGTGATGCATAAAATCCTGCAGTCTACTTTGGGACTACTGCTTTATCGAACCATTGAACTGTACTATGCCAGTATGTGAGAAAACTGAAAAATTGCATGTTTCAATTACATTAAATACCAATAATATCATAGAAAGTCTTAAAAATATTGGATCCGTTCCATGTTAGGGTAGAAACCGGTTATCAGGAAGTTCAACACTGCCAGAAAATTCCCACACATACTTTATTGTTCAACTACTAGAATTTTAGCCAAAAGTCAGAAGAAGGGTAAATTACTACAAGTAAATGGCAACAAAACCCAAGCATTGTCCTTCCCTCTGCTTATTCTGTAATTAAAAAGAAAAAAAGTAAGAATTTGTATTTAAAAAGTTCAAGTACATTTTGAAGTTTAGACAAAATGACTCTTGGGTTCCATGTGCCTAGTAAGTTGCTTCTACAAATAATGATAATCCCGTTTTCTCTTTTGCGTTTTAGAATCTTAAGCATTGCCAAAACAAGTCACTTTAACCACATGGCCTCTTCGGGTGGCAACTTTGTTGGTCTTAGATCCTGTATTCAGTTCCTTATATAGATGTTTTTAGCTCTGGCAACAGCTTTCAGACTTCGCTTCATTTTGTACTTTACTTGTTCATACCGCAACACTTCAATACAATGAAATTTCTATAAGTGCCCAGACTTGCTCAAACACTAAAAATAAAAATGTTACCATTTATAAGGGTTATCAAATAATTTTAACACAAGACAGACTCTTCCCATTCTGTTAAATATATAAAATAACAAAAACGAGAACAGAATTTCTGCCTTTTTTAAAAAGACAACCATGCTTGGTATTTGGGAAAGAATTTCTTATATTCCAGTCAGGAAGAATATTATTACTTTTCAATATAATAATTTAAGTATTTTGCATATTACATTTTGTGGAAGGATAATAAGGCATCAAATGTCTTCACATCCCCATTTATAAGGGAAGGATTATTGAAGAAGGTTCAGAAGAAAAATATCAACTCTCCCTTCCAGATGCACGAGAGCATTCTGAAGATCTGAAGGTTCACACATGTAATAGGGCAATTCAGAAAAAACATCACACACAGCTCCACAACATATGTTCACGTGAACTAAAAATGCACAGCTTATTCATTGGATAAGGCTGACCCACATACTCCTAAGAAAATTAGGAAATTCCTGTAAACTGAAGTGAATTCATAACTTAACACTCGTCACCTGAACTCAAACAAATGTGACATGCTCACATAACTGAAAGGCTAAACAAGATGACATTTGTGTCCTTTTGTGCCCATTCCACAGACACATATGGGATTTCCCTGGCAGCCAAACCAACACAAGATCTTGACCAAATTTCCACAAGTTCTATGAAAGCCCAATGAATTAAACAAACACGTATTAAGACACCTGGCAGGAATCATGTGAAACAAAGGTAAAAATTCAAGTACAAGAGCTCCAGTAGCAGTTTTGTTCTACTTCATTTACTTAACACGTAAAGCTTATATTTAAAAGGTCACACAAAGGAAATAAACATGTGCATCAGTCAGGTGTATATCTGCAACTTGGCCTTTAAAAAAACCTCTGTATATATTACCAACTACAAATTTACTTTCAGGAATACCAATTTTTGTTTGGATTTTGTTTCTTGCCTTTTTAAAGAAAAACCGAACAAAGAATACATCTGAAGCCTTCTACATTTTTAAGTTTACTGTTGAATTTCTAAACATCAGAGCAGACCTTGCCCTGAGTAAGATATATATTCTTAACCAATTATCAATAAACTAGAATACTGTATACACTTCAGTCCCTAAGATCTCTTTTGTTTTTATTCTCCTAAAGGACTCTGAGCAATTATTATTTTAATGTTGAGTGTATTATGGGACAAACAAGAAAAAAAAACCTAAAAAAATTCCTATGAAGTATTACACTAGAAAGAGGACAAATAACAGAGTAAGAAGAGCACAGAAAAACAATCAATACCTGCTTTTATTAAAAAAGGTTCAAAGTGAACACGAACTTCACACATGGTGGAACCTCCTAAGACATGAGAAGCCTTTAAGTCATCTGAGGACTAATTAGCTTTCAAGAAGTCTTAAAATCTAATACACCCTACTCCTACAGAATTTTAATTGAATATAGATTCTTAACTCTTACATTGTAAAATCAGAGTCTAGCAGTTTATAGGAGAGTGCAAAAATACAGATGCAGCTAAGCCACTTCATCATATTTTCCATTAAGAATGAAATGAAGTACAGTTGAAATCAAAATTCTGTATTTGCTGTACTTGATTTAATCCAGAGTAATGCCATCTATAATGCTGCTTACAGAGAATAGAAAAATCTGCTGTGGTGCCTATATTGATCTAGTGTTGTACTGAACACTTTTTCTATTGAGAGTCAATTACATCTCCTTCACAAACACATCTCTCATTCTAACACAGAGTTTACAATTTTTTTACATCACAATAAATTTTCTGCTAAACAGAAAACATTAAAATTATAAAGAGGAACATCTGTATTTTAAAAAGATTTATCAGTCTTAATATTAGGCCTAAGAAAAATACTGACTAGAATTACAACAGTGTCATTATTATGTGTATGCCATCTTTCACACAAGAAAATCCACTCAAAGACATTTTTTAAAACAGATCCAAAATTAGAAGTCTGTAACTGTAGCAATCTTAAGGCTGTTAAGCTTCCAGACCACAGCCAGTTCATAGCAGGGCTGATTAGCTCAATCACAGCATCTTGCTAACAGCAGTTGAGAGCCCCAGACTGAATCTAAATCACATCAAGCAACTAAAACACAGGCAAAAGTACTTTATCCTCAAAGCATCAGGTACACTAACATAAAAAGAATGGCTAACTGTCAGAAGCTCATGAGTTAACTAAAACCCTATGATACATGTTTCCATAAATAGCATATATTTCAACCAAAAAAAAGTATAGAAAGTCCCAAAATCGACTTCATGAACACTCTTAAATGATGGAATACTGTCTGAAGTTAGTGACTGCAAATATGGTTACAGCACCAAAATGTTATTGGGGGTAGAAGACAGTATGCTATTGAGAGAAGGGGAAATAAGAGCTGACTGCTACAGGGAGGTTTTTACCAGCTTCTTCTTTGTCCCTTGATGTTGTCAGCCTCACTAGAAAGGAAAAATATCTCTAGGATTAATTTTGCCTAAAAAGTAAACTTGTGCAACTGAAGTAATTCAAGGCCACCAACAGCCTGAAGAAGAGTGAACCACCTGTAGAGGTCAGCATTCTAAAAGTGTATCAGTAAAAATGTAACAAATCATCAAATTCTCCCTTTAGGAGAATTTTGATACTGTGTGTATTGAATAATGAGAATCCAATGCATCTATACACCTGCATGTATCCTCTGTCCTTTAGACAAACAGAACAGAAATACTTTTGCTCTAATTAATACAATGTGGAAGAAGATGAAAACAAAATTCCTGAACTGGTTGATCATAGGAGTAACACTTGAATAAAACCAGTTTTCTATGGCAGAATAGAGCCACCATTGTGAAGAAATATTTAATTAATTTAATATCAAGAATTTCTAGAGAAAATTAAATAGGAAAACCAATACACAGATGGCATGGGTAACTTTTAAATTTACATTAAAAGATTGTCACAGTATATCAAATGATAAAATTCCTTCCCAGAGAGAGAAGAGTTTTGCTCAGCTCATACCATAAAATGAATATGGCAAAGGGTCTTTCTGGAAGACTGAGAAATACATGCTCAAATAGTTCAAACATTTAAAATACTGTACAATTCAAATATCTTTTACTAGATCATGAAAATGCATTAGATAGAAAATAATAACTGTTTTATTATTATAAGGTAAAAAGAATCATAAGGATTCTGATCATTGCTTTTTTTTTTTTTTTCCTGGATGTGTGGCAAGATATCAGGTTTAATCTAAATTTCCTGTTGATTTCAGCAGGAAAGTAGCAAAAAAACAACTGCTACAGAGAATCTCTGATTTGTTTCTTTTGGTTACATGTAATTCTTCTGTGCTATCCCAGGCACTTCAGGTGAGCTTGCTCTTTGCATGAAGAGAAGCAACTTGAGTTTGAGCTATAAAACTAAAAAGGAAAGGCTCACAAAAAAAGTAGTTAAGTCTTTTTCATGGGAAAAAAATTAAAATGTGTGTGCATATGTATCTATATAATGACCCTCTAGCAACAAAATCAAGGTAATTCAAAGTGGTTTTCAAGAAACAGTCAGACATCAACGCTATGAAGGAAGAGAAGGTTCTCCTGCTTGAAATGGGTCAATATGAACAGAGTGGATTTAAACAAAATTGTGTTTCACTGTGGAGCACTAACTTACTGGTTTTTAAATATTTTAATCTCATTCTCTTATGTTTGCTTACCATTTTATTTGGTCTTTAGGACATGCTACAGATGATTATTTATTTTGTGACTGCCAATCCTTCCCTTTGGGAAATAGTTTTTGTCCAAGGTTCTCCAAGTTTCCATCCTCCTCCATACACTTCCCATTCCAGTATTTGGCTCCAGCTGTGAATTGTACAAACAACCCCATCTCCAGACAATCACTGAGGAGGCAGAGCCTGGCAGCAATGGTCAATTGCTGGATCTGACAAGGCCTCCTGGTTTAGGAGTCTCCTGACAAGTCACAATCTTGGCTGTTCCCAATTTTTTGTATTAAAAACAAGGAATCCGTCTACTAATCCAGAATAATCATGTTATATAAGTATGCAGACAAAGCAAGAAAAAAGGTCTTTGAATAACACAGCCTTTGAGAATCCTACCAGCAGAACTCCCTGCATCAAGGAGCTCTGCACTCTTCAGCCTATTTAAGCAGCCTGAGTGTGAAGGAATTACTTGAGTGTGTGACCAGAATATTAAATATCTCACACTGTCCAGATTCACAGCGAGCCTATCAAATAACAGAGTAACTGCTTCTAAGCAAAACTTCTTTCCTGACTACACACCATCAGTAGTACCAACAACAGCAGCATCCACACATTTACCTGCCCAGTTACACACCACTTTCAGTTGTGTACCAGTTTGGAGAAAACACTACCATAGCTGGCAAACATGATCTTCCACTATCACTACCAGAGCCACTGGATGCAGTGACAGACACTGTCCTCTTACAATTTCACCTAATTTTAGGAAGCACTCAAGTACTCAGCCATTTCTGAAAGTCTTAAGTGGATTAGCATTTATTTAAAAACTCACTTGAAATCCTGTCTTATAAAGGATGTGTTCTCTAAGCCTGCAAACAAAAAAATACTTGCAGTCACTGTGCTAGAAACATTGCAAACCTCAAACAGAAGGTGCAGATTCCTTGTCAATAGATTTCCACTGCATACCCACATCTGTAATAAGTAACAGCAAAAGCAGATAAGAAAAAACAAATGGTTCCACAGCTAAGAAAACAAATATATACATATATGTACACATTAACCTGTATAAAATTATATATTTATAGAAGTTTCCTTCAGGCATTCCAGATCACGACTCCAGGTTAAAAACAAAAAGCAATAAAATTTTTTTCAAAAATTGAAATTTACATGTCATCTTTAAAAATGCAGAGGAAGGCATTTTTCTATTGCTATTACTCAGCAAAAAATACACAAAAACATGAGCCAGAGAGTTTCAGCAAGTTTTATGTCCCTGGTGGCAAACTTGCAGTTAACCATGGAGCCTCACCTTCAAAGTCACTTAGTTTAAAATCATTGATTTCTCTGAAAATACTGTGGATTCCAGCAAAGTGCCAACAGGGAGTGAAATGGTCTGGGAGGGAGAGTAAACAAATAAAGGACAAGGAAAAAGAAGGGACATAGATGAACAAAGTGCAAACGTTTGAGGAGCACCAACATAAGTATTTCCTAATAACCGAGGCGTGCACACCCAGCCCCCGGCCCTGCCCTCGCAGCCGGCCGGGGCTCCCTGGGTGCTCGGGAGCTGCAGCTGAGCCACCAGCGCGGGGCAAAGGCAGGCTCCTGGTGCTCACCTAAGCCAGGCTACTTTTTCTGGATGACAAAAAGGTATGGCAATCTGCATTACTACTCAAATAGATCTGGTTTTAAAAATAAATCAAACAACATGAAGAAAGCTCAAATGCAAACGCTCACGCACAGCCTATTGCCTATGTTTTAATCAAGAACAGAAAGAAAAGAAAATGAGAACAGATATTACTTGGCTAGATTTAAAGGAAAAGGACAGTCTTTTTCAATAGTGGGCTCCATTTCTCAACATGACCATGTTCCAAAAGATTAGATAACAGTATCAGGCAACATCAGACTATTAATGACACAACCTCACAGAATGGAGAAAAGTATTTAAGCGTGATATTGACTTTGTAAGATTTAAAATACCAGCACACAAACAACCCATCCTTTTCTAACACGTTAACATATTCGTATTAAATGCTTGGATTAATGGATTTTAAAGGAGTCATACCATAAATTAATTCTGATACATCTCAGCAAAGTTGCTGAAGAAGAAGAGGAAAAAAAAAAAAAGAGAAAGAAGAGATCAGCATTCCAGAAGTATCCCCAAGGGAAAGCAGCAGCCGATCATGGCACACATTACCTCTGCCCCTGGTTCATCCATCTGCTGCACCTCAAGGAATGCCACAGGGGAAGCAAACATGTGGAGCACAGCTAATAACAGCAATTCTGTCCATATTAGAAACTAATTATCACCCTTTCCTATCAGGATCAGTGCTTCCAGAATTATAAGCAATTTACCCTACAAAATGCAGTCTAGAATTTACCACTCAATAACTCAATAGATTATTTTAAAAAAACCAAACCAAACCCCCCCCCCCCCCAACCCCACCCCAAAAAAACCCCCCACTGATTTGGACTTAGATAGAATACAAATTATATTTCTTTTCCGCTCAATACCACCCACTTTCTTGCATCTGAAGATTTAAATTTTTGGGGTTTTTTTTTAGCGCACAGAAGGGAAAAAACCTCTGCTTAAACACAATTCTGTGCACTTAACTCTCAGCTTAAAACTGCACAATTACTGTGATTAAGTCTATGTAAATCTAACAAAAAAGACAAACATTGAGTTTGTATTGTATTAGCCACCTTCTGGAAATAACAGCACGAAATCTCATTGCTCTCTACCAAATACATTCCTTTTCATTAAATACACAGACCATAAAACTACAAAATGAGATTTAAAAGCTGTGAATAGCATTTCATGTACTGACCTCGCAAACAGAAAACAGAGTTTCTCCTTGATCTGCTGTCATTCTAACAAACTAAAAGTTAAGAACTTGGAGGATTGTTGAGATCCCTCAACATTAGGCCCGTCTACAAGAACCTAATTACTTGTTCTGGAATCAAGTAAACATTGTTTTGTTGTAATTAACACCACTTATTTGAGGCACTACTTCTGCACCTTTCGTAGCACAATCCAAATAACTGAGAAACAGTGAACACCAAGGAAAATCATATTACGAGTGAGTGCAAAGACCTGAATAAAGAGCATCAGAGATGGATCAAAACAGTGTTTCTCTCATAAGAATCTTAATTTCTATTTGTTTTCTATTCATCCATTCCTCAAGCCAAGTAAGTACTTCTTTAGCCCTGACCCAAGTTCTGTCTCACAGCCTACCAAGACCAAAGCAGCCTCTTCCAGATTCCCTCAAAGGCCATCCTGGTTAGCCAGCAGGTGCCACTTTTTTGATAAAGACAAGGTCAACATTCCCCTAAGGATTTGAGCAAAATGCCTCCTCGAGCGAGCAGTCTGGGGTTGGAACTTGGGTCTGCTCCCTTGAGACTGCACATGCTGGCTCTGTGCCTTGAGGTAGCAATGTCAAGAACTGTTAAGGATTTACAGAGAAGTCTCATGGATTTAAGTGAAAAGCATTCTAACAGAAATCACTAAACTACTTGGTTTGGACCTTGGAAGAACACACAGATATTACGCTTAAAACATTTTTAGATGAAAATGAAATGTTCCCTAAGATATTTGACTCAAAAGTAAATAGAATTTAGAGCCAAACACTAAAGAACTGTAATAATGGAGCAGAGCTACTGCTTTTTTTAGTACACAGACAAATGTAATACCAGTATACATTCAAAGTACTTACAAAGCTTTTTTTTTTTTCTAAATCAGGAATAGACAAGCCTGTATTTATGATCAACTATATCCTTCAGCATGAAGGGATACAAAGCACAAACCTAACGCAAAACATCAGCAACTTGGCTTAATAAGATTACAGCACATTAAAAGGTGCTCATAAGCATTTTCTATAAATGAAATGTAAAGCCTGATGACTACATACGAGCTGGAAGACCAACCTAAGCTCATAATGAAGCTATTGTGACAAAGCTTAGTACCTAAAACACCAATAGAATGGTGTATTTTTGTAGTTGAAAATTTCACACTGTAAAACATCCATGTTCCAGTGGCTAGTTTTAGGGTAGTAGTGTTCTAGTATTTATGATCCACATAACAGTTATAGGGCAGATAGTACTTAATTTACCTAGTATATTATTTCTTCCTGCAAATCTCACTTCTCAGAATAACAGTATATTTACAGTGTAATGGCACATGGTTGGAAAATTTAAACCATATCTCCAACACCCTTAAAGAAATCAGTATAAATATATGTACATTTAACTCAGTACACAACAGTTTCTTTTTCAAATGCAGAGAAAAAGGGATATTATGATCTTCTGTGGGGAAAGCAATCTGTCAGACTAAATAAGTATCAATAACTGTAACCATTAATTCATTGAGTAAAAATAGGCAGGAAATCAAAACCCACCACCCCTGCATTTCAATCACACCTGCCCTCTACCAGTACACACTACAGTCAATCAAGCAGCAGCAGGCAAACTTGGTTTTGTTTCTTCACCTTTGCAGTTTTGAGCATGCTTAACCCCATATCCACCACACACAGACACATCTATTCTTGTATTATCTGTATGCCTTCAGAAAGCACTCCTACAGTCCTAGACAGTAATGACAGGAACTCACCTAAACAGATTTGTCAACAGCATATAAACTGTTCTACCAATATCCTACTTACCTTATCACCCTTACTAAATTCAGTAAATAAATTTACATTAAAATAATTGCACAATGGTACTTTCGCATTCAATAAACCATGTTCATTAGTATGTCACCATGAGCCATTCCCAGGATTAGGGGAAAAAAATTTGAAGTATAAAACATAGAAGTCAACATCCTTTAAATTTATACCTGGTTGTCTGTCCAATCAAAAGCTCAGTTAAGACAATACCAGTCAAGGTCAGTCAAGGTCTTTATTTCTGTAAATGACATCTCAAACCATAGACACATAGATAAATTCCATTTTATTTCTAAGAGTTACCAGGAGCTCATTGTGCATGCACAATGCATAGAGCGTGCTGAGGAGGAAGAACTAAAATAAGGATATTCTTACACAAGCCAGTCACCCATTCTTGCCATCATTTACTAAAAATAACTTTTAAAAAAAAATCCCTTCTGTTAACTGAAGCACCTAAAAGTTTTTTTTTCTGTTTGTTACAAGGAAAATTCAATTCTGAAAAAAAAAAAAAANTGAATCAAAATACATGCAAGCCTTTGAGTAGATTATAAGCCCACAGCCAGGTCTCTATTTCTAATAATGTTCATAATAAAGGCAGAGTTCTAAGTAGAGCTCCTTTTTGAGAGAGGATATTTTTTCCTTCATAAACAACGTGGTTACAAGCCACAATATAAAACCAAAAGACAAATTTCATAATCAATTTGCCACTCCTAAAGAGTACAGATTTAATAACAGACATCCAGACATATCCAACTGAATCAGAAGATGTGTAAGAAAAAAGGAGGGGTTGTCGCTGTTGCTTTTTAATAATATGAAGCAACTGACCACCTGTCAGTACCTCCACTGTCAGCACTGGCAACAGGAAAGGGAATTCATGTTCACAGATATGTAGGCACATTCAGCAAGCTTCTACTTCTCAATATCTACACTTACTAAGGCACTCCCTTCACTGCAGTGCACCCTGTGTTACCCTGACATTTCCTTCCAAAGTTTTCCATTCTCAGCTCCAGACACATATTACAGGAAATATTTTTTAAGGACATGCAATATCATCAAATTTTATTTGAAACAAATGAGCATATAACCCTTCTTAGGACTACTTTCTGTAACTCTAATCAAAATCCCCAAAGAGAAAGTCAAATTTGAAAAGCCAAATACAAAAAGACCAAAATGTGTCATATCCAGAACAGAAATACTTGAACAGTCATATTAAAACAGAGCTCCAGCCTGAAGTAGTAAGCTAGAGGCATATCGAGAAGAGCATATTTTGAGGGCAGAGGCAGCTCTGTCCTCTGCAAGGCACTTCCAGTATCAGGCCACATTCACATCCAAAAATCAACAGAGATTTACAGCCTGTGAAAGCACACCTGTTTTTGACTTCTGCTTCCCTAGAATTAATCTTGTAAAGGAGTGAATAACTACTTAACAAACACAAAAAGGTCAGGGACAACTTCCAAATGGCTGGCATTGCCCCAAGCCATGATAACAGCCATGGATAGGCAGATAACAGTTCCTGAACCTAACTTTCCACAGCCCAGAAAACCTTAGCATCCTGGTTTGAGCTCTTACCCTCCAAAAAGACAAACCCTAACAGCCTTGTTCTGCTCTCCAGCACAGGCTGGCATTAAGCACAGAATGAATTTCCCTGTAGAACATAAACCACAACCAAACCCCACCACATGCGCAGTGCTGGCTGTATGCACAAATGGCTCCCAGCCAGTTTGACTCCTATCACTCACAGGCAGGAAGAAAACCAGACAGGCCACTTAAGCAAAGGCTTGTTCACTGTGGGACAGCAACAGAAGATTTATGTGCACAATTGGAGTCATTATGCCAATAAGTTCTGTTCACTGACACCCTTTACAGAAATCCTGAAAGGAAAAAGTTACAGCACAGAGACAACTAGAATTCACAACAATAGTCCCAAAATGTCTGAGACCATATGAATTTATATACAAAGTGAAGAGTAAAAATTACCAGCATGCAAGTGGCTTCAACAGCACAGGATTATTAAGCCAGCATCCAAGCTACATTTCAATAGCAAAATACTGCCACAATAAAGGTAATGACACAACTTTATTATATCAGGTATAAAATACTTAGTCTTGCAGGAACTTTATAATATCAGTATTTCCTCTGCAGTCTGTACAGGACTCAAATGAACTCCCCCAGCTAAACCAAATATATAAGTGCTTGACTTACAACACAGCTAATATCACTGACATGTTCACTGATCGAAAGCTACATCAGTTCAATTCTTTAACTGAACTGAGAGAAATGCAAATTATCTAAAATCCAGGAAAACTAACAAAGAAAGTACTAACTGGACATACTCCATCAATTCCTTAAGGTCAAAGAAAAAAGTAATCAAGAATAAAGAATACAAAAAGATGACCAGATATTCCAGTGCTGACAGAAGCAGAACACCAGATAGTTCTGGTGCTTTTTCACAGAATCACAGAATATTCCAAGCTGGAAGGAATCATCAAGTGGATGGTTGGATCAATCAAGGATCACCAGGTCCCACTCTTTAGTGAATGGCCCATAGGGGGATCAAACCTGCATTACTGGCATTATTTGCACCACGTTCATTACTACTGATGCTACAGAACAACACAGAATTTCACATGTGTCAGCATGCTTTACAGTAAGTTGGTTGTTAGTTCTGCTTTTTTTAAAGGAAAACAGAAAATGCATAAAGGAAACCAACAAAGGCACAATCTTCACCCAAATTTCTATTTCATCATAAGGGTGGCCCGTATTTCCCAAGAAGTTATCAGACTGCTGAGAACTTAAGTCCTTCTCTGTAGTCCTAAATTTTATCTGAATAAGATCAACAAACTTCCTATGAAGAAATAATAATATAATTCTCAACAGTATCGTTCCAGATGCACATTAATCAGTTCTATATATTGTATATTTCAAAGATAATTTCCAAAAGAACTAGAAACAAAAATTATCTTCTTTTTTTTTTTTTAATCTGTCTGCCTTCAAACTTAATCCATTATGAGGTTTCAGAGGAAAAAGCAAGCTAAAAACAACTCAAAAGCCTATTCCCACTGCCATGGGAATGCAAAGTCTCAAAACACTAAATCTGTCACTGGTTCAGGGGTGATTGCAGACACTGCTGTGCCTCCCACTTACATTTTCAGTTGTACATTTCCAGAAATACGTGTCTGTGAGAAGAAACTTTAGGACAAGTGATTTTTAAAAGGAAAAATATTTAAAACTGCTCAAAGGTGATTATGACCATGTTGAGGCATTCTTGAAGAAAATCCTTACAGTAAAAGTGAATCAAACTGTACTCCAGAACATAGTCACTATTCTTAATATTTATGTCCACACACTTCCTTTTTCTCTGCCGACTTTCTTTTCTTGTTCAAGACATCTCCGTTTAAAAAAAAAAAAAATCACACCACCAGGAACAGTAATGAAAGAGAAACTTCCTGGATTGTTCCTGGGCATTTTGTCCATCAACAGATGTTAGAAAGCCTAACTGGAGAACACAACACAGAATACAGTGTTCAGGACTGGCATTCCTTTGGTAATACTGTACAAATGCCTGGAGGAATCACACACACCTAGAAGTGTATTATCCACTAGTAACTAACTGTATTATCCACATGGATGAACCTAAGCCCAGGATAATGCAAATGACCAAATGAAATTTAAAAATTAACGAACTTCAGCTGAACACCCAAATTCAAATCTACCCCAAGAAAAACAAGTTTACTGTTTTCCTTGCTACCCAATGGCAATTACATTAGCAAAGTTTTATGGATGCCATTAATACTTACTAGTAGAAACAGCACCACTAACAAACTGCTATAAAACTCAGTAATTCTTTAACACCCCCTCTTTATCTTTGCCTTGGAATTGAAAACTAAGTTTGTTTTAAAAATAATTAATTCAGAAATTAAGAAGTACTCACATCAAGTCCAGAAGAAAGACACCCTCAACTACCTTAACCAGTAACAAAAATCTGGTAATGGACTAAAGTAATCACATTGGGGTGGACATGGCTCTCTGCATGAAGAACCCAACAGCACAGCAGTTCTTTATTTCCCAGCTTCAAAGGTGGGCACTCCTCGTTACAAATGCTGATGCTCTTAAGGTTTTGGATAACGCAATCATACCAAAATAAACATGAAAGCTGTCTTCATATTCTGTTTCACTACTGTTTAAAGACATATATTCCTTAAAAACAAATTAGAGAAGTCACCTATCTATAGTAATAAAACAGTCAGGGATCAAATGTATATTTTGCACATTAACAAGAAATGAAAAGATAAGACTCTCCAAAGTTTCTTGCACATCAGGCACAAAGCAAATTAGCCCTCCCACATTAACAGTTTCAACCAATCTTATGAGCTCCCCTGTAAAAAACCTCTGCCCCTGATTTCCCCAGCTTTCTGTGTCTCCCTAAATACTTGCTTCAGTATGAACATCCTACTTCTCATAAAAGCTGCTGTGAAGTTTAAAAATAAGTGCCTCAAATCTCTTGAATTACAAAGAGATGGGAAACTAGACATGAATTAAAAAAAACCCCACAAACACGCCAAAAAAACCCCTACAAAAACAATAACCCTCCACCCAAAAAAAAAAACCCACCCCCAAACCAAAAAACCTCACAGTAAGTATCACAATCAGAAGCTGCTGAAATGTAATCTATAAATTGGAGTCAACAGTTTCTTTAGGAAGGTCAACACCTTCCTAAAGAAATGTTTAATTCCTTCAATTTATTCGCCCTCTCTCCCCTTCCAGCATTTTCTAAAATATTGTTCCCACTAGCTATATCAGAAATTCCATTTAAAATTAAAAGAAGGGATAACAAAGCTACAATATTTGGATCACTTGTTTTTATCCCAACCTGGTTGATTTTCATGTGGTTTTCAGGATGTAAAGCAGCTTTTTTTCCCCCAGAAAGCTAGAACCAAATATAAAATAAGAATCAGAACAGGTTAGTTTGGCAAAACGCAGTAGTTGAATTTGGAGTTTTGAAGAATTGTTTGAAGGCCAAGACACTGTTTTTCTCCTAAATAATATTTACTTATAAGATAGGTCTCACTAATGAAATGGTACTGAGACCAAAGCACACTGTTAATAACTGAAGTATTTGTTTTCTAAATACCTGTAGTGCTTGAAGTCTTCCTCTTTGACATGTATTTGCTCATCAATACTTCTTAAACATACCGTCACATAGCATAATTATGGTATAAAAATAATCTATTTTACAAAATTTTCTATTTAATGATATACTACTATTTTTATGACAGAAGAAGCAAACAAGTTTAAAAGCACTTCTAGGGAAGTAGAAATTATTGTTTTGTAACTAAGTTTTCCATGATCATTAGGTTAATCTTAACTTTTAAGACACACTCCCTTGTAGCACAATTCGCTTTTCCATTGCTGTTAGAGCATAGGTTCTGTCTACAACAACCCAAAGGATATTTTTAAGTACTCAGAATACAGATACAGTAGCAAATGCAGCCATATTTAACACAGACTCATCTCTTGTTTCAGTCAGAGTAGGTTTTGTCAGAAAAACCACTTGATTACTGAATCTCTTTAGACGACTTGTTACCATATCCATGATTATTAGATCATGGCCATAGGCTAGACACTGGTACATATATCCAGCTGTCAAAGTGAATTTAATCCATTAAATACAAAGGATAGCTATGGACAGGGCTGTTTTCTGTTTATGTATCAGGAAACCTTTTTAGACTAGAAATTTTCTTCCTTGAAGAAATTTAGGCGAATGTATTTATCTATGTTTTCTTATTTGGCCAAGATTCAAATAAAATTTACAGAAATGTGATAACTATGTAATCTGGGAAGGTGTGCTGAAACAGTGTCTATAATTCTGATATGAGTCCCAGACTGAAATTTGCATTTCCACATTTTTAAATAACAGAGCTTACATTCAAGAAGCTCTATAGTAGACACAGTCAGAACTGAATAAAAACCCCAAAACTTGATCAACATAAGTAAAAGATTGAATTAAACAAGCAGAGACATCAAACTAAATACAATAGGAGGGAGTGAATATTGACACTGAAAACAGTGCAAGCTAATTTAATTCTGCTTAGGTCATATGAGGTTATTGATATTAATCCATTCCAAGACCACCATTTACAGGAACTGAGCAAGTTCAAAAACACTTCTTGTCTGTTCTACAATGTAACCACTAGCCTGTATTTTAGAGCTGAGGAAACCAGAAAATAGAAAAGAAAAAAGAAAGGCACTTCCTCAGTGATGTAGCAAAAGAGGAACAGAAATTTTGCCTCTTTGCTATGTCCTTTAAAACTCAAGAATATCTTCTCTTCACTATGCAATGACAATCTTGACAAAAGCTTTTAATGGAGATAAAAAGCCCGCTTTAACTTTTTACAAAATCTTATAATTTTACAAAAATAACAGCACTAAGTAGAAAGTGAGTAATAATATTTCCTAAGACTTGGCTATTCCTAGTGAATTTTAAGATATGAATTGTCATTCAAACAAACCAAAAAAAAAAATCACATTTTGAGAATTATGTATTTTGTTAATTATTCAGTATTCCACGTTCGTATAATTTAACAGATCCAATAAAACAGTAGCATAGATTATAAAACCAGAGAATATTGAAAAGCATTTAATATCTCAATGTGGAAGCTTGCTGCATGAACTAAATGATCCGTGGCCTTAATTTAAGGATTAGTCATACAAGTATAATATTATTTCAGAATTAGAGTTTAAAAAGGTAAATACCTAACTTCTCACACTAAACTCATTTAAAATGCTATCTTTGTTAAGCCTGACAAAATAAGGCCGGTATTTACACACACTTACATATTCAGAACACAATGAGCTTATCTCAATGTATGTCAGTGACCCTACTGCCACAATCCCAAAAACAGTGCCTGCTCAATCGGTACTGACTCAAAGGCTAAAAGGACACATAAATAGAACATTTGTTAGAGCTGTGAAAGACCTTTTATTCCCAAACGTGACTTGAGACCAACTGGCACAACAGTCAGAGGATGCTCGGGTTATTAATGCTGTGTTCGTTCCCAAGGAGAGCTGGAGAGCTTTAGGACACACGTCCGCTGAGGCAGCATTAAATTTGCTTAAAAGGGAAAACAACAACAAGCAGACACCTTGCAGAGCCTGATTCCCTTGGTTCATACTCTCCTTGTGATCAATGCTGACCTCTCCTTGGTACAGGATCTGGTCCCCATGCCAAGGCCACTTACACCACAACTTGTCTATGCAGGTTAGGCCAACACATGTAGAAACTGTAAGTAGCAAGCCCTGTCTGAACTGCTTACAGCAGCACTCAGCAACACTTCCCAAGGCCAAGCCAGGCTGGAGCTATGCTGCTTTCCTGCTCTGAGAAAGGGGCAAGGGCAGGCAGGGACTGAAAAACAAAACCCAAGCTAGGGATCTCTAGTATGGCACATGCACACAACTGCTGCAGCAGGCAGAAAGTTCTTTTCAAGTACAAATAAAGTATTCACTATTTCGTTCTTCCTTAATTTCACTTGGAAGGAGAAAAAAGAAGAATGAACTGTTTGCTTAATTCCCACTTTCATCTATTTCAGAGAAAGTGATAGAGCTAAAGACTATGTTACATAAACAGATGTAAAGGATGGAGCAAGCTATACAGATAACTTCAGAACTCACCTTATCTAGAGGCCCTTTCAGTAAAAAATAAATACTTGCACATAGAAGTCCCTGTCTACATAAAAGAACATGCTGCATAATGTTAATCACATTGTCTCCAAACATGAAAAAATTCTATTTTTTTTTTAATTCTTCAGATTCAAAATTTTTTTATCTTCATAAATAAGCGAAAAGTTAATGAACTCCATTCCCACAGCACATGTAGAAATGGATATATTACAGCTGCTCTAGAAATTGTCTGTGATTTCCCACATTTCATCTTGATGAAAATCCTCACATAGAAAAAAAACTAAATTACTGTATTATCTGATGTGACACAAGAAATTCATAGCCTTTTCCTAATTTGAAAACAATCAACGTTTGGTAGCTACAGTCCAAGAAGGAAGTATTTATACACAAAGATCTGGCCAAGTTTGCTGAAAAAGGGATCCTATGTGAGGTATATTTTCCAAATAAATACAAGACTTGACATCTCTAGAAGCCATTTTCCCCATTAGTGTAACATTCATAAATAATATGGCAGCAAGACAGTTATTTTACTTATAAACAACAAAAACATGAATGAGAAAAGGATGATGAATGAAGCAGCGACTTTCCCAACTGTTTTGTGCTAACCAAAATCATGGAGGAAATCCTCAAAAAATATTTCTTCCAGGTACTAAAAGGGACAAGTATTGTGGGAAACTCAGACAGTGATACTTTTGCAATAAACACTGGTTAGCTGTTAGAACCATTCAATCTCTAAACACATTCAAGCTAACTATATTAAATGCACAAAAAGTTCACAGAGTAAGATTTTTAAAAGTTGTAGCTTTATGAACATTGGGTTCAACCAACTAAAGAAGGAAATAATGTATTTCAAGGAAATCTCTGCTCCCCACTCTTTTTACTCCGGCTATGTGCTAATACTGACAAGGTACTTTCAGATCAATGCACCAAGCACTTCAGGAGATGCAAGAGCTCTGCCAGGAATCCTGCCTTCAGAAGGACTTTCATTGCTATGGCAACAGCATGTTCTCCAGGATCCAATTCAGAGACAACCTGTGACACACTCGGCAGAGATGGCCAAACTCCGGCGGAGCACTCGCTGCAGCACTGCCACACACATGCCAGTTAGCACCTGCAGAAATGCAAGGTACAAAGCAGGGGGGTTTTATCATAATTCACAGGGCACTTTGGTTCCCTGCCTATAAACTGCTGCGTCTGGGAGAAAAAATGCCATTCACCTTATTAAACAAATTTACAGTACCAAAAGGCCAAAAAGTATATTATCATTAGCATAGAATACAAATTGCATTACACACCATCTCCTATTTGCAGGCATTTACCCCTTTTCTGATCCAAATTTCCCTTAAAAGGATAAGGATAAAGGAAAAGGGAAGGGTTAGCACTTAGCAAAGAGGCAAATTATTGAAACCATTATTCAGTACTCAACAAGTATCTTGAAATACAGTGGGTTTAATGAGTATGACAGACACACATGACTACAAACTCCGGTTTTACTAGACCACTCTACAGCAAGACCCAATCTTTTACAATGCCTCACCTTCTACCCAGAAATGTATTCACAAACACACACCCGTGACATCTTGAGATTTAATCACCAAACATGCTGAGTTTTAAACATCCCATATACATCACTCTTACATTTCTAAGAATTTCTATACTACTAAATAGGGACGAGCCAGTAATTCAAGCCATTAAAAACCACCAGAAGGAAATTTAAGTTATTTATCTATTTCTGCACTTTTATTACATTAGTTTTCAAAAGCAGAAAAACCCTGCCTGTTATTGCTCACCAAAGTTCATTCACCCCAGATGATCAGATCTATCTTTCCTGTACACACTGAAGAATATAACATGGCTGCATTCTCTATGTTTCTCACAATGCCTAAAATAGTTTAGCCCCTTTTAAGATTACTTCTGGTGGTACTATACAACACATACATCCTGAAGGCCTGGTAAGACTGTTGGGTGTATGTGCTGGAGAAGATAAGGTCTGGCATTCTTTAAAGCCTCTCTCTTCTTCCATTTGAAGTATCAAGCATTATCTAACTTGCTTTGCAAGTAGTAATATTGCAGATTGTTAAAAAAATATTTCAAATAAATGAATAAAGTTAACAAATTAAAGAGGAAGAAATATGGGGCAGTTTTGTTTGTTTGTGTTTTATTGGGGTTTACATTTTTGGGAGGTTTTTTAGGCTTTTGTGTTGGGCTTTTTGGTTTGTATTTTTTTGTGTTGTTTTGGTTTTGTTTGGGTATTTTTCATTGGGAAGCTTTTAAATTCAACATCTTACAAATACTCTCAAGTATCTAATTCAGATGTTCCTGTCATAAGTAGTATTGACAAAGTTTATGCTCCATTTTCTTGTATGCTTATTACTGTCCTCTGGCAAGGGAATATGATATCAGAGATATTTTCAAGGTTACCAAAATAAAAGTATTACACAGAGCAGAGAACACATGCCAGACATTACATGCATTTATACACAAATTGGCAGAAAAGTGCATTTGTTTTATAAAATCCAGCTAAGGGAAAAATTTTTGCATTACCATTCCATTCAATCCCCTTGCATCTAAGCATCACAAGCACTCATCTTGCAGAGACATACTACAAAATTCAGCCGTGTGAGCTCTACAGTAGTAAGCACCAGACATCATTTTTAGAAATACACAAAAGCTTTTCATTACTCCAAAACTCGGTCATCTTCATTAAATCACCATCTCTTCATAAAAGCCTTGGCTTCATTTAGCATTCAGGAAGATGAAAGAGCAGCTACCCTCCTTATGGATTACTTCTCTATTACAAGAGAATGCTTTGCACGTCAAAAGCAAACAGTAAAGGATTAAATGATATTGTACTTTCTGCTCTTATTTATTTCCAACAGGCAGTGAACAGAATTGCAAAGAAACAATCAGCGATTATTTTAAGCTGTGTTCTTTTGCAAGGATTATGACTCATGAAGTTGCTGCATAGAGAACTGGAACGAGATAGGTGTCGCATTGGAAATGGTCGAAACACCACAAGATGAAAAATGTTTGTCCTACAAGCAAAGCTGTCTGATTTAATTATTTCATAGGGTAGCCACAATAGCTCTTGGGATAACACCAAGACAATAGTATCTTGCATTCAAGTAAACAAAAAATAAAAATTTACACAGTGAATTCCATTCTCCTACAGAAGACTAAAAACACCTCCAGATTTTTTGTTTATACTGAGTTAAGGGTAAAATGTGTTTTAAACTCAATTTAATTTAACAGACAGAACACACGTTTATGGTCTGATATTCATTTGCATTTTACCTGCAAAATGTACACAACTAGAAATAGCCAAATTTGGATTTTGATTAACTCCGTATGTTTTTCGAAAAATTAGTTCAGCCTACTCATCTTCATATTTAAGGAGAAAAAAAATACAACATCTGAAATACAATTTTCACAAAATATGGCTCAGAGCACACTTCAACAAAACTCCAGCCCAGCCTAACATAAGTTTTGCTGTGTTACCACTGCTCCAGCAACAGCAAATATCTCTTCCAGAGACAAGTGAAACACAAAATGTGTCCTACCTAACATTTTGTTCATAAAAAGCAACATAGAAAGCAAGGGGTTCAACTTCTTACTAGAAGACCACACAACTAACAACCTGATCAAGACATGCAGAGACCACCATCTCTGCTACTACAACTGGCACAGAAAAAAAACCAACAAAATCTGCTACCAAAAAAGCAAACTTGAAAAGTGAAACAAACACCTCACATGCTTACAAAAAACAATATAGGCAACCTTTGTAGAAGATCAGGAGCAAGAAATCAGGTCCACTGCAATAAACAAAATTTACATCAGAAAAAAGAAAATAAATACAATATTGTCAGGTCTATGTAAAAAAAAAAAAATTTCTACCAATTTCCCACTTAGCAATAAATTGCTACCATAATAAAAATGTACACTTTAAAATCATCTTTTAAATGCAATTCCATAGCCCTAATATGAAAGTGTACAACCTGTCTGTCCAAGATAAACTTTACTTAGTTTTTTGCTAAGTTTTTACTAGCATTCACAGAGAGCATTACCCTGCTGCCAGCACTGCAAAGTAAACACTTCTAGCTAAGTCTTCTTCACCACTTCATTCCAAATACTACTTTAATACACCAGCAACAACTATTCCGGTGTGGCCAAGCAAGATTTTTCTGCATTACACTGGTAAGAATCTGAAGTTCATGCATTTTAAAGCAATTTCAGCCCTTTACTAAAAAAAAAAAGCAATCACATCTCTAGAATACAAGAATCTAACAAAATCCTGAAGATGGACTGGGTACCTTTTAGCCTGATTATCCTCTGAAAACAGTGAGATATTATAAATATAACAAAAGCTACTCTTTCTGATCATTCTTGGTATTCAGTTAACATCTTCACCAAAGAAGTACGTCCTTTATGTTTTTGAATGTTGTGTTACAAACACAGTTTTGTTTTACAGATGAAAAAACAAGGCATTCATTCACGACATTTTAAAAAAATTATCATTAGCTCATCTTAGACTCATAATAGAAAAAAATAAAAAACAACAACTTCACCCCTACAACCACTAGTAAATAATGCATTGTAGTATTTAAAAAGTCCATCAAGTACCACAAAACACCTTCAAATGATCAGGTTGAGGTATACAACAGAACTGGGGACGTGTAAATTTTCAAATTAATTAAAAAATAAACAAAAAGCAAACATAACCCACAAAATTCAGGAGTGGCCACTAGAATTTAATACAATAAAAAAAACCTCAGATATTAAAAATAAAATTCCTATCCTTAGAATGATAGTTTTTAACTGAACTAATACTTTCTCCCCTTTTCCTATAATGTTTAATAACCAGGTGATTAAGGTGAACACACTGCTTAAAACTAGTTACGCATATTCAATAACAACCACCAAATAATTTACATGCAAAAGAAAATACTGCCTTTGCTTATTTCTTTCTTTATTTAAAATCTAGTGACCTCCTCACAGGACAATGTACAAAACCTCTTAAGTGTTGCTATATATTTCTGAAGAAGTGCTAACACATTGAACTAGACAATGGCTGTGAAAAAGGGTTTTTAGAGAATATACTTTAATTCATGTGGTCATTTATTGAAACTGAATTTTCAAGTATGAAAACTAGTATTTATTTTTAAGTAAATTTAAGATAGAAGACTTATTTATTATATCTCATAGATTACCTCTGGCTCTGTGGGTACTTTAATAAATTTTATGTAGTTCTGAAAATGCTCAGTGCTATTTCCCCAAAATGGAAAACAGCAAAGAATTTCTGACCAAGTGTCATGAGAGTCATACCATCATCTTTCAAAATCAACAGCAATGGACAACGGATTAACACCTCAAAAAAAAAAAAAATCTCTGTTCACCAAACTAGACTCAGAATACTGAGCTGTTTTAGTAACTCTCCCTTTTTCCTCAATCCTCAAAACCTCAATATCTATATGACCATAAACACTTTGCAATACACTCCTTTAAAGCTGGGTTGTCAGTTCTCTCTACTTGTCCAACATTTTTTCCTCTTCTCTTTCTTAAACAGGAGTATGGAAGATGTATTACACAGGAATATATGCTATTCTTTTCAAGACCTGTCATGGAGTGCCTGGTAATTTATCTTTCCAAAGGTGAGGAATGAAAGGAGGAAAGGAGACAGCAACAGTGAGACAGGCTGCCAACAGGCAAGCTGCAGAGTCGTGTATTTACTGGCTCTGCCTCACCCTTCAGGTTTCTAAATGCAACAGGTGAGGGATCCAGACTGAAATCTTGATCTCACTTGCATTTGGCCAATTTGAAGAGTAATCCATGGGTCTCCCTTATAAAAAAAAAGAAGGTAAAGAAGCCACAGACACCCTTCTGCTTCCAAGTACAAGGCTTCTTCAAGTCTCCCAAGGCCCTTCAGAAGAGGACAAAATTTAATACCCCTCAGATCAAAGATGAAATACCAGGTTATCAGGTCTGCTGGTTCATCTCTAATGAAGCTAGAGGGCAAGCTAGTTATTAAAAAATTCTAAAAAATAAAAAAGCTACACTGCTGCATGACCCAATGTTTAACAGGCCACTCCAGATTTCTAGCATTTAACACAAAATAAGAGTGCCTTTTCTCTTCAGCAATTGTATAGATCAATGAATAGAATATCTAAACCATTACTCATCCAGGTAACTCTCCCAATTTCTTTTTTTTATATTTGGGGGGGGTTTTTTTTGCTTCTTTTACAAGGAACTGCTGATGGAAAATTGAAAAGGAAATAAGAGTTTACAGGATTGTCAAAGTCAGGTTTTCTTAATTTTGGAAATACTGTTTGGTAACTTAATAGACCTGTTCAAGAATTGCCATTGTGTCCATTGTCAAGACACATGGCCCTAATTTAGGAACACTCAGGATAACGGCAGGCTATCAACTTAAATGGTCTTTGCATCAAGCCACTAACTAGTGGCCTATCCCAATCCAGTGTACCCTTTACAAACTCAGTGAATTAGCAGAGAGAACTGGAAAGGGCAGCCAGTCTCTTGAATTTGTGTAAAAGGGACCAAAACAATAGAAAGAGATATCTAAACAGATACATTCAGAAGTTTTTGCATGTATGAGGAATGTCTGAATACACACAAGATTTGTGCCCAAAGCTGTTCACAACCAAATGTGCCAACTTATTTTTCATGAACTTCAGAAGAATCTTATAGGCAAGAGGTGTCATATTTTGACAACTTAGCTCCTAAACTGTACCTCCACTTTAAACTCTTATCCCTTTTTTTCTGCTTTATATCCACATTACCTTACTTCATCTCTTTGACTGATACCTCATAGATGCACGTGCACAGCCACTTGCAAAAATAACAAATAGTGCTATTAGTACACTGGAGAAGCTAATAAATTGAAAATGGTATGCCACAAAGCAAAATTTTGTCTCGGATTTACTCTTCTTTGCAAAAGACAAAAAAACCAAAGGGATTTATTTTAGGGTACCAAACCTGAGGATAAAAAAATTTCAGTTACAGGAAAAACTGAGATTGAGATCAAATCTACTAAAAACCATAGGAAAATTGCACTACCATTGCCTATGGCAGGCACCTGCATATTGTGACTGGTTGTTAATGGAATTACTGTAATAAATAAAGGGTGTTGGGCAAAATCAGTAACCATCCAAGTTTGTACTGGCATATGTGCTGTAGCTTAGGCAAAAGCAAAACAAGCCAAAATGTCACTGTAAATCACAAACACTACCATTACCCATAGTAGCAACAGAAAACTTTGATTTTAAATAAAAACTGGAAAAGAAGCCTGATTAAAAAGCCCAGCGGAACAAATCTCTGACCTTTGCCACCTTCTACTACAGTTTCTAAGACAGAAATGGCTTTATCTTCATAAGTTGGTTTTGGAGGAGAAAAGAATGACAAGTTCTGTTTTAAACAAGAATTAATTACAACAGGTATGACAAGAAATATTTTGTGGCTTAACTCACTAGCTTACATATCAGGTTACTTTTCCAATATGTTTATTTTCACCAGTAGTCTTACCAAGTTATTTGACTTTATCAGCAGCTTACATGACTTACTGTCATAATATACTACAACATATCAGATTAGTTCACTTATTTTATCTGCAGCTTTCATTCATAACTGATCGACCTGAAGAAAGCAAGCCTGCTCCAGCTATCTTTTAATCAAAATACAATGTTCATCTGTTAATCCATGACAGCAATTTCTTACAAATTATAGATCAGTTATATTAGCTGTTTTGTTCACACAACCCAACTATATATGTATTTTAAAAATATAACCAACAGAAATCTTGCAGAATTAAAGCAAATCCAGCTTGTTACATCAGAATGAATAGCATACACCTCAGTATTTCCAACATTTCACAAACCCACACCTGGAAAACAAACAAAACTTAACCATTCTTTAACAGCTACTAATTTGTCCTTTTAAACTAGGGACTTGGGGGTGGTAAGGAAAAAGCATCATAAGCATTCCTTGCTTCCAAATCAGATTTCCCAGAAATATACAGTATTAAGAGCCATGCAGACATACAATTGATCTTCACCTACTTAATGGGGGCCATTAGGCTGCATCTCAAATCACTGACAGGTGAGAGGGGGAGGGGCGGTGCCTGCAGATATTTAAGTTTAAATCAGAAAGAGGGGGCTTTATAATAAAAAACAATGAATATAATCTTACTGCAACTAAGAGGAAGAAAGCACTTTCCTTTAGTATGCTTGTAAAAATATCACAAAAATAAAACTGAGCTTAATGGGAAAGATATTAAAGCAAGCTTCACTTCTATGCCATCAAAACCACTGAAAGTCTCTGTAAGAGGCAGCAACATCCACAGAAAAAAAGAAGTACTTTTTAGGAATCTGCACATAGTGTGATTTTCAGTCCTAGATAGCTCAAAGGAATAAATATCTCCTCTTTTCAAGTTTCTCTTGAAAAAGTGACCTCTAGTCAGTTTTTAAAAAAAAAAGCTTTCAAGTATTGTTTGTCCAAGAAGTTACAAAACACTTGAAATTACAGCAAGTTCCACAATTAAATCAAAGTACTTAGAAATTAAATGCCTGTATTTCATCACTGATCTTGACATAATTTTTCTACAATACTTAACACTGTCTCAGAACATAACTAATAAAAAAGTTTGTCACCTCTCATTCCTGCAGAGTAATTCCCCTAGGTCAAGGTTTAGGTCACAACATTTTGAAAATTAGGGCATATAATCCCACTAATAAGTAAATCTCTACAGCTAGAAATGTTTTTAATGAAAATCCATAGATATATGCTACTATCATTCCAAGGAGAAGTCAGCTGAGGTTGTAGCTTGGTTGACAGTTGCAGTGTATTGCTCAGGATTGGTATTTATGGGAGGATACACCATACTGGTAAACAAATTCAAGGAGTCCCACTGTTTCTCTTAAAGAAGTAACTATTCTGGCATTCTCTCTTTTTCTAAGACATCCAAAGGAAAAAAAGAGAAGCAGTACCTACAAATAGGACATGGCACATTATTTAGCAGTGCTCTAGGACCTAGAGTAAAAATGAAAGCTTTATTATGCAACAGAAAATTATTTTATGCATTCAGGAAAAGCAAGGACAAAGTGGGATGGGGTGCTCAGGTTGTGCTCCCTAAAATTAAGTTTCAGGTGCCTGAATGTCTTTTAAAACAAACTCCAGAAAAAAAAAAAACTCTCAAATACTTATATTTTTAAAAATTTAAATAGTAACTACATTGTAATACAGATTTGCTGTCTTATTATTGCCGTTAATTTAAACTTGATGTACTTTCACAGAGAAAGAGGAAGTCGTAAGTCATATACATTTTAGGAGAAAACCTAACAGACTTCTTCAAGTATGTAACAATTATATTTGCTACATATTTTCATTAAATTAAATGTGAGAGACAGTCTCTGGAAAGTTTGAAAAACTAGTCAATGGAGAAGCCTTAAGATGCTTTTAAAAACAAAAATTCTCTGGTATCACTGAAATGCAGTGTCATTTGGACTCTCCAAGTAACAGCCTTGACAACCGAAGAGGCTAACAGGGAATATTACTGCAAAACTTCAAGCCACTACTTCACTTCTCTACTGGCATTCTAAACATTTATTTTCATTAACTAAAACACAAACATCACTTAACTGTATTCAAACAAGATAAACCTACATAAAAAGTTTTATCAAAAATTTACTTTGGTTTCTCTTTTGTAATAAATATTCCCTTTAGGGAATGACACAAAGCATCTGTTTTAAAATTGCACTTATCTCCTATTACAGTCTTATCTTAAAGGTCTCTGACACAGCTATTAGGTGAACCCCATGATAATACATTGAAGCCACAAAACACAGGCAACATGTAAACAGTTACTCGTTTTCCAGATGCATGGATAAAGTTTCAACATAAGAAAATTCTACTTGTCAAATCTTTTGAGAGCTACACTGTACTAGAAAACTGTATTAAACTCACGTTTTCCCTAAGCACTGCATTTAAAAATAACATGTCCTTCAGTCAGGAGTATTTAACTATTTGATATTTTACAGAAGTTTTCTCCCCTTATACGGGGGCCAGGAAATTCTTCAATTGAACAAGTAGGTTTGATTTTCTCAACCAAAAACAACACAATCATTCACTTTTAATATAACAAATATAGAACTTTGAGTACGGCTAGAGACTCTCAACGCTCCACTGTACTGTGACTAATAGTCTAAGACATAGAAAGGAAAACCATGGTTAAAGTTAGCAAAATGCACTATAAAGATCAAAACAGCACATCTCTACCTGGTCTGAATATCTTATGAGAACACGTACAAATGAAAGATTACAATACTTTGAGAACATGAAGACCACGCTGAAATATCAAGACCCAGTGACACGAACATGATGAGAATCTCAGCTGCATCCTACCTGATCCACTGAACTGGCTGCTTCCTAGCGTAGTTGGTCTGGTTTTTCCACTATTAACAGGTGGGGAAAACATCTGCAAAACAAGAAAAAAAAGACATGTTTTAGTTGGCTTTGAAAGTCTGTGCTGAATTATTTATGTAAACAGAAAAAAGGTTAATAGGAAACTATTTTTTTCTATTTTCTGCTTGAAAACAAACAGAATGCAAGATGCATGTTTAGACACACAAAACCAATAAGCTGAAGTACTCCTTGCAATTTATTAATAGGACCAAAACCTCATTTCTACATGAACACAACTCAAAATTAAAAGGACTCCTACTACCACTGCAACAATTTCAAATAGTTATACAACTTACATTTTTTTACTCAAATTATATTTCTTACCGATCTGCAAGTATAAAGTCACCACATAAAGACAGCATTTAAGAGGCAGTTTTCTATTATATTTATAAATCAAGAGTCTTTTTGCTATGTCAAAAGTATCACATAGAAAATATCTACAATTTTCTTAGCCAAGATCATCAATTAATAACTTCTTTTATTTGTAGGTAATAATTTTTACTTTGTTTAAATAAGGAAAAAAAAAACACCCAAGAGCCAAGGTACCAGTGCCACACGCCAGCTTAACCAATGTTAATTATTAGATTATGCCATCACTGGGTCAGCCTGATTTTAACCAGTTAAACCAATTGACCCAGCTGGTATTACAGTATTAAATCTGGAAAGTCTAGACATTACATCAAAGTTCAGGTGTCCAACTTGGCTCAGGCAGACCCAGCCAAACCCTGCACGCTGCTGCCCCTGCTCCTCAGTTCGCATGACCACGGAGAAGTCATGAGAAGACCTCGGAGAATATCCTACCGCACTGAAATCCAGCAAGTCGCTCAATTCCTTGTCAGTTCCTATAGCGGCCATCCTCTGCTGCTGGGAATTCATCTTCCTCCGCTCCTCCGATCACCTTTCTAGGGCACAGGGAGAGAGGCACAGGCAGCACTTCACGACGCGAACCCGGCCCCCGGCGAAGAGGGGCCTCTGGTACCTGCACCTCTGAGGCGGGGTGGAGACTCCCGGGGGAGCCTCGCCTGGCCGAGCGGGCTGAGGGAATCGGCAGCAGCAGCTCCCCCGAACTAACCAACTCTCTTCAAGTTTCCTCGGGCTCCCTCCCTCATTCCACTTCTCCCCCAACCTCGAGCAAGGCACGGTCACGCCGCAGAAGGGCCGCCGCCAGGAATTAAGTCCCCCCCCAGGCAAGCATAAGCAAATAAACAGCCGCGGCCCGGCGAGGTCCGGAGAATTAGCGAGAGATTAAGTGACTCACTGTCCCCGCAACAATGGGGCTGACGAGCGGGGCCGGACGAGCCTCAGCAGAGCCATCTCTGCCCCGGCATTATCGCCCACCGCCGGTGCCGGCTCCCCCTCCCCCTCTCTCCCGACCCACCCACCGGGGGCCGCGGCNCGGGGACTCGCTGCTGCCCGCGCTCCGCGGCCCGGAGACCCCCGCACGCCCGCCCAGTCACCCGCGCGGCCGGCCCCGGCTGCCGCCCCTCGGGTTCCCCAGCGGAGCCTCCGCCTCCCCGCGGTCTCCTCGCCGCCACCCCGAGTAGCCTGACTCCCGCCCGCGCGCCCGCGGCCCCGTCCCCTCGCCGCCGCCTCTGCTTCCCTCCCCCCGCCGCTTTCTCCCAACTTCTCGCGGCCGCCCGCACTTACCCGTTGGCCCCGTACGCTCCGGTGACCAAGGCCGGGCCGGCGGCGGCAGGCGGGCCGCGGGCTGGGTGGGAGGCGACGAGCCGAGCGCTCCCCCCCCGCTGGAAGGAACTTGTGGGTTCCCTCAGGCGGACATTTTTTTGCTTACAGAGCCTCAGCACCACGTTCACGGCTCCGGCTCCGTATCCCTCCGCGCCGAGCGCCGCCGCCTTAACCCTTGCCGCGCCGCGCCGCTCCTGGCCGAGGAGGGCTGGGAATCCACGGGCACCCCCAGGAGCCTCCCCGGCACCCGCCTTGCCCCCGGACGCAGCGCCGGAACGCTCTAGCAGCTGGGGAGAAGCGGGTCCCCTCGGGCCGCTCAGGGGAACACGCACCCCACGGGAACAGACCCCTCCCCACCACTCTTCAACTCAGCCAAACCGACAGCAAATCTCGACATGCAGCACTGCCGGCAACGCACGTGCCCCAAAACACATTATCGCACTCACCCTAAATTCACGTACCCTAATATATGCTTGAATACTTTTAATATATCAATACTCAGTCTTACTCCTCAAAATAAAAAGGTTTATAAATTACATAAATCTTTAGGCATTCGTTAGCAGCTTCCTCTTAAATACATACCATTAAAACCGTAACGTGTCAAGGCACAAGAACGTGGCTGTTACTACAAGAACACACATTCAAATAAACTCTGCAGCTCCCTGAAACAGGTGATGCTAAGGGTGAACCAGCCCACCGGCTTCCGTGCGGGAATGGGAACCAGCGTGAGAAGAACTTGCGCCCTCATTTGGGTCCTGCCACTGCTACAGACAAATCGCTCTTTTGTGCTCCGTCTCCTTCTCACAAAACCGCACTGCCTGCCTGTCCTGCTGGGAAGTTTATTTCGTGTCTGTAAGCCACCCCACACACCGGCCTAAAGCAAGCGCACGCCTCTGCCCGACACCGAGCGGAGCGGTGCCGGTGCGGTGCCGGTGCTCCGTCGCACACCCGTCTCTCGAGCCTGCAGAGCCCCCAGGTGGCACCTACTTGCCACCACCTGGGGCTGGGCCTACTCTTTTCTGACCCCAGCTTCCGAAGGCCACCTACCATTCTCCCCGAAAGTGAGAATTATAAAGCAATAATCTATGCAGCTACGGTCATATTATTCTTTTGGAGCAAGGGTATTTACGGAACACAAGGACAATGAGAAAGGATACTAAAGTCCTGGGGAACCTGAAAGGCTCCAGGGAGCCGCTAAGCACAGTGAGGAGGAGTGCACAGTGTGGAGGAGCGCGCATCCCTCCCAGGCTGCTGCTTGGCAGTCCCCCAGCTCTGGAAAGCAGCAGGCTGTACCGACAGCTCTCCAGGCACACACCCTTCCCTTGCAAATCAACTCTTCCCAGGCCGGGCCCTGACTGTGACATCTTCCGGAGGAAGGGGAATGTGGCAACAAACTTACCACCCCCAGGCAAAGACAAGTTGGAGATTCTGGTGATTCTCCTCCATTTTTCTCCCTTACATGCCTTGAGCTGGATGATCGTTTGGCCTCGTGATTATATGAATATTCATATATTTGCCACTTAGAAATTCAGGAAGCAATTTGTATTAAAATACCAACACAATGACTTCCATTCTCTGTGCCTCTGAGGGATACAAGTATGTACTTTTTCTCTTTGATGTATAAATAATACTACGCTTTAGAGGGAATTACACATTGACAGAGATCATTATACATTTAATGTGCAACATTCTTTAACATATTTTTGTTACAAGATCCCCTATATACCTACTGAGAAGATATTGTTTCCCTGGAAGTGCTACTTTTTAACCAGTAGTGGCACTCAGTACCACTCAGTACAGCTGCAAGGCTGATAAGCATTGATTAGAAACCTGGCTAAATGTAAAGAAAGTGGAAGCAATTATGCTAATAATTATTTGTAGGGATGTGTAATTGAATTAAAAGTATAACTTATTTTTGTCAAGATATAGATAATTATAGATTCTTTGTATTTGCCCTCTGACATCAGGTTTTAAAGTTCACATTTACAGGCTTTTTTTTTTTGCAGCTAGAAACTTTGAGTGGAAGATTATATACCCACATAATCTATGGCTCAGGGTTTAAAGTTACACAAAATACCATAAAATGTTTTATCTGCTCCACAGTGACATGTCACTTTCTCATGCAGATCCTGAGTAAACATGCTCATTGCCAAAAGTCGTATTGTAGCAGCCATTCTTCTGAGTTACATCTCCATGCCTTGGTGGTCCTCTCTGAAAAACTTCAAGGCACTTTGAGAAAAATTATCAGAACATAAATTAACTTCCCAGATATTATGCCAGACAATTTAGCAAGTACACAAGGCCTCAGGTAAGGTATGCTTTGACCCAAAACACACTGTGAGTCTGACCTAAAGAAAACTGCTGGGGGACACAAAATTGTAGTGAGTTGACCAAGTCAGAAATTTCAGAACCTACTCCTGCAGGTAGTGCAACTAAAGCCGTTGTGAAAGATCAGTAACTACGACATCCTTTGTTACAGTAAAATTCAAAAGATAATTAATCTAATGTTTCCTGAGTACTGAACATATTTTCCACATTCATGAGATCTGGAGTTTTTAATGTATTCAGTTTAACCCCTTACCATGTAACACTGCCCAGAACTAACGTACACTCAAAACATCAAGGCATGATGTTCTATTTCTATGCAATACCGTCTTTTACTTATTCTCACCATCTCCAACCCCATACTCAAGGTGTTACTTAGAATCCATTCAGCTCTGCCACTCCCTATAAATTATTCCTGTTCACTGCAAAGATAAGAGTTTTCTTAAAATGCATTTCATATCCTTATTCTGTTATAGCCATACACAGAAAATGAAACAAAAGCCGATGTTGTCAACATTGAAAAAACCCCAAGCCCAAAGCAGTATATATTATAAACATTTCAAATGATCTGAAGAAATCAGTGTCTGAAACCTGGTTCAAACAGGTACAGCAGTTTCCCATTTGCAACAAAGAAAATAATTTCAGTCTCATTCCTGCTGCAACTCCTAGATACGGTTCTTTCCTTGCACATGTGCAAATACAGCAAGCATAGTATATAAATCACACAAAACTCAAAAATTTCCAACCGTTCTGTAACACAACTGTACCTTTCCTGTACATTACATAGCAGGCTAAAATGCTACCCCTTTCTGTGACTGTTACACCCACTTTTCTTTCACTTCATTAAAAATAAAAGGTCTTCACTATGTAGGGAGTAATGATTACATGGCTAGAAGAAAAATACAGGAGCAATCATAAGCACTAATAATTTTTGCTGGTGATTTTACAAGCCAGGAACTCCAGCAACCAGGACTGTATTCCTGTAAATGCTTTCCCAAAAATATTTTCATCAATGAATTTTCTACCAAGAAAAGTATCAGTGTTGTAGATAAATACCCTTCCCTTAGAGAAGTCTTCGGTCTGTCATGGAGTAGTGCAAGTAATAGGCAGGTAAACCTCTGAAAACAAAGTCAACAGTGAACTCCAGACGCTGACAGAACACACAATACAACTGTAAATCTTTATGGTAACTGCCCTGACAGCTGAGCTACCAACATCAATATGGTCAGCGACCAACCAGAGCAATCAGGAAATTGCTACTTGCCAGATGGTGATGGCAGCATTCTTCCACATGCTTCAATGTGACCATGAAAATGAGGAATTACATACAGAACATAAAAAAATTAAGATGAATATAAAACCCAAATCACTTGAGCACAACTCCCTGAAAATAATCACACTCATACGTGTTTTTCACAGCCTTCAAGAATTGCTTTCCACCCACTCCTTAAAGGAAAAATATTTGATACAGCAGACAGCTGTTGTGCATTCAGGGATGTGAGAAAATGTATTCTGTATTATTATTTAATGTATCATGCCTGTGCAAATAGACTCATTAAGCTTTCATGTCTCCTTTTGGCTTATTTATTCTTAAATTTACAGATGCCATCAGCACCCAAACTGTACAAACTCCTAGGGTGATCCCCGACAGAGTACTTGACCAAGGACGGCGTTTTAACTGGAATGGCTCCTTTAAATCAACATGTATGTGCTCAGCTTGCATTCACAGCCAACAATTTATTCATGATAAATGCTATTGCTCAGCAATTCATAGCCCTGGAGAAAAGTCAGCAAACCTTCTTCCCTGTTCCAGTTTGTTGTCGTTCTTTTTTGGTTTCTTACAACAAATTCCCACCCTCACCTAAACCGAATCCTTTCTACTGCTTCCAGTAAACTTCCCTGTAGAGAGAGCAGTGCTCATTTGGAGTCAACAATAAGGAGAAAACAACATTGTCTCCTGCACTAGGATGAACAAAGCAATTCCACTTTCTCACTGATGTGTTCCTTCACCTAGAACCTGACTTGAGCCAATAAAAATCTAAAATATTTTTGTTGTAATGCATGAAACTTTTGGATTAAGTTCTTGGAGAGGCATTCTGTTCTTCCTACAGTTTTTCCTTACAAAACAGACTGGAAAAGTATCCTACAAAAGAGCCTAGAGCTGTGTTCTTATGCCCAAGCCTCATGATTGCACAGTGCTTGCTCTTATCAGTACAGCCCATCTTACAGATAACCGAATTTGCTGCCTGCTATATTTACCTCGCAGTAATTAAAATTATATAACATATATATTATGTAACATATTCTACAATCGGAAAGATTTAGAACATTTGCAGGAGGCTTCAATGGTGAAACCTGTCACCGAAGAGTACTACTTAGGAGATGACCAAAGGGAACATACGCAGAGTGACTACTGTTAAGTCAAAACCTGTTTCTGTGGGGCACTGACAGCTACACTTCACTTACTTTCTGCCGCTGACAAAATGCTACCAAGTGCTTGTGGTTGAGCAGGGAGTGAGTAAAAGCTTTAGCTCGCCGTAATGGACCTCCTCTCAAGAGGAATTCCTACAAAAGTTGTCTGGGGGAAGGAGGTTAAAAAAAAAAAGGCGACTGAAAGGAGAAATCGCGGCAGGAGGGCCCATCAGAGATGGCTGCTCCTGGTCCCGCTCCCCGCAGCAGAACCGGGCCAGACACGGCGGGGCCACCCGCCAGCCGTGATGGCGACCACAGAGCCCGGGGGCGGGCGGCGGGACCGAGGCCGGCGGGAGCTGCCCCGCCAGCGGCCCCTCGGGCTGCGCGAACCCCGCGGCGGAGCCCGGGGCGCTCCGAGC
>VZTR01025967.1:52440-81201 GCA_013400775.1 Chaetops frenatus
AATTTTCAATGACCATGAGCTCTCCCCGGGACCGGTTACGAAATCTCGGGGAGCCCAACCCCGTCCTGTCCCGCCCAGGCCGCGGGCAGGCCGGGTGTGAGTGTGGCCCGCTGCGGGCCCTTGCGGGAGCCGCGTTCAGAGCAGCGCCGCGTTCTGCCCTGTTCTGTCCCGTCCCGTCCCGTCCCGTCCCTTCCCCGCCGCCCTGCGCCTGCCGGCTTGGCTACTGCTGCGGGGCAGCAGCACCCGAAATGATTCGGCTGGTGGGGGAAAGTGATCTCCCGTACCCCCCGCTGCCGCTCCAAGCCCTGCGCTCCCCGCTCCCTGCAGGAGTCGCACACCAGCACGAGGGCTCCGTACGAGCGCCGAGCAGCTCGTGGCATGTGCGCCTGCAACACTTCTCATCTTCCCCTAGCTCAAGAAACGAACCTGAACACCACAAGCGGAGAAGTAGCCAGTTTAAATAAATAAATGACGTTAAATTCACACAGGAGCTGGCTTGGGTGCTCATTTTGTTTCAGCCAATATTTCTTAAATTACCTAAAACAATAAAGAAGTTTACGCTAAAAGCAACATAATGTTTTCTTGTTTTTACAGTACTTACAGAGAAGTAAGTAGTCACGAGAGATTTACAGAAGCTTAATAAAATTAATCCAAATTACACTGTCTTTAAAGGTGCCTTTAAAAATCAGTATGATCTAAAGCTTAATAGAAACGTGTTTAGATGTTTAATTAAAGCATTCATTACATTGAAAGCAGATTGATACCCCTGGAGAAAGTTGGGTTTTTTTTCAGCGGATCTCAACCTTTCTGTTCAGGAGCTCTCGGCAAGGCCACGCCGACCGCTCCTGGGAGGTGCCCGGCGTGGTGTGGCAGCCAGCCTGTCCCACCGAGCCGCCGGGGCGGGGGGCGGGATGCGCCACGGCCCCGCTACAACAGGGACAGACTGCTGGCAAAAACAGTCCAAGGGCTGTGCAGCTGCAGCACTTTGAACTACTTCGTTTTAAGAAAACCCATTTATAAACTCAGAAGACACAGATTATAACAAAGAATCATGGAACTGAGGTTAAAAAAGGGACTTACTTTCAGCGAGGAAATAATACAACGTTTTAAGTTTCCTATGTAAACTATAATATGCCTGTCACCACACTTTTTTTTATGATGATCATATCAGACAGTTCAACGTGAACAGTTTTGAAACACCCCTAGGATGATCATTACTGGTGAAATCCATTGGGGCAAAGCACCTTTCACCAATAAGTTCTCACACTGAAGGCTGCTGGTAGTCAGAACAGAGCTAACTTGCAGAGAGGATGGAACATGACTACCACCACTTTTAGCCTGGTTTCCTGGGGAAATCACTTGCAGACAGCCACACTGTGTTCATAGGGATGGATGAGTTTTCTCAATACATCACAAACTTACTTGCTAATTTCAGCCAAGGAAAATTAGATCACATTCATGCATGTAATGGAAACAAGGACTAAAGGGGAGGAAAACAGGAGATTCTTAGTGCACCTACTGAAGAAAGGAGTAGTTAAGGTCAATCCTTGTTAATGACCAAAAAACCCAGGGACACAAAGCCAGGGGAAGGTAACTTTAGGCAGTTCCCTTCTGGCAGAAAAAATTCTGGTATTCTGCCTGCCACCGGAAGTGGAATCAGCCATCTGTTTTACACAGAACTTTTTGAACATTTCCTCATCTCTAAAGTTTCACAGGAGCCAGGAAATACTTGCTTTAATGTAATCAAAAGCCATATAACCCATAGATATGTTTTACATTCTCAAGTTGCTTGAAAGAATTTAATTGAAGTCTGACTACAGCCATTCATCAGCCAGTCCTAGATGGGTCCCTCATGCACAAGATTCCTACCCAACACTAATTGCCCACTTGGCACTGACAGGAACAGTTTCTGTCCTTCACACAGCTAAGGGGCCTTCAGATGCTGGACTTTGGGCAACAAATGGATAACAGAAAGGACCAAACTTACAGAGGAAAATTGCAACTTTGAAGAACAGTAGGAAGTCTTTACACCAAGCACATATAGAACTACACTTCAAACTACACTGAAAGAAGCTTCATTTCTTAAATCAGTGGAGTTTTTTAAGGCTTTAGGAAGAAAAGCAAAGCTCAGAGTTGAAGTTCTATTTTGAATACAGTCTGCAGTCACTTTACAGGTGGACTCTTGTATGAAGACATAGGTTAATACTGAAGTATTTTCCACCTCATATATTATTGATACTATTGTTTCCAACAATATCTGCAGAATATATCAAATTAATTTTCATTTGGCAATGCAATTGTAGGCAGTCTCCTTGTCATACATACTTAAAATTTCCTTGTAATCAACATAAATATTTCTATTAGAAATAAGAGACAGTACTGCAAGTGCTCTGCCCAGAGAACTATTGATTGACTACATTTAATGTTCTTTTTACATGAGTCATTTAAGATAAAGCTTCATAAAATATACCTTGTCCCCCATAATTTGCCCTTATGTGGCTCTTGACATAGGAAAATCTGGGAGAGTTTTCTCAGCTACTGAAGATACTTGATTATCTTGTTTATTCTTTTTCAGAGAAAAAAAAAAACCAAACAACTAAACAACCAAAACCAGTGTCAGAAATAATAATGTGATAGGATTACTGTACATAGCATATTGCTATTCTGACCATAAAATGTTTCCATGACAGACATGCCAATATACAAGGCCAGATGACTTCAAGAATGGTACCCATTCTTTTGATGAACTAGTTTGCATTATCTCATCTGAACCCCTCTTTTGTCATATGCAGATGAGTTGTCATATATTCACATGATTTTGACATTGTCACATTCAAATACTTATTGCAACTACATAGTTTCCAGATGCTACAGAACAGTACAGCATCCCATTCAAGATCATGCCCATCAGAAATTTTATGAATCTGCTCTCAAACTAGAAGCTAACACAGCAAAGGTGAATGTTATACCATGTAGAGGGTTGTTCTATACATGTCTCAAGTCTTGGGCTAAGGGGCACTTCAAAGAAAGTGAATTTTTGAGATTTAAGTTTTAACTTCCTTTTTTGAAGAGTGTTTTACTTTCTAAACAGCATATTTATGCTTTCAGTTCTTCTGTGCTTATACAGTAGTAGTTATGACCTCCAGAGCCATAATTCTACCACAGCTGCAGGTCCTGGGGACCTGGCTTATGGCAAAGAGGCTTCTGAATGAAATACAACCTTAAATCAAGTTTCAACAGCTTATAAGAACAGGGAACGTAAGAAAGCCATGCTGCTCAGACCAAAGGTCCACATATCCCAGCAGCCTGTTTCCAAAATAACAGCCCAGTATAGAGTTTATTCTTTTCAGTTTAGTTTCTCATATGTTTTCTGTGTAGTGACTTTTCAGTGGGATTCTGGAGAGTAGAAAGGGGTTTGGCCCTGTGCCTGTTCCTGGTATCACATCATTTCCAGACTAATGAGAAAGATTAATCATTAGCCAGTACAAGACACTCAGGGAAGCATATAAAAACCAGGCATGAGCAGAGTAATCCTGTACCTGACATATTGCTCTTTCTGCCAATAAGAAAATTAATAATTTCTCAAGCAAGAAGTGCCATTTGATTGGTTTTTTTAGTGGCTATTGAGAGCTCACCCTTCATTAATTTCTTTGGTTTATATTGAATTATTTTAGCTACTCAGCAGCCATATTTGTAGAGATCATGACAAAAGGGTCATCAGGTAGTGCAACTTTTTAAACTGCCAGTGAGGTAAATACGCTCCATGAGGGTGACTCTTTGAAAGTCAGCAAAAAAGATCCAAGTCTTGATGGTGAAGACGTCTGATTGTTCTCCATCAAATACAGGATAAATATATTGTCATTGAAAGCTGGAAAGGCCAAGTTAAAATATGAATTTTATTCAGTCATTTTACGTTCCATATACCACATTATCTTTAATTGTTAAGTTGAGGTTTTACAATATGGAACATATTGTGATTAGCCCAGGGTATCACAGTTTGCTACTATATGCAAGCTGTTGCTTTTTAGTTGTTGGGCAGACCAAGCTGAATGGTTAAAGGTCAGTGTGTCTCTGCATTTGCCTTAGTAGGGCTCAGGGTCTTCTACCCAAATCCTTGTGTTTGTGAAACTTGTAGAGATTTACTATCTTGGAGACAAGTAGCGTCTGTTAAACTGAATTAAAATTGGAAAATACATTTAAAAGTTATTGGAAAGACAAACAGATAAACTCGTAGTGCAACTGCAGAAACTTATCTTCTGTAAATGAAAACCAGAATAAAGCAGTTCTAAAAGGTACTTGCCATAATACTGTTCTGATTGAAGTCGATGGATATGAAGCTATTGGCTTCAAAGGAGGACAAAGTATAGCCCATCCAGTGTCCCTTCAGAACTATTTCCACCAGAAATGTCACACCCTGTCAAAATAATTCATATTACATGTGGAAATTTTTCATTATGTTCTCTAAGAAAAATGGTTATTTTAAAGTCAAGAGATTTTTCTTCTAACACTGTTTTGTATTAATCCCCTCTTTTTCAAACGGCACAAAAAATTTAAATTAATCATATAGCTCTAGGCAATTCCAAAGTTTACATTCATTGCTGATAATGATTGAAGTGATGGTTATTAGAGACCTGAGCAGCTGCATTGCCATCAGGGTCTCGGCTCAGAACTGAAAACTGAGGGGTTGCTGAGCCCAAGCTGAAGTTCAGAACATACTTTTATCTCTGGAAGGCAAGAATTATTGTGCAGTTTGCAATTTTTTTTTCAATATGAGACTCAGTTTAAGGTTTCTGAAAGGCTACTGTTAAATAAATAATTCTGTATAATGCCTTCCACTTCATAGTTTTAAATATTACGATCTTTATTCTTATTTTTAATGTTAAGGGAAACATTTTAGCAGCACAAATAGAAGACTTGCAGCAGAATCTTGCCCTCCTGAACCACCTCAAAGTTTTAGGTTTCTCTTTAGGGGAGCTATGATTTTCTTTTCGGGCTTTCAACTCAGCCAATAATCAAGTAACTTCATATACACCAATTTAATTTTCTTTATCTCAGTTGCCTCACATGTAACATAAGAGTAGACAATAACCTCGCTTAAAGGCTTGCCAAGAAGAACTAAACTGTAAGATCTTCAAATGAAACACATAATAAAAAATATTTTAAGTAATTTGACATTTAAAATTGGAACTAGGTAACATTCTACATACCTATAAGGCTGTATTTTAATTTCGGATTATGGGGTAGACCAAGAAAAAACTTAGATAATTTTTACAGTTTACCACTAGGTATATACTACCTTCATTTAGAAAAGCTAATAATGTTTATCTAAAACCTCTCATTATTGCTATTTGATACAGAAATATTTAAAGAGGTTCTGTCCTACATCATATTTAAATATATTTTCAAATTTTATGAGAAATATATTAAAAAATTACTGCCTTTAGATGTATTATTAGAATTTATACATATGACCTGCACTTCCTAACACCTGTATAAAACCTAAAGAATACCTTAAGTTTCTATTTGCAATGATTTTCTAAATTTTTCAATTTTTTCTTATTTCTAAAGCAATAATTTTCTATTTTTTTAATGCAGAGATCATGAATTTAACTTTTTTTTCTACGTGAAATTCCACTCACCCAAGTTCACTCATCACCTTTTAAAATATGAATTCATTTCAATAGGAAACAGTTTCCATGTTTCCACCTTCTACCTATTATTATAAAACCACTGTAAAACATGTTGCAACTCTATATCAATATAGCCTTTAAACTGTCCTTAAATCACATAACAAAAGAGAAACTATTAGAACATCATTTGAGTAAGACCTGCTCGCTGGGAAGAAGCAGTGTTTGTTAAGTATTTTTGGTTTTATGCTGCAGCTATGTAAGTTTATATTGCATTTATGGCGGTTAAACTGAAATGATAAAATAGCATGAGGTATATATATCTAAAAATAAAAATGTTTTTACTCCTTGGTCTGTGAGACAAGGCCATTCCTTGAGCAACTCCAAACAAGCAGGAATTTTTTTTCATAGTACATTTTACAGCAATTCGGGCAATTGTAGCTTATTATTAAAATAAAACTTAGCTCTTTACTATGAGTTATTACTTATTTGCATTTCACGTTTTCAGAGCATATTTTTTACCTCTCCACTACAGAATACATAATACCTAAACAGCTTTTATTTGCTAAAAAGAGGGTACCCAGATTTTTTTTTCCCATGGGAGAGACCTAATTTTGATAGATAAGAAAACAGTTTTAAGAAGCCTAAAGAGATTTCTTGAGACAAGAACTGTTTCCTTCGGCATTGCTTTTCAGAGTACCAATGAATGATAACCAGTGATACTTTGGTACTTAAGGAACTGCAACTGCAATCACACAAGGTAATACCAGAGCTGTTACATTTATCTCATGGTACTCATGATATTGGTCTTGTGACGAGCTCAGTGCCACCTTTCTGGTCTGATTTAGCTCTGCTGTATCTGGACAGCTGGTCATCCCCATACCATTTGATTCATTGACCTTCTGAGATCCCTTCCAATGTGAATTACCCTATGATCTCGTGGTCCTATGGTTCTTCATATTAACAGTTTAACATTTCTGTTAAGACCTCACATCAGCAGAGAAACTGCACATGAAAAACTTCTGTAGGTACACAGAACTTCATCACAGAAGATGGACTGATGTCTCTGACCTACAGCCAGACTTTAGAAAGGTTAGCAATGAAATATCAGATAATTTGTTTTGAGGTTTTTTCTACATTTAAGAGACTGTTTAGCATGATATAAAGCCAAATTAAAAGTAGGACACAAAAGCTTTTAGGGGAATAGACACATGCTAAATAAAAGTGGCTGCTGCCACTGCCACCCTGCAGGGCCTTACAAGATATCATGGAATGTGTCAATGTGATTTATTTTTATGAATTATTCCTATGGGCATGATGTATGTATTCTGTGAAGATTAAAAGGAGTTGTTTCTTTAGAGATACTACATTAAGAATCACCATAATGTTATAGTTTAATTCTGCAGAACAGAAGATCCCACTCACTGAACTTTTATCAGTATAACAGAATAAATATTGTATACAAATTCCATCACAGAACAATTCACAAGGCTGAATACGTTTTACAAAGTCAATGAAGTTTGACATGAAACAGATGAGGCACTGAGCAAAAATATTTTTCAGTTCTGAACCAGTGCATTCAGAGACATATTTCCTGTATTGTAGGATTTAATTTTCTTAATGATATCTGTTAGTTCTTCAAGAACTGACAAAGTGGCTGCCACTGTTGCCTACTTTATTTAAGGTTACCTGTCTGTCAATTGCTTCTAGAGGCACCAGTTCCAGAAGACTTTGTAATTTCAACCCACATTGAGCAAGACTATGATTATCCCAGAAACGCTATTTCCAGCGGGTTTTTGCATCTTCCTAATCATCTGTACAGAAAGGCACACTACACTTGATACAGGACTACTAACTACCTAAGTTACTACAATAATCACAACAGAGTATTTTTCTGTGCAGTGAGAAGCTTCAAGAAGCACAAGACCTTGCTGTGTCAGCAGCAGAAAGCATTTCATGAATGGTGTCCAGAGCTGCACTGACTGCCCTCTTGGCTCTGACTGCACTTACCAAGTTTGCACTGCAGTACAGCTATCTTAGCACACAGTCAGTGTTTCTAACAGGGACCATTTTGATGTAGACAGGACTCCCTCTGCTTTCAGCCCCTGCCGGACACAGCAGCTATCACTGTGTGCAGGAAGGCTGTCAGAATTCTCACCTTGAATATATTTAAAGCTTTAGGCACTATAGGTTTCACTTGTGTGCACAAGAGGATGTGAAACCAATCCATATTTTGTGTATATAGAGATTAATTATTGTCATCTTCTCATACTTCTACACTAGGGCTTTTCTTCCTTCTTTCATAGAGTGTTGTGATTAGGATAGACTTTTAGTTCTTAGAATTGTTTAGTCTTCATCATTAAATGAAAATTATTGTGGCAGACTGTTTATATATGAGAATGTATCTGCACTTGTCAATTATTTAATTACATATTTATCTACATATACATATGATAACTCTAGCACAAGGTATTTGAAAAGACATATTATAAAATAATTGTTAAAATATTATTCATTAAACCAATACTTGTTTCCAACATGTATCTCAAGTATTTATTTGAGTATAGTCTCTTTACTATAGATTTAGGTACAGCTCTAGTTTAATGAGCTTCCTAAATACATCCACAGATACAAAAGCAGGAGAAATCAAGGCAATTGATTCTGTCACATTCTGGAGGCAGCTATAAGGCAATTTATCACTTATGAAGGGTCTTCAAAAGCTTATGAGCATCTGGGGCACCATGTATCAGAAAGTTCATAAATGACTCACCAAAGGTTACAAAAGGAGGAAAATGATCCTGGGTATCCTAAAGAACAGTGAAATATATCCAAAGGCTGTTCTGGAGTAACAGTGAAACTGGGGAATGGAAATTGCACATAAATATTCTCCTGTATTCTCTACACATAGCCTCTCCTTATATCATACAATGGTAAAATAAAACTGTGGCTTAAAAATCACATCTCACTGAGCATTGGTATCCAGTTCAAAGGGACAGAATTTCTGTATTTCTGAATTTTGTGCTTCTCAGTCAGTAAGGAAAGGGCAGATGCAGGGCTGACAGTGAGGAGAGAATGAGGGAAACAAGATGCAACAGCTCACCAACTATAGCTGTCAGTGTTAAGGGGAGAAGTGACTACAGCACCCTGGGGAAAGGTGGTGAGGGTGACCCCAGTCCTACTGGTAAGTAGGAAGGACTAGAGCATTTCCCAGGCTGCTGACATCTGTTATAGCCAAAACATAACTACAAACAGATAATTTGTAGCACTCGTACAATTCCTCTTGCCTCCCCATCGAGCAGCAACTGGGTACAGCAAAGAATTATGTACCTATTGAACAAGATCTCTTGCAGTTCTTGCACTAAGGAGTGCCTCTGTCCTGGCCACGAGAGTCCTCTCAGGGCTCACATTGTGTTTCATGCTCTTTATGAGTTGTTGATACACTATAGACACTACTAAACAGTGCTCAGGATGGTGAGCATGAAGATGTTTCCTGTAATCATGACTGAAGGTTTATCATACAATTTCATACCTGTGTTTATGTCATTTTGGAGGTGGAAAGCATTTCCAGGTGCTGCTAAACAATTACACTTCAAAAGGATTAAGAATATATTTTTCCTTTTTTTCAAGCAGAGCATGACCAGACTCTCCTCAGTGGTGCTCATGAGAGGACAAGAGGCAATAAGCATAAACTGAAACATATTAAATTCCATCTAAACATAAGAAAACACCTTGAGGGTGACTGAATGCTGGAATAGGTTGTTGAGAGTGGTTGTGGAGTCTCCAGTCTTGGAGACACAGGCCTGAACAACCTGCTCTAGCTGCTGCCCCTTGAGCAGGGATGTCTGACTCTAGAATTTAAATGTAACTGACTACACTATTTAGGTCTCAACTATTCTGTGATTCTGTAATTAGACTACTTTCTTTAATGCAATCATCATGATTTATGCCTTTTACTTTGAAACTGGAATACTGTAGTTGATTCAACAGGGCAAGGCCTCATGATCACTGGGAGAATGAAGCTGTCAGAGCTGTTAAAACCTAATGGTGCAAATGAGAAACTGAAAATCAAACTAATCACATTAGTGTTTCATGTTTACCCTGACTTGGCTGTGTTTGAGGAGGAGTCTTAAAAGAATTGGGCTAACTACCTATTACCATCCTGGATCTGCCCTGAATGAGAGACTGCATCTCTCCCTCTGTTCCACAGAGCAGCAGAGGTGACAGAGGGAGCAGCCTTGCACTGGCAGGATTGTCTGCCAGCAACCCTCCGACTGGCACATCCTCCCCTCTTGGTCCTTAACTGGCAGGTGTTGCTAACTCAAGCAAGTCTAGAAAGCTGCAGGAATTTCACAGCAGAGAGATGTTGCTGAGAAGATTCTCTTTGGAACCAGAAGTGGGTTCATTCTTTCAAATGGTCTGAGGACAAGCTCTATCTGCTGTTTGCTGCACAGAGATTGTAGGCATTACTTTTTTTTGCATGGGTCATTTTCAAGAATGAGAAGGATCATGAGTATTTTGGTTGAAAACATTTTTTGTCTATGTTCCAAACAAACAGGTTAAAATTCAGTTTCTTTAGACTCTGTTTTCTCCCTCTAATTGTTAGAGATTAAGTGCCATTCAAATGTGTTGGAATATTTCCCCCCTTTTCAAAAGGTACCCATACAGAAATGTTTGGTTTCCCTTCAAATGGAACAGTTCAAAAAGAAAGAACTGCTGACCACAGGGGCTAGAGGCAGTTGCACCTGAAAATGATTGATACTTGAAAATTACTAGGGACATGGTTTTTATACTTGTGAAAATGGAACAACAGGTACAGCAGAAAGGCTGGACTCATGAAATGTGAATAGATTATTAGCAGTAAAACTTGCTCACATGGAGTTAAACGTATTTGTAGAGAGGCCTCAGCTGTACTGGCTTCAAGGAGTGCACTTGTTTACCAAAAATTTTGCCAACAAAATGGCTCACTTGAAAAGGTTGATGAATAAAACTAGAGATTTTGATCTTATACCTCCCAAGGTGAGCAGACTGTTTTGGGGTTTATTTTAATTATACTTTTCAAACTCCTTTCAGCTGATAATAATAAAAAAGAAACTCCAAAACCTGCCCAAAAAAACCAACACCCAAACAAACAAAAAATTCATTAGTAACTTTAAATTTTGTTTCTATATAATTGGAACTAATGGTAAGTATTGCTTATTTCAAATGTTAAAGCCTTAACAAAAAATGAGTGTGTATTTAGCCAGCCCTTTCAGTATGATGTTACTGAGGCATTAATATACCAAGACCCAGCTTCCCTATACCAGCAGAAAAATGATGCCATTTGTTATCTTTCCAGTATAGCAAGCTCTTTCATCCATTTCTTTTACAAGCTGCTGTTGCCACTATTCTCCTTGAGGAGTCTTGACAGTTGAATCAAGCTGATGGCCACACTTCCACAAACTGCTGTAGAGGAACTGCCAAACCTGTTTCCTATTGTAAGTCTGGTGCTATCTCTAACTCCTCATGAATTTGTTCAATATATCTATCATTTCAATATGTATATGTTATTGTGAAAATGACGTGTGAAGTGTGGAGCAAAAAAAAAAAAGCTGTTTTCTTTTTTGTTCTTTTGCTGAAATAGACAAATATTGGAGCTAATGCACAATAGAATTCTATTGCACAATATGGCTAAAGCAGGTGAAAAAGTCTGAGTTTTAAAAGTAAACTTCTCTAATGAAAAAAAAAAGGAAAAAAATTAGTTGAGGATGTAAATAAAAGAGTAGAAAAAGCCCTTATGATGGTGTTGAATGTGTGATACAGGCCAGTATCCTCTTCTAGAGGGAAGAATGGTGGTGTTAGTTAAAACACTTAAGATATAGGCCCAGAAGCAGAGATTATTGGCAATAGTTCTGTGTTTTGCAGACAATAGGAAGTAGGGGTGTGACTGGCCATCTGGTCTGCACACTCCAGCTGTGCTAGCAAGCTTAAAGGAGGAGCTGCAGCTGTGTAATGAATATTTACAGCAAAGGAGGGTGTGATTTATGGCAAAGATAAGAATTGATGAAAAAGTAGGAGTGGATGTGCTTGATGTTTAAGATGGCATTTGAAATCCTGTTGTCTGTGATTCAGTACTGGACATTTCCTTAAAATATTCACAGACCTGAAAGAAGAGATTTGATTCATAAACTTGTTTTAGTGTGTAAATACAACGCTGAGAATTAGTATACAGTTGCCCAGGTCCAACTCTTATATACATAGTTACACAACCACAAGAGTTTCCCTGCTAAGTAGAATGATCAGAAGGCTTTGCTAATTTAGTATCTATGAATTAGAAATTTATTTTAGCTTGGAACTGTGAACACCTTGAATACAAATAATTTCATATTATTCATGCCAATGAATCAGAGATGGTCTGGGTGGAATAACAAATTATCATCACAAGATATCTTCACTGATATAACTTGTTAGTATTTAAGGTTCTGTAGGAAAAACCCAGGATTTTTATAAATGGGATTTCTTTATATTTACCTGTATATATATATGTATAGCAAATGTTAAACAGTTCTACCTGCTGTGCCTTCTAAAGAGATGGTGAATAAATAATTACAATATAACTGTCTTAAGATATACCTTGTCCTTGTTATTTAGCTGCCTCAGGTAAAGCTCTTTGTGATGGCCCATATATTGGTAGAGAAATCCTAACCTGCCCAGCAGGTACAAGCAGGCAGGAGCTAACATGCAGTCATCACAGCACACAGTACCAGCAAGGAGTTAACCTGTAACTGTGTGGAAAAAGAATTGCCAGCATGGTTTCCTCATTTTTGCCTTGCTAAAGAAATATAACTTGCATGGTAGGTACTGCCTTGAAAAAAATTATTCAGCTAGAAGCCTTTGAGTGGGAATTAGTCACATTTCTGGTTGCTTTTCCCGTGCCCCAGAGAGTTTGTGACAAGCACAGAGAAGTGTGAAAAGCTTTGATATTAAATCTAGAGATAACATTAATCTGAAGAGTTGGTGTCCCTGGAAAATGGAGGGAAAGTGTTATTCGCCAATATTCCTTAAAATATTTACTCTGAGTACAGAGTAAGGTTTTATTTTCTGTCCATGAAGACATTCTCAGAAATCTAATATTATTAAGTGCTACTGCCTTAAGAACCATTCGTTCTGTAAAAAAAAACATGCCACAGGAAATCCTTAGATATAAGGGTGGAGGTAAGTAGCTGGCATTTGTTTCTAATTCATGTTTATTTTATCTCATTGCAAATTCTAGTTCATCTCTTCCAAATGAATATGGAACATTTCATTTGCTGATCTTCTGCATTAATGTGGTCAATATAATTGGAGCTCAAGTGAGCTGTTTGCCAGACTTTCTAACTGCTGCCAAGAAAAACTTGGGTGTCATTTTAGAAAAATCCATGGGTGGAGGAGGACGAGATCATGACCATCTGTCTATGCATCAAAGGCTAAATCATTATAGGGGAAAAATAACTTCTCTGTTGTGTTTGCCAGCCTTGTTCCCCTTCAAAGCAAGTTCAGTTAGTAGGTTTGAAGACAAACATCTTCAAAATTGTCCTGTGGGCTCAAACATTTCTTGGAAGGAAGTTGGGGAAAAATTTGAAGGTCAAAACTGCACAATTTGGAAGTGAATGAGATAGCATGAGAATAACATTTGAGGAAAATGATACGGTCTCCTTCAAAACTTCCCAAATGCTTTCTGTTGCATCCTTTTCAGTTCCAGAATCTACCAGGCAGCACATAGGAACCACATGATCTCTTTCTTGTCCCAAAGACAATTTACACACACTCCATGCCCCACAACATTTACAGACTTCTTGAGTTAACATTTAACAAAGGGACAATAGACAAACAGCTTTTGAGAGACAAGACAGTAAATATACACCTAGACCTACCTTACCCTTAGAATTTCTGTTGTTGGTCAAGATAATAGTCTGAAAAGTAAACATTCTGCCAAAAAAATTGCATAGAGAAGAGGGGCCTTTATCGGTACTATAGTTAATACTTTGCTCTTTTTATTTGGTTTTTATTTAATGCAATGCAAAATCCAAGCCTTGGCATCATGCCAAAATCCATCATAAGGAGCTAAACTAGGAATGTCTCTGAAAAGCCATCAGTCCTTCAAACCTGGAGTCACTATTGCAGGCGTGCTGCGGACTCCTTTATCAGTAGTCACTGTGACATAAATGTCTCTCTGATGAGAGTGAAATGACAACAAATGGAAAATGCTGGTAACCATGGGAGCTCTGTTTAGACTGCCACTTCCAGGATGCTACTGCTCTAGTTCAGTCTGCTACTGCACCCATTGCAGCTCCTGTAAGTTCCAACTTCTAGCATGTTCTCTTATCAAAATGTTTGCATTTTGAAGTGTGTGACATCTAAGTCCAGACATTATTACCTGAAGATATCACTCAGGTTCTTCTGAACAGGAATCTTTCATAGTGTCAGTCTTCAAAAGAAACAGTTACAGCTCTTATCAGGAGTATGGAGGCTTTCTTTCTATTGAAATTCTGAATTCTCTCCTTCTTTGAAGATAAGAAATCCCTGCTATCACAGTCTTTATCTGAATATGAATGGGTCCCTGGATTTGATAAACTGTTTAGGACTACCAGGATCAAATCCTAAATATGCATACATTGAGAGTTCTAAAGGTTAATTAATTTCACCTCTGTGCACGTGCTATTCTTGATTTTTATCTTTCCTAATAATAAATAGTAAAATTTCAAAACAAACTTTGAAAACAATTATGGCTTTTTGAAGCTATACTTCCTGTTCCAGCATTTTAAAATTAAAAAAGAAAATATTTTACAGGCAGATCCAGGTGAGTCTTTTGGAAAAATAGCCCATGGTTTGTTTATAATAAATGCCGAACTAAGCACAAGTGAATTTTTAAAAAGAAGTCAAATGCCATAGCATGTTTCACACATTGAAATATAATAAACACAGTGTTAATTTGCAGTGCATTCTGAACAGAGCCACAGCATTCCACCACATCTGGAATCTTTGAAGACATAAATATTAAAACTTCCCCTCTAATAGTAACTACAAAGTATTACCTCAGCCTCACGTAATAAAATGCTGTCTTGAAGACAACTGTAAAAAATCTAACCACTGAACAAAGATTTTTAAGAGGTATTGACAATTCAGAAAAACTCTATTTTTATGTTATTGAAATTGAAAGATACCTTGAAAAAGATCTCAAATTCTGAAAGTTTTCTTCAAAATCAAAGTGTTTACTGCAATGATATGGCTGAGTTTGCCAAAATATCTGTCTGCATCAGGCTTCTTGAATTATCATCTTTCTCAACCTTTAGTCTTGAATTTTACCAGGATTTGTGCATCGAAAAAAAAAAAAAAGTTTAAAAGAGTAAAACCTAGCAATCTAGTACTTCTGTGACACTTGCAGAAATCTTGTGATAAAGAATGAATTTGGTTCATTATAGTGAAAAGTGTACATATACATACTGTTTCAGACCACTTTTTCGGGCTTTTATGAAAAGCAAGAGTAGAAGCCCTGCCACTCTCTCACAGCCTATGTGGTCAACAAATAGTTGACCATGATTAGTAAAATTTACTGTCTGAGATGAATAATAGGATATCCTGTAAAGCAGGAGTATTAGAAATCTGCGTGGAGGATTGAATTAAAAAATTGCAAGAAGTTCAAGGGCCACATCCATTTTGCACAAAATGAAGCAGATGGTAGCTGACTTAATCTTTGATACCATGGTATGGTCCATAGAGATTATAAATCCCAGCATGAAACACTCCATTTCTTTCTTGCATTGCGCAGGTGATAAAGAAAGATATAACATCTTGCAGATATTTTAAAATACCTACTTTAAAAAAAGCCTCTATGATGCATTCTTGTTTCTTATCTACATTTTTCTAGAAAGTTTCTGGTTTTAGCACCTACAACTAATATGATACAGTTGATTAGCAACGACAGCTAATTGGCAGTTTCTTGGCCATATTATTGGAGCTTTGCCTACGCTGGCCCAGAGATTCCCTGTTTCTCAGGAAGCCTTTTTCCTATGTTACTCAAGCATTCATAAATCTTCCATCATTATATTTGATCTATCCGATGCCATTCACAGGCATAACCAGATCAAGCAAGAGAAAAAATGCTGAGTCTGTATTTGAAATTCTCACACTACTCAGGAGCTGGTGGGACATCAACATATTGCTAAGGAGAGGATGTCTTGGGTTGTCTCTGAGGATCATCATCTAATAGGTATTTTACATGACATGAGTGACTAAGACTATTGGCATTTTTGATTGAGAGTGTAAGAGATTTAGAGCCAAATTCAGCAAATCTTCATTTCAAAATATTTCCTTTCATATTAAGCAAAGCAAGTAAACATTTTGGAAATTAGTCTAAATCAAACTCTTAATGTGTACATCAAAATGTCAGGAAATCCAAACCATCTACATATGCAGACTAAGGAAGCTTATGATAAAACCATGAGTTATGAATAGTATTGAGTAAGTCACTCCCTGTAGACCTCTCTGTGCTGCACGATATCAACTTAATGTTGGGTATGATTCGTGATTTAATTTAAAGGATCTTAACTGGTTTTAGTTCTATTGCTAATGTTCAGATACAAAATACTACTCTTAAAACACTGGTATTCCAGACTGAGGAAGGCTAAAGTCTGAAGCCAAAGAATAGAATAATCTTGTTAATTGTCCACAACTTGTTAATACAGTATTAAATCCATTGGATATCTGGTAATAAAAACTGTGTTATCCTTTGAAAAGACACATTTCCTGTAATAAGATTAAAAATGTAAGTGATACAATATTCCTAAACTTTTAGAATATCCAACTACTATATTTGGAGATGCTTTACTTTCATTTAATTTGTAGAACCCTACAAAGGCATAGATGGATTCTGACAGATTTTTGGTGTAACTACTTTGTAAGGAAATAGTTCAAACATGATTACTGAAGACTGATCTTTTAATGGAAAGATGACTAGAAAGCATCTATAATGTGAAATTGTGGATGCTTCTCTATGTTTTCCTAAAAGAAAAACGGACAATGTTTTGCATCCAAAGCTCTAACCAGTATTACTCAGTACTTGTGGAGCCCAGCCTCAGCCTATCTGCTTTGCTCTGATCCACTGCACAGGGCAAACACAAATCTGGGTGGCTTACAGGAAGCAGAAATCCCTGGCATTGCTGCAGGAGTTTGAGGCCCTGCTGCCCTTCTCCCACACAAGTGCTGCCAAACAGTGGATGTATCTTTGTAGCTCTGTGCTGCTTGTCAGGGTCTCTGCCTAAACCTTTAAAATCTGACTGAGAGCTGAGGGAAGCTCAAATACTTTCTTTGCTGAAACCTGCTGAGGCTGCAGCTCTCCCTGTTGGTAGTTTCCAATTTCCCATTAGTAGCTCCAATCTCAAGATGTGGTAACAGCCACAGAGCCCCAAGACTTGTACTCATTGCTTCAACTGGAACAGCATTAGAGCTGCTAGGATTTGTGTCAGGGTCTGATTCAGTGCAAAACTGAAGGGGCATCACTGCAAACCAAGGTTTTCCATTTCTCATGACAACTACCTCGAGCCTATATAAGCTGTAACATTTCAATTTTATAGATGAGAGAGATGAAATTATTTCTTTTGATGTTACAGATATGTCCAGGATATCCAGAATTTTCTGTTCTTGCCCTAGTACTGCAACAGGAAAACAAAAAATCAAGGGAAGAAAACATTTAGAAATTATTGCAACTGCATCTTTTTTGTGCTTTGAGGATTTTGTTTTCAAGCAATGGCTTCCTCTAACAGCTTTTAATAAATAACCAGTCATTTTCACCAGCATGGAGGTGTTCTAATTTGTTACTTCCATGTTCCAATTATGAAATATGACAGAATTCTAAATATTTAATGGGTATGGGATTATTAGCAATGTGCCCTTGTTGCATGCTGCATTGTTATCCTCTTTAGTATTGTAAAATATATGATGTACATCTAGAAAAGGGAACTTAGTAGAGCATGCAGATGGAATTGAATTCCTAAAGCAGTCATAGGTTTGCAAGTGTTATTCTCAAGGTCTCAATACAGGTTTTTCAGATTATTATACATGAACATTGATGAAAAAAGGCTTTGCCCATCTTCTTTTAATACAGTAAGTCCGCATATTATTCAAAGATACACTGGTACAAAATGATCAGTTTGATTACACCCTAAAACTGATGTTTTGGTGGGTGTGCAACATACAGTAAGTTTATAATTTAAGATTTTACTGTATGGCATATATTTCTTGCAGATTATAATAACCCTCAAGTTATTTTGGTTCTTGCTCAAAATTTAAATGAATTATTCTCATATTTTTTGAGAAAGGTCAGATTTAGACAAAGGTGTATAGAAAAATACTGTCATTTAAAATGGAATAGTACAAAACATTATGGTTTAACACTCAGAATCACACAGTGAGACCTTTGGTTCATGTGTTAACCCACTGAATGAACATTATTATCATATCTGGCAGTCAGTGTAAGAACTTGGGGGTGGAAAGCCTCCGAGATTATTCACTTGGTATTGGTGCTATTTTTAAGAGAAATCTATGGTGTGAGAAAAACACAGGTTACAGGTCAAGCTCTACCAATGTTAAATCAGTTGTGAGGATCATGACAAAGTCAGATTTTCTTTATAGAACATCTGGTGAGACCCACAGAGTTACTCATACAACAGAGAAATTGTAGCAACCATAGACATAGGCTACATTAAGAGTTATTAAAATTTATTATACAGTGGCCAAGAAGAACACAAAATATTTTTTCTGAGTTGCTTGAGTGAAGTGAAATACATGGCTCATCTCATGTAGTAAAAGCAAGAGCTCTGCCAAAACAGCAATACACTATCCACCTTCTTTCTGCTGCCAAATGTTCTCAGGGCCACCAGAGACAAAGATCAGGCCAGTGGCAGTCCCTGGTTCCTACTGCCTTCATTGCACTCTAAGTCAGAGCAGTCTACCTGGGCCTGCTGATGCAAAAACTGATTTTCATCTCTCATGGGTCTTTTCTCATTTCTGTGAGGCTCTGTCACAGACCAAACTACCTGCTGTGCCCAAGCTTCCATTTATTCAGCCATCTCGGCAGCTCTTGTTCTTCTGGATCATGACTACGACAGATACAAAGCAAACCAAAGGTATATTTTAAAGCTTTTTTCCTCATTAACTGAAGCCCTTCCTCTTGACTTCAGCCTCATGTTGAGATTGCGGCCAGGTGACAGCCAGGATAGCATCTAAACATTCCATTAGTCAAAGAGAAGACTTACTTCAGGGTATTCCTTAAAATTCTCATTATGTCCACTTTCTCACTATACCTTATTAAAAAGTCCAATAAGAGTAATCAGAAATCAAGCATAATATTTGCATTGGAGAGGTGGTTTCCATGAAAATGGTGAATAAATTTTGCAAATGGTGAGCATGAAGTCCAATTAAGATCTCACTTTTCATAAAAACATAGAAATCAGGTGCAGAGTGTTCTTAGCACTGATTTCAGCTACTGGGAATTAGGAAATGGAATTAAGTTGCAATATGCTGCATAGGGATGACTGACTTCCTAATGACTGATGAAAAGAAAAAAGTAGTCAGGTAGAAAGAGTATCAAATAAATTTGGGTTGGTTTTTTGTACGAAAAACCTCTGAGGATGCTGTGTCCTATATCTGTATGGGATAGATCATAGAAAAAAAGCATAACTTAAAATAGATGTCATCACAATTATTGCTATTCTGCATCTGCCTAATTTCTAGTTGCTTAATTTAGTTGTTTAACTCCTTTTCAGATAGGATTTTAATATATGGTATCTGTCATCCTTTTCTTGGTATTCTCTACAATTCATAAGAAATGGAACCAAAACAATAAATATCTGGGTAAAGACACTGCAGAAACCTTTCTAACTTAAAAGCATTTTATTTTAGTAAGTTACAGTAGAAATCAGTAAAATTAAATATTTTTAATGCAAATCAGCACAATATTGTATTTCTAGATGGTGAGGAAGCTATATTGTGTTAATGGACACAAGAATATCTGGGGGTTGATGCTTAAAATTATAAGTTTATAATGTGGGTACATTTTAGTCCTCTCCAAAATGACACCAAATTGAAAGTACCTTAGAAGAATTAGATGACTCTATGATTCCACGAGAACAGTATCTCTTCCCCTATTATAGATCATTAGGTGGTTAACAATGTGAATGAATGTGGCTGCTCCTGCAAATAGTTTTCAATTAGCTGTTGAAATAGAAAACTCATCTGAGAAACTGCTCTAAAATAATAATACAAATTTCCCAAGTGAGCACTTTGCTACTGAACAACAAGAGCAGTCCTGTAGTTTAAGCCACTAGAGACAGTTTATAATTAATGCCCAATTTTTCACAGGTGCATTTTTTATATATTTTGTCAGAGTATTGGCATTTTTTCTGAAAGTTGCAGCTTAGTCCACGCAGCATATATTGATAGAAGCAAGGTGTGATGTTAAATTTGTAAGTGAATTCCACTTGGTTAACTTCCAAAAAGATTATTTTATCTAAAAATTAGCTTTTTGTCAATGCCAATAAGTCCTCTCTATAATAATAGCTCTGAACAGAAGGCTAAGTATCATTGCTTCCTATATACCACTTCTTCTTGGTAACTCATATTTCTCTTTCCTGAAAAGTAAAATATTACCCTATCTTGAACCACCAAAGTGATGAGCTGTTTCTCACTGACTTGCACATGGCCTCCTAAAACACTCATTCTGGGGACTGGCAGACCTGGTGGCTAATCCTGGCTTATAGTAAAGGATAGGCACAGTGTTTACAGTAGTTTAGAAAACACGCCAAAATACAGTTGTTTAAAAATTCTGTCATTCAAATAGTTATCTTGTTTATTGTGGAAGTTTAATATCTGTACTCCACCTGTCTAAACAGAAGCAAAGCAGTTGACTGATTCATTGTTAATGCTTCCCAAGGAACCCATATACTAGAAGTGGGACACTAGAGAAAACTACTAGTCTGACATCTTTTGCTTGTGACAACGAAATTAACTGTGAACTGCAAATTGTTTAGGGCTTCAGTGTGATGCTAGATATTTAAGGTCTAGAAAAAATATTTTTTACTGCTCACAGATTTGTACTAATACAGTAGCATAATTAAGGAAATCACCCTGCAAATGTCTGCTGCAGGCACATAAAAAACATTAGTTAGAAATTTGTGGGATGCAGAATGTTATGATCAAGACTCCTTAAAGAATTCTGTGCAACTTCTGTTCACCTGTATTTTTTTGTCAGGATGGATTTTATTGCCATTCCATTGTTGTGATTTAATGCTGCCTGTTCATAAAATGTAAAGTTAATCTTTAGCTGTTTTAACACCAGCGTTTCTGTTGTCCTCATCCACAAGAATTTTCAGCCAGTGCCTATGCAATACTATCAATTGCAAAGCCATATGAAATTCCAGTTTCTCTCTGTGAATCCTCACTCAAAGATCAAACAAGCATCTGTCAAACTTTGTTCTCCTATAACTCTACTGTTTAAGATGTAGCTCTACAATCTTTTGTTACTACAGGCTCTGATGCCATGTTGGCCTCTATTGCTACCAGCCCATTATGAGAGTCTACAAAACACAACTTTACTGTAGCTGGGCTGAAAAGTTACATTGGCCAGCCAGACATAGAATTTGAAGAGAGAAATTAAAGGATATTTTTACTAATTTTATGCATTTATGCAACCCTGGAAACAGGGATAATAATAGAGCATATTGAGCGGAAACAGAGCACTATGGAGTGTTGAGATAAAGAAAACAGAGCAAAGATACTGAACTTGAAGTTAGCACAGAAATTCTCAAAAAAAGAAAAAAAAAAGAGCTGTAAGTTCAAGACTTAAGACTACTATTATTTTAAGAATACTTGTAGAACTCAGAAAAGTAATACACAGATATTCAGCAAAATAGTTCTGTCTGTGAAAAACAACTAAGAAATATTAGAGGTGATAGAATGACACACAGAGTGTCATTTGGACTTCAGGGGTTGTTTGGGAGCCAACTCAGACTCTGATTGCTCATGTGCCATCCATGCCCTTGGAGTTCAGGAGTTACTGGGATATAATGGTGCTTTCCTTTTCTTACCTCAGGTCTGTGAGAATCACAACAAATTAAACTTGGATCTTGCTTACAAACTGATGGAAACCAAAGTTGTAGCATTTCTCAGACATCTCCAGGAAAGAATGAGTATCTCTTCATTCTAAGTCTCGCCCTGTACAGTTTCTTTTACTAAAATTTGAAGTTCTTAATTACTTTAAAGAAGTATCTACTCTTTTATCAAATTTGTCTCAAATCAGCCTATGTGCTTAAAACCTACTAACAGGGCATGTGTGCTATGGTTGCACAAATCTCCTTTCCTTAGTAAACTAGGCCAAATATCTAAGAAGCCAAATGAAAGTTTAATCTTTTAGAAATAATTCCTTGTAGACAATCCTACCAAATTTAGTATCATGATAATCCTACTAATCAAATGTACAGGAATAAACAAGAAATTGTATTCTTTACATGAATTTTTGGCTCTTTCCCCATGCTTCTACATGACAAGTAAGATTTTCAACCAAAGTATTTAGAACACCTGAGATATTCCCCAGCAAATGACTGCCTTATCTGCTTCAGAGCTGAGTCAATATTGACACCATGAGGTATGCATCACCATGACATTCAGATGCATTTTAGATTTTGACTGAAGTACAAACCACTCCAGGCTGTCAGACACGTAGTCCAGGTAGGATGCATGCATTCTGCTTTGTACTTTGGCAAGGGAAATATAAACTGGCTAAATTTTAGTCAGGGACCAAATGTTCAAGAATCTAGAGATGATGGAGAGCCTTGATAATATCAACTCTGTTTTAGAGTTGTTGCTCACAACTTTGTTTTGTAAGTTTTCTTGAAGAATACAAAACCTTCTCCTAAGAACACTGTATGCCAAACAGACGTAAAGATAAACAAGTTGACTGCTGAATACTGAGGCAAAAAGGAAATAGCTGTTTAGATATGAGGCCTGTTGGACAACTTTATAAATAGAAGTCAGTGGATCACGAAACTTATGACAAAAAACCCCAAAAAAACCCAGCACAATCTTTCTTTTTTAATAAGGTTTTAAAAAAATACGTAATTCTACTATTTTAAAGTTATCATTCATGTGCTACAGAGGAACTTTCTAAAACTGAAAAAATGTTTATCTTCTAGAAACTGTTCTCTGTAGAACCTGGCAAAAAAAGCTGTTCAAAGAAAGGCAATGATACAGCAGTCACATGAAATAAGCAGAATATTTAAGAGGGCAATACTTTGTTTTGCTGCCTCCTAAACTTCATAAAGCATTAATGCAAAACCCGAGGACATGACTGGCTAGATTAATAAAAGGAAACTGGAAGTGATGTTGCTTTTCATCCAAAAGTCCAGTCACTAATGCATTCATCTGGGAGAAGGTTCTAGACAGAGAAGACCTATGTCTGTTTAAGGAGATTTTTAGTAGGAATTTTGGAATAAACCTCTTTGTTTTGTGTCATGTAAGTGTTCACTGAGTCAGAATGACTCAAGTCTGATACGTAAACCAGGGACTGGGGAGGTGGAGCATCCAAGATTTTAATCCCTGTTCAGATAGACATTTAACATTCTTAAAGTGAAAAAGCTAAACTAGAGAAGAGGATGCCAAATACCCTGCAAAACTCTGGTTAGATAAGATCTGTGGGAAGTGTTGAGCCTGTGAAAAATAAGATTCATCCCCTTACAGACTGTAACTGATTGGCTACCAAATAAGACAGCAGTTGCTGTTGTTTTCTGTTTTGTTATCCTAATATTTTCTTTCCTCTCAGTTTGGCAACCAATCTGATGAATAAAAATCAGTTATTGGCACAGACTTTCTCAGAATTCATGGACAAGTTTTACAGATGTGATGGTAATGCCAATTAATTAGTTTCAGTTCTAGTTTTCTGAACAAAAACTGCTAAGCAAACATGATTACTTTTAAAGGACATAAAGAAATTGAACAGTCTAAAAGTGTGTCACTTTCTCCTTACAGTGATTGGTCCAGACTTGCTGATATCTCAGCAGAAATTTTGAACAATGCTAAAGAAATATTACATTTAACAGAATTTTGTTCTTTATTGCTTACTATAAGTTTAGGGGGGTTGGATGATGAGAAAATTCTGCTTAGAAGCTTAGTAATGTGTTTCTATGTTTATTCTTCAGATATTTTTAAGACCTTTCCAACAGCAACTCATCCTGAGGTAATGTAAATTATTCTATGATTTCAAAGTAGAACCATAATTTATCACTTCCAGTACTATCTGCAACAGTTTAAAAGCTACATTGGAACATTGTACTTCTAAGTTTTAACTCCCCTCCCCTCATTACCTCAAGGCTTATTTCTTCATGTTAATGTACTGAACTTCTTTTAACCTGAAGATGCCATAAAAAACTGCTGGGAAAAAAATTTTAAGAAATCTTTTTCTTTTGTTTCCAAATGAACACACTGGATTTGTAATAGTGATGGCTCTGCAGCTATTTTCACTCTGATACAGCTCACCCAAGTCAAACGTTTCTTGTAACTTCAAGCAGTTTAGACTGTGTTTTCATCTAGTGCATTAGGGTAATGTTGACAGGAGAAATACATACACACTGATGAGACACTAGCTCTTCTAAATGCTAAGTTTTTAATATTATTCTGCATAATGATACGTTGGAAGTGTTTAAAAAGGCGATTTATGGTTTGGGTTGGGCTTTTTTTCTTCATTTACAGAAGCATACTTTCAAAGACTGAAAGCTTATGGTTTCTTCAAGGATGCATACTTGAGACTTTTCATATTGTCTTGAAAAGGACACTATAAACATGTTACATGTGCCTAACAAGCATTACAAAATAAAGTTATAAGCACATTGAATCACCCCTCAGTGTTTATACTTGTGCCAAATTCCTGAAGGTATGATACTGTAAGAACAAGCCACAGCAGACTAAATGCAATCAATTTTACAAGTGTACCTTATGGAATAAATGAGTAAACCATACATGTGTTGAATAGTCTTTGTGTTGCAGATGTTCATTTAGTATCTGTTTTTGCATTCATAGTTACAGGCTTCCCGTCTGAACATATCTATTCCAATGAAGCTTTGGCAGCAGCTCCAGCTGCAATGTCATACTGGTTGGTGCTTGCTGCATGCGTTAGTGCCTCAAAGAATAACAAACAATATTAAACAAACCCAAACTTCAGTGCTAATGAGCAAGACCTCTCCACTCTGCTACAGGTGTTCTACTGACATACAAAATCAGGACCAGACAATTGCCCTCTGATTTCCAGATCACATTAAAATAGTGACTAGATACAACATGGAGTTTAGTAGAGTTTAAAATAAAAATAATAGTAAAAAAATCATTATAAGGTGTATTTGTCACAGTAATTTAGTAGTGCTTCCCCCAGTTTTTTTTTAACTTGCAACAAGCAATAGAAGCAGTTTGGACCATTGAGGGATATGGCAATCAATCAATTTCTCTGGCACAGATTGTGCTTTTTAAGATAAAACCCAGAAACTGATGAGAGATTGCTGTCAATGCCTCTCTACAGGTGAAGGAATGTCTCTTTAACAACTGAGTCCCAGGCCAGCAGACTGTAATAACAGATGAAGTAATTCAGACTAAACTTTCAAGTTTAGCTGTACTGCTACAGTCAACTCTGCATGAATGCTGCCCAACTGCATGAAATACAATTGTTGTCTTCTATCAGCTTCTGCTAAGGTTTTCTTTAGAGTGTGTCATATGTTTGCTGTTTTCCCTGTAATTTTTTTTTTTTTGTAATTAAGGGGATTATTTACTATCCTTTATCAATTTGTGTTTTAGAGTTACAAATGCTATTAAATGTTAAATGTTATTAATTCTCACTTCATAAACTCTGGTTTGTTCCTATGCCTTTGTGAGATGGTGTGAAAACATGACATTCACACCAATTTGTCCAAGGACTTAGGGCTTTGCAGAACAGACAGTATGAAATTGTGCACCATTGGAATGCACAAATTTAATTACAAAAATGAGCAGAGTTGATCTTGGTTTTGTTATTTTGCAATTTTTCAATGTTTTCCCTTGTAATATCAATATTCTCTTTATGTTTATCTTGCTTTAGAAGGATCATAAATGGAACATAAACACCTGCAAAAGCTTCTCAGTAGGCAAATTAGTAGTTGAAAATATGTGTTTCAAGTAAATGGGCTATTTCCCAGTCACTTCAGCTTAGAATAAGTTCCACCCTGGTTCTCATCTTTTTACTCCATTTTCTAGCAAATATTGAAAATATTTCTTTCTCTCTTTTTTTCTTTCTTCTTTGGCAGAAGGGCACAGTTCAGTAATTGTTTAACTAGTAAATTGTAATAACCAAATGATTTCATGGCATAATCAGCAATTATTTAATTACTAATGTTTTTTTTCCTTCACTTCTCTAAGGTTCCAAACTACTCTGGAAGCATCTCAAGGCTAAAGATATTAATTAAAATGAATAGAATATTTCCCAGGCTAAACATAGTACTCAGATCTTTAGAGCTTAAGTTCACAAGGAGAAGGACACTTCACTCATTCATCTAAAAAAATATCTATAATGGAGAGAGAATTTACACTAAATAAACTGTAGTTCTGAAGGCAGTTATGGCAGACAGTGCAACAATAAGCTGTGAGAAGCGCAGGCTGAAAAAGTTGAGATATAGACTACATGTTTAAGTAATTTCCTATTATTTATCTTCAAATAGAACCAGAAATATTTTCATATTTTACTAAAGAATCATACTTTGGTGGTGTTTGGGGTTGGCGCTTTTTTAAAATTTTTTTTCTTTTTTTTTCTTTTGGTTGGTTGGTTGGTTTGGGGGTTATTTGTTTGGTTGGAGTTTTTTTGTTCTTTTTGGGGATTTTAATTAGTGTAGAATGGACAGGAAAACTGAAAAAAAACCTCCAAATTCAGTCTCGGGAGAATTTTTAGGTGTTGGCCAGGGTGAGACCGCACTATAGACAAAAAGGCATGAGAAAAACTGCATTACTTAGTCACCTTTCGGTTCGGAGGTTTTCATATGCAAATTCTGGGGCGAGTGAAACCGCAGCTCTTGGAGGTGTTGTGCTCCAGGGCTGTTTTTTTTCCAGCAATCGTGGCTCCATCACCCAGCTAAGGCTCTGTCCAGCAGTTCTGCGACATCCCACTGAAATAATGGGAATGTTTTACTCAATAAAGCTTTAGAACAGTTGATCATGTATTTGATTGATATTTTACCCAGCGGGTAAATGATAACACAGGTGCACAACGAACCCTCAGTCTGAACAGCATTTAGCATCTGTGCTGCTCCGCTGACTGCAGCAGCACGCCGTGTGCTATGTTCTCCGCTGTCTGTATTCCATGTTAACCCTGAGTACAGCCGTCCCTGGCTTTGCTGGCCACAGGGCTGTGGGAAGTTCCTGGTCCCGGCGCTCGCCTGCCCGGGCTGCCCCGCGGCGGCACCGCCAGCTCGCCGAGCTGCGCCCGGGGTCCCGCTGAGGGGAACCGTGCTGGGCCCGGGGACCCGCCCGGGACCGGGACGCGTTTTTGAGGAACCCATTCAGTGCTGGCAGCTCCGGGGGCAGCTGCAGTTGGAGCTGCAGGCTCAGCCCTGGGCGCGCAGGAGAGCTCCGGCAAGAAGCCATGAACTGCCGACCCTTTGCACGACAAAGGGCCCGGGGATCCGCGGCCCGGCCAGGTTGAGGGACACACAAAGACATGGTAGGAGCCAACGACCCCCAGACTTTCGTTCTTTTAGACTGGGAGGGTAAAAAAACCCAGAAGTCCCTCCTGAGAGGTACCCTGCTCAAGCTGCTATTTTATGATTTAGTTACTACAACCATGATTAAATTATTTTAAGGATCAGGACACCTGAGACATTGCTATGTAAAACCTGTGGCCGAGCTGATACGGAAACCTGGTCTGTTTAAGTGTGGGAGGTGCAGCTGCGAAGGGGCTTTGGTTGCAGCTGAAGTGCTGCAAATGTGACAGCCAGAGAAGTTCCCAGGTAGTGGAACATACAATCTTAGAATGGTTTGGGTTGCAAGGGATCTCAAAGATCATCTAGTTCCAAACCTCCTGCTGGGAGCAGGGACATGTTAAATGAGACCAAGTTGCTCAGAGCCTCATCCAACCTGGCCTTGAACATGTCCAGAGACGGGACAGCCACAATTTCCCTGCGCAACCCATTCCAGGGCTTCACCACCCTCGCAAAAAAGAATTTTTTCCCTAATGTCCAATCCAAATCCACTCTCTAATCTAAACCTACTCTCTTTCAATTTGAACCCACTCCCCTTGCCCTGTCACTGCATGCTCATGGTAAATAGCTTGCTCCATCTTTCCCGTAAGTTCCCTTCAGATACTGAAAAGCTGCCATTAGGTTACTCTGAAATCTTGTCTTTTCCAGGTTGAACAATCCCAAATCTCTTAAGCCTTTCCTCATAGGAGAGGTCTCTGTACCTCTGATCAACTTGGTGGCTTTCTCTGGATTTGATCCAATAGGTCAGTGTCCTTCCTGTGCTCGGGACCTCAGAAATAGATACAGTACTTGAGGTGGGGCCTCAACAGAGTGGAGGGGCAGAACCCCCTTCCTCCCATGCTGCTCTGGATGCGGCCCAGGCCGCGTTTGGCTTTCGGGGCTTTAAGTGTGCACTGATGGCTCATATTAAGCCTTGAATCCCCTGGCACTTCCAAGTCCATCTTGGCAGAGCTGCTCTCGATCTGTTCAGTCCCCAGGCTCTGTTGATACTGGCTGGTTTCCCTAACAGCATGGCAGTGGCCCTGTGTGCTCTCACCGAAGCAGTGAGTGGGAAGCACGAGGGCTGGCTGGGGCCACTGGGCACGAGGCCTGGCCCATGGTAGCAGTGCAGTACTGGGGCACGAGGCCCAAAACCAGCAGCAGTGCCTGCTACCGGGGGTGTGAGGTCCAGCAGATGGCAGCGACGTTATACAAAGATGTGAGGCCCATCACATGGCGGCGGTGCCGGCCCGGGGTGTGAGGCCCAGCACATGGCGCTGGCCCCGCCCCGTCCCGGCCCCGCCCCGATCGCGGCCGTCGCGATGTGTCCGACCCGCGCTTCCCGTCAGGCAGCGCGCGGGGCCGCGGCCGCCCCCTCCTCC
>VZTR01025967.1:81404-99008 GCA_013400775.1 Chaetops frenatus
CGTCCTCGAACGGGGCCCCCGCGCTGTGAGGGCTCCCGCGAGCAGCCCGCGGGCCCTGCTGGCACCGGACGGTTCTGCCCTCGAGGGCGGCCCGGGCAGAGCTCGCTCCGCCCGCTCTTTGGCCGCGTGGGGCCCTCCATGGGCCCCGGGCGTTAACAGCAAGAGCGGTGCTGGCGGCGCGGCTCGGCTCGGCTCGGCTCGGCTCGGCCTTGTCCCCGGCTGCCGCGGTTCTGCCGTGCGGGCCTCGCCCAAAGCCGGGCCCGCAGCCCCAGCCAAGTGCCGGCGGTCACCCGGCGCGGGGGGCGGGACGCGGGGCGGTCAGGCTGGAGCAGCAGATGCTCGGCTGCCCTCGCGACTCAGCTGCTCCCACGGCCTGGTACCACCGTGGCTCAGCTCCGTGAGCTGCTGGCGGGCTGGCACCGCCGATAGTACCCTTCCCTAGGCGGAGCTTGTGCCTTCTCATGGCACAGAGGGCAGCGTTGGCTGGTGAGGTTTGTGTTTGAAGGAAGTTGGTTTACGCTTTGGTTTTTTATAATTTTCAGGTGCAGTTTCAGCTTGGTCATTGTTTCTTCGCTACTAGACAAATGCCGCCCTCAATTAAAAACCAGTTGTTCCCAGTCCTAGTGGAGCTGTGGCTTGCACACCCTTCATCATCTAATGTGGTGCAAAGTTATGTGCCTATGTGGGACATTATCTGAGAAATACATCGTATGATCTGTGTTATAAATAAGATAACTTCTCTGGGCATTTGAAATGTAGCTATTAAAGCAGGGGGGGAAGTTACCCGAGTAACAGATGATAACCATACGAGGAATGGCTGAGGTCACTTGTTCTGTTCAGCTTAGAAAAGAGGAGACTGAGGGGAGACCTCATGGCAGTCTTCATCAGTGGAGGAGGTGAGGGTGACACTGATCTCTTCCCTGTGGTAACCAGGGATAAGGGAATGGTTTGAAGTTGTGTCAGGGGAGATTTAGGTTAGATATTGGAAAAAGATTCTTCACCCAGGGAGTGGTTGGGCACTGGAATAGGCTCCTCAGGGAAGTGATTACAGTACTAAACCTGACAGTTCCAGAAGAGTTTGGTCAATGCCCTCAGGCACATGGTGGGATTATTGGGAGTGTCATGTGCAGGACTAGAGTTGGACACTGTGATCTTTGTGGGTCCCTTCCAACTCAGAATATTCTGTGATTCTATTATGGAAAGGTTACAAGACTAGTCTGAAAAGTTTCTGGTTAATAAAAGTGTCCTCACTATAAGCTCACTACCAATTTCATATTAGTTATTTGATTTTAAGCCAATCCAAGGAAGTTTTGAGTATTGGAAGGCTCACTTGAGCCTAACAGTGGAACAGATAAATTCCCATTTGAAGTAATAGCTGTTTTTTCAATAACTCTTAAATCTCATTGTGGCTGCATCCACCGTGGATTTCTGTCCATCCTTATGGTGCTCTTCTACAGATCATTCTACTGTTTTCACTATAGCTGTTACAGTTGTCATACATTTACAGATGATACTAATGTATCATTTTTGGTTGTTTCTATGCGCGCGCTTTTAAATCCTAACTTAAAAAGGTTATAAATACAACTGGCTTTTAATAAAGTTAGGTATTTTTAAACCTAACTGCAATGATAAAGATGGCTAAACTAGTGCTTTTAAAACAATTACTTCATCAGAAGCTTATTGCTGTTTTGTGCAATGAGCTCTAATTTATTAATCTGTCTTGTATCAGATTTTTAGTTAATCACTTCTGTAGTAACTATAATAGTGTTCCAGGGACTTATGTTTTTGCAGGTTGTTGGTTATTTTTTGGCTATTTGTGCTTGCCTAATGAGCTTCCATGGCTATGCTTAGTTAGATGGGCAGTTGCTTTTTAAAGCAGTATCTTGACATAGCCTATAATGATATATTTTTTAACATTTTAAAGAACTTGTTCATGATTTTGATGCTTTCTTTACTATGCAGTACTGGTTTGAACAATTTCTTTGAGTCTATGCATACAGCATTGCATTGGAGTTTTTGACTTCTCAGATCCATGGACTACCTTTAAGGAAATGTGTATATAAACATGTATATATATGCTTATGCATATTTAAAAATAGAAAGTCTATTGTCAGTAGGTTTGCTTTTCTTACACTGGTGTCTGCATCTCCACTGGGAAATATTTGAGCAGAGTGGGGGAAGGATTCTGTTGTTTTTGTCTTGGAAAGCAACTGCTAGCAGGATTCCTAGACTACATTTTGTGTGTTAATGTAGTTAAAGAAGCTAAAACTTAGGAAACTATTTGTACTCTAAAAATGCATGTAGATGTTTCTTTTGGCAATGGAGACCACCTGCAGGAGCTGTTTCTGCACACCTCCTCTAATCAAATCTGTTACCCCTTACCACAATTTTGGTTGTGCAGGCTACAGATTTTTGACCTCTCACTTGTGCCAATAACACTGTTACTGGGCCAGGTTATTTTTAACTTGGCCTGCTTCACACCAGAGTTCTGTGCAAAGTTATGCTGGCACAACTGAGGAAGCAGTGCAGGGGCAGGGTAGGAACTCATTAGTCCAGCTTTCTGCCCAGGACAGAAGAAGTCAGTGAAAGCTTGGCTTCAAATTATAGCGTTGAAATTTAAAAAAATTAGTTTAAAAGGTGTGAAATTAAGCTTGATACATGCCTTTTAGAGGCTGCATTTTGAGTCACCTTTGAGAGTATCTTAATGTGTATGTCCTGATTCATAAAACAAAATACCCATAAGAGGTATCACCAGTTGGTGTCACTTTGTAAAAGCCCATGGCTATGTTATCAAATTACTTTTAACTGTATTTAAGGAAAAAATCAACTGTTACAGTGCAGTGGAGGTTATCACATGCATCTTGTTAGGATTCTGCTAACATATAGATTATTTGTGCCTATTTTGTGTTTTTAATATAACTTGCATTGCATCCTCTGAGCACATTTTACAACTTATTACATTTTCCCCTGAGGTCAAGTAAAACTAAATTCTTAAAATAAAAACACTGCTCATTTATGTTGTCTGTTCTATAAAAGAAGTCTCTGAAATAGTTTTTTTTTTGCCTTAAAGTCTATTAAACTTTGCGTCTGTGTTATTAAAAAAAAAAGTGTTCTAAAGAGTGTCCTACAGAAAAGAAAAAAGTCTAGAGTTAGGCTTGATTCTCATTCCAAGACCTAGCATGTGGCCCATATAATCTCTGTCAAGTGGAAATTCACTTCAAAATCTTCCTCTTTCCCCCATACAAGAATTTAGTTTAGTATCCTGTTCTCTTCTTTCCTAGCACCATGTCTAACTTCAGCACCCTAAGCTGATGGAGGAAGCAAAGAAGGAGTTTAGCTTTGCTACTGTATTTCATCTCAAGATTTAACGTGTGCTACCAGCAGCCCATTCTCACAAAAGTAGAGGATGATTGCTCTCTGTGATAAGCTGTTACAGACAAATTATTTCTGCAGTCTTATTAGATTATTGGTACTTTGTGTAAAGAAATAGCAGAGTTTCTTGTTTATTGCATTGCTCAGAAATACTTTCAAGATTATGTTAAAGAAGAAAACTTTATTGGCCATCTCTCTTTATTTAAGAAACAAAACCAGTTGTGATAAGGGATGCTGATGTTAATTTGGTTAATTCCAAAAGGTATGTATTTTTCATTACTATTTCTGTATGTGACTTTTTGTACTACAAGAAAACATCTACAGCATGAGGGACTCCATCTAATGAGATTATGCAAAATTTTTATCGAGTCTTAATTGATAATGGAAATGGTTTGCAATGCATTGTAGGTATGGCTTGGGGATTTTACTGTTGTGAGTTTTTTTGTTTGAAGTGTTTTTTGTGGGTGCTTTGCTTGTTGTAGATGTTGTTTTGTGGGTTTTTGGGAATTTTGTGTAGGTTTTGTTGGAGTTCAGAGAAAATGTGACCATATGGGAAGCCCTGGCAAAATCTTGGAAAATTTGGGAGGCTGTGGTAGGTTGTGAGTTTGGGTGGGTTTCGTTTTGTTGGTGTTGGGTTTTTTAAGATGCAAAGAGAATAAAGCTGTAACCAGTGTTTCACTAACTCAGTTGTGCCAGGTGAATTATGTGCTTTGCAGAAGGCCCTTAACACTTCTTATCACTTACCCAGAACAGGAGTGTTTTTTAAAAGATACCTTTCACTGTTGTGTCAGAGGCTCCCTCTCCTAGTTACTGGTGTTTTATACAAAAATAGCTTAAATTCAGTGGAGGATATCTTTGGTCTTTTCTCTTTAATAGCAAAGGTGAGCATGCAAGTAATTGTCAGAACGGTGATGTGACATCAGTCTTTGAAGGTCTCCTGCATCAGATCATGTTCGGTTGGTAAAGAACATGGAGAGAGGGAGACCATTCTGTGGGAATTATTGACAACTGCAGTATTCCTTACTGAACACTGAAGTGTTTCATGGAAGTACTGAATGTTTGGTATGTGTGTTTTTTTGGTTTTTTTACTGTCTAGTCTCAAGATGGCAGAATTATTTATGGAATGTGAAGAAGAGGAGCTAGAACCCTGGCAAAAGAGAGTGAGAGAAGTGGAAGAAGATGATGAGGATGATGATGATGAGCCAATCTTTGTTGGGGAAATCTCCAGCTCAAAGCCCGATACTACATGTAAGACAATGTTTTTCCATAATTTAAAACAGATATTTCAAGGTATAGAAAAAACTTAGTTGCGAAGTATAGAATTTTTAACAGTATTACTTAAGAAATCCCACATCGTTACATTGTATGTCTCTGTCTTAATGAAAATCAGAATTCCTAAGAAATTCTGTCTTAAGCCCCAGGTTATGCATGGTTCTGGTTACCTCTAACCTTAAATCTCAGGTCAAAATAAAGACATTTGAAGGTTTAGCATTAGTGACAGAGTTTAAAAGCCAATATATACAAGTATGAAATCATGCATGCAATTGCTCTCAGTATAGTTAATATTTAATTATATATTTGGGAGTGTCTCCCTACTAAAAGAATGTGCATGAATTTAAGTCTTCTTGTTACAGTCCTTTTTTTTTTCTCCACCCCTCATTTCATATGTTGGTGAACATCATTCTGACAAAACCATGGTGTCTTAAATGTCTGTAATAAAAGCACAATCTGGGAAGTGGTGAATATGAAAATACTGAAAGCCTGTCTGTGAAGTAGATTTTTATTGATAAATTTACCCATCCTTTGTGAAATAGAGAGGTTTTTTTCATCAAATTGTGTAGTTTTCGCCTAAATGCAGGCAGTGCAGGGAGCGAGGTTAGGTGGTTGTGATCACAGGAGATGTGTCAGGATTCCATGTTTGTCCTACGCTTGGGCTTTGGCAGGTAAGTAAAGAAGAATATTTTTTTGTTGCTTTAATTAATTCTAGTAATGAAACTTTTTGATTTCTGTGTATCCATCTTATAGTCAATTTTTAAGACCTTTTACCTAAGGTTTCCCTAGCAGTCACATACCCAAGACTTTGTCTGGTGAGGTTTACTGTTCGCAGTTTCTGCCTCATCTCTGCTAATGCTTATATCCAAGATGTCCATAGTAGTTTCCTGGAGATGTATAATTTGCAGTGAAGGATCTCAAGACAAAATGTTACACTACAGTGTCACACTCTGCTGCGTCGATTTCAGAGCTGTTACCAGCTGTTCAGTCATTTTAGTTCACAATACTTCTATCTTGCATCTGTTGCTTTTTTGCTCACTAGGATAGTAAGTTTAAGCCTTCTTAAACTAGATTAAAAATGGAAAATTATTTTAAATATTAAAATAATAATGAATCTGATATTGAAGTACTCTCACTAGAAAATATTTTTAAGAGTGAATATTTTAAAAATACTCTGGATACTCTGAAAAATTTGAAGAGTATTTTAAAATTACTTTTAAGTTTTCTGCAGTTAGAAACTTTTAGAATGTCTGAAAAATACCCTTACTGATTTCTGAAAGGTCCAGAGACCTCTGGATTGCTGTTGCTCATTGGCAGTAGGTCATGGCACAGAACAACTATTAAGGCACTAGCCTGTGTGGGAACAACAAATATGCCAAGTTTGATTGCAGTTGTTGTAGCCTCAAGATTTTTTTGTATCAAAGGATAGAAATAATTCGGGTGAAAACTATAATTTTGATAGGATTCTGTGAACTTCAAGAACTTCTGTAAAAGAGACTTAAAATGTTTGCTTCATATTCTAGTGCTGTCCATACTTGGTCCTGACACAAGTAAAATCACTTACATTATAGTATAACTTTTTACTTTATCTTTTTTCCTTCCCTTTCCTCAACTTTTCTCTTTTTAATCTTCTACTTCACTATCAAAAACAGTTATGGAAGAATGACCTCAGTTCTTCTCTGGCTTGTAAGTAGTACTACCTGGCAGCAGTCAGGCTTCAGTTTGTTATTGGTGATAGGCAAGATTCCATGAGCTCAGCTTTGCTTATCACTGTTTAGCTTGCACTTGATCAGATGAAAATTTGATGACAAATAGAAGCTCACATACAGGTCTTAATTTTTCTGAAAAATGTAGTTTCTACAATGCACTGCATTTTCTTAACCTCTTCCTGACAGTACAATTACTACTTTTTGTACAGACTGTGTGGAAAACTTGAAGGAAACAGTTAAACCTCCAACTTTGACCCGCTTTCAGAGAGTTGTGTAGTATCAAGTGCCCCTTCTGATGTACTGGAGGATTATTTTGGCTGAGATGAAAAGTAATTCACACTTTGTTCCCTTTACCTTTTTCTGCAACTGCTCATTTTTCCTAGTTGCCACTTGTTCTTCTTGCTTCCTTTTTCATAATGATACAAACCTGTAATTTGCTACTGCTATTAAATGTTATTCTGCATGTCAGCATGCTTGTGCTTCAGTGCTGTTTTGCCTAAACAGGACAAATAATACTTTGATGGAAGAGGGGAAAGTGCACATCAAGTCTGTGATCAATCAGTTGAATCATGTAAATGTCGTTTATAATTTCAAATAACTGGCTCCCTGAAATGTTCTTTTTAAAAGCAGTAAAATCTACTTTTTAAATTTGGGATGTGTGCATATCAGACTGTCTTGACTATGCTTTGTGAGATGTTTTAGAATAGCTTTTCTTTTGTAGATAGATGGTGCTTTAGTTTGATTTCACTCTGGAATTCATGTATGAGGTATAGATTTGTTAACCATCACAAAATATGTGTCTTCAGCTCAAAACCAAAATAATTTAATCCTTGTTTGTAGTTACTGTTATGTTGAAGTAAAAATAGTATTATTATTACAGAACCAAATTTTGTCATATCTTAAAAAATGCAAACCTGTTTAAATCTGTTGATTGCAGCTGCTTTTTTATTAGTGTGATCTAAATGCAGGTGGCAGGTTGAAAGCTGTGATCTTCTGAGCTCTACTGCTATTAGATTTATTTATCAACTGGAGAAGTGTGTACTAATGAGCCATTGCTGGTGGAAAGAGCCTTAAGGTTATTAAACACAATGTGTAGATACTCTGAGATCTATTGTTTGAGAACCTGATGTAATTTGACCCTGGTTTGAGAAGTTTCTTTAAGCCTTGTGGGTTAAACACTGGAGAATCAATCTAATTTCATATGCATATTTTCACAGGTCAGAGCAAGCAACTTTGTAAGCAACACTAATGGAATTGAGAATCTGGGAGTAGAAAAGTATTTTGATTTGATGTAACTTTCTGAAATTGTTAGAAACCCCAGACTAAGACATAAAAGGTCAGGGAATATCAGTGGCATTAATTAGGGAGTAAACATAATTTAAGAAATTACATGTGCTCCTGCTGAGCTAGAACTCTGGTCACAGACTACCATGTAGGATATGTAAGAAAATCAATACTCTTGTAATGTAATTGTAATACGACTTCTTTGGTTGCTGATCTGTTAAGTTTCCTTTTGCATTGGAAAATGGATATAATGAAGTCTAAAATCCAGTTTGTAAGTGCTGTATTTTGCTAATACAGAAGCAAATTATGTCATTACTTGTTTAGAGAAAATGCTTCCTTTAATGTAGAGCAGTTCTAGTATTTGGGAAACATTATGTATATGTGAGAAAGAGATGTAAATAAATGCATTATAATCGGCAAATTTAAATGTTAATGAAGTGTCCTTTTGTTGTTGTTGTTGTTTGTACTCTTACGTGTATGTTAATCTGTCTCCAAGAAAATAAACACTGAGATTTTTAAGTGAACCAGCTTAACCAAAGAGGAGTGGAAGAACATATCCTAATTTGTACAAATTACACTTGGTTTTGCCAGGTTTTTGTTTTAGAAATAATATTTTTATTTATAAGCAAAATCCTAATTGGCTTAATTAGTGTATATGAATGCTGCTTTTAAATTTGAAAAGCAATGAAACTATTAATTTATTTGCAATTAAGATACATGTAACTTTTGACAGATATGTTGAACAGAGTCAACCTCAGCTCACCACGAAGGGGGATACAGAATGGTGCACCCAGTAGAGGTACTTTATTGTCCTGATATGGTAATGACCAAAAAATCCACAGCACTTATGAAACATTTGACTGCAGAATTATATAAAGATAACTTTGGGATCCTTTGCAACAGGTACAGCCACTACATTCAAGCCTGACAGTCAGCATTACGTGCCGCCTGCCTCCAGCCCCGGTGCCATGCCTGCTCCATCAGTCTTTCAGACTGTGCCCAGACCTGTGACCAGCTCGGTGGCAGCTCAGCCGTTGGCTGCAGCAGTGAGTGTTTCAGGAGCTTCGCAGACACAGCAGAGACCAGTTGCTGGATGTTTGTCAACACAGCAGATGCCTGGGTCAGGTTCTGGAATAACACAGCCTGTTAGCAGACCTGTAACCATTCCACTGACAACACAGCCAGTATCGAGAAATATCACACTTCCTGTAGTGGCTCAACCTGTATCCAGGCCGGAGACTAATGCAACAGCACAGCTTGTCATACTCAATCAGGTAAATATTAATTTAAAATGTAAGAGGTATGATTACTTTTGAACAAATTAGTGAAGAACATACTGACTCAGTCTAGTGCTTTAAAGATCCGGACTAGATTATAGACTAGCATGATGTAGGCGGTAAAGATTCTAGGACCATAACCTTGCACTGATAAATTAAAATATATATTTGGAAATACTGATTTAAGAGACTCAAAGATGATAACTTTAGGAAGAGTAAAATGGAATTAGATGAAAATCCTAGACACTAGACAAATTAGTGCTGTTTAGATTCGTTATGTTCTGTGGAGAAATGATGCAAATTCATTCTCTAAATTTTTGCAGATTTCTTTGCTCAGAGATGAATCGGTAAAATAATTTTGTTTAAGTAGCTTGCATTTAGTGTGTAAAGCAACTTTGTGGGTTTTCCACCTTTTTTTTACAGTGCCTTGCCATGGGATTTTTGATTCTTAAGAGAATGCTGTAGTAGTTCCTTAGTGGGTTTTGCTTTTTCATTCATGTGGCACATGAATGAAAGCATTGTGAAACAATAGTATGGTAAAGAGGTTTAGGCAACCAAAAGTTGCACGATCAGCAGGTGGGACAATTTGGCAACATACTTCTTTGCTTGAAAAGCCTAAGGAAATTGTGCACATAGGTCACATGTCATAGACCTTCCTGGGTTGCCACAGAACCCCAAAATGTTGTGAGGGAGCTGAATTAGATTCTGGTTTTGTTAGCTTATTTGTTGGCCATATGCGAGAGAGAAAGAATGAGGATTAAAATTCCATTTTTGTATGAGGTAAACTATGACGCAATGCCTTTATTGAAAACAGTTTACTCTGCAAGTGTTCAGACAACGTACCTACGATATTAGTTGCTACTGTCAGTTTAAAATGAGGCCTGACAACACACACCATCTCCATTGTCCATGCAAATACAGATACCTGAGGTTATTTCAGTTGTTAGTCTTTTGGCGTGAATAAAAATCATGCAGCCTAATGGATTCTGCATTTGCTGAGCAGGGCAGTCAGTCTGAATGAACAGAATTAGTTGGGCCATCAAAACGTGAGGATTGGAATTGGGTGTTCTTCTTAAGACTTGTGGCTAAATAATTGCTGATGAGAGCCTGTATTTTAAGAAAAACAATTAAAACAATGCAGCGTAATCATTGTCTATCAACTGGCTAGCTGAATCTTTGGAAAATTCAGTAGGAAAAGTACTCATACTTTCCAATTTTGAGTCTTCAGCAGTTAATTGATAGTTTGCAGAGAGAAATTGTGGATGTGTCTGGTAAAGCAGGTTAGCTAAATTTGTCTGTCACTGTTAAGAAGGCTTAAGAAATTATACAATTCAAAGTCCAGGTATCAGTAGGATATCTAGGTTGCTTCTTCAGTCATCTTAAATCTATCTTTATGAAGCAGTACAGATTAATACAGAAAGGTTTGCTACTTTACATGATATATACGCATATTTCAAGTCTGTGGAGTGTTTTTTAAGTTTACTGATGACATAGTATGCTTTATTAAATCCTTTAAAGGTGTGCTGGTATGTCCTGCGGAACCTTTACTGCAAAAGAAAGCCCTCTCCTTTACTTTTCTCACACACACATGCTCTTGTTTTTGTTCTAACTGACAAAGCCGGTAGGGGCTTCCACATTGTTTTTATGACAAAACCTCAGAGTAAACAGAGCTAGGAAAGCTGAACTTTTCTACAGGGTGTACGTAAGCTGGATGTAACTCATCAAGACTGATTTCCTTTAAAGAAAACATGCAGAGTGCACTTCTTTTTGTGAGACTTCTTTCTCATTCATTGAGTTCATTTGTGTAGTAGAGGAGGCTTTAATTAATATTGATAGTGTTACTTTGTCAAAATCTGCAGGTTGGTTTTCCATGGCAGAGTAGAGAAATGGCTATTTGAAGAAGTTGCAGCCTGAAATAGGACATGGAAAAGGTTCTCGAAACATGTGGTAATCAATTCTGTCTATTGCAGGTTAGACTGACACACTTTAGAAAGTAATGCATCCTTTCCTGGGGTATCCAGTGCATATTCTGTGATCTCTTAACGCTTCCACTGTGTGTTCAAGTTATCACCTTATATGGTTTCTTTACAGTGCTGACATTTTGATAATGGTTTTCATGAGCTCTTAATTTTTTTTTGAGCTATCTTAAATATATCATCCTGTTCTTTGGATATTAAGAAATTCTTGAGTACCTTTTAAGTTTTCTGTTTGTGGTTTTTTTCTTTGCTTAAGACATGGTGAATTTTCATCTCTTCAGCCTAACTTCTAGGTTCAGAGCTGTATTTTCAGTTTCAGCATTATCTAGAATTTGTTTTCTTGTTTATATTGTTATTGCAACTTGATGTTACACTTTTTATGGAGGAAGAAGCTTGTCTCATGGGCATATTTTTTAGAGAGGTACTATAATTTAGCTTCTTGGGCAAAGTTCTGTGATTTTTAATCACTCGTGCCAGGTGATGTCATTTGCTGTTCTTAGTGTTATAGGTGTACTACCTGTATTTTGGCTCATGTCCTTAGTTTGAATTTTCTTCATTCAAGAGCTCCTTAGGGTTTTTTGGATTCCTCAGCCCCTCCCCATCTTGTGTTTATTTCACTGGGGGCTGCTGTTTTATAGTGATGATTTTCTGCCTTGAGCTTCCTGTGACATTTTTGTTCACACACATTCTGTTTCTTCCCAACTTGATTCTTCCTAAGTGGCAAAAGCTCCAAATAAGTTTTTCTGGGAAGTGTTTGACATTTGGATCTTCAGCTTCCAGGTGTTGAAACTTACTTTTGAAAATGCCATCTTGAGAAGATCTCTGTGAGGTATGACTAGACACTGACAGGACCTCTTTTTAGCTGAACACCTTTCAGAGTGCCTTTGCATTCTAACTACAGTGCAATATTTTTTAATCTCAGGATGTCAAAAGATCTTTTTCTGTGGGAACTGGTTGCTTTTGATCACCTACTGGATTGAAAAATATCTCCTCAATTTCTCAACAGGTCTATAATTTGCCTCTTGTCAATGTTTGGTATTCCAGTTTTATCATTGAAATACCCCTTTCCAATCACGAGCTTGATTCACTGACTTCCTAAGTAAGTCAGTCTATTTTTTGTGGTCTTGCTGTACTGCATGCTGTGTACTAACTGCTGTGCAGTTCCAGAAATTCAGAGTTGATTTTTATTTCAGTCATACAGTTTACAGCAATTTTAATTCAGTCAGAGCTGCTGTTGCATTTCATAGCATAGGACTATCCTCTTCTTTAAGAAAAATTTGTCCTTAGCAGTGAAGATGTTCTGTAATTCAGTCCTCAGTGTTCTGTCCACTAAACAGCCAATTCTGTCTTTCCCTTACTTACTGGGCACTTTCCTCAGTCAGTGTGGTTCAGGTTCCAGTTGTTCCTAGGTAATTTTGAGAGAACAAAGGTCCATTACAATGCATTGAAATTCTTCAGGGTGGGTTTGGTTACCGGTTATCATATGGGCTTCCACAGTTAGAAAATCTAGCATGCAGACTGTGAACCCAATATTGTCACTAGTCCCATAGAAAACTAAAAGTAGTAGTGTATTACTTCTCTTCACTGGAGCCCTAGGAAATTAACTTGCAAAGATGTAGGGTTCTGCCTTTCTGCATGTGAGAGCACCTGTACATGTTAGTTTGGTTTATTTTTTGTTTCATCAATGCGGTAGAGCTATTTTGTTTTGTTTTTTTAAAACATTTTTGTTTTCTAAAGCCTTGGACAATATTTTGGGGCGTTTGTATGTAAAATGACAGAACCAAGTTACATTAAAGTAATATTTATCAACTGAAAAGGACTTTTTGAAAACTAGGAGATGAAGTTTTCAATGTGTCTGGTTTTAGGTTTTTTTGCTTGCTGGATATGTTTAGCATATACTGGAGAGATCTACCCTTGCCATCAAAATATTGAAACTATGATCTTGATGAAAATTAAAATCTTGGCAGAACAAAGGAACTAAAGACTAGTAAGAGATGCAGAGTTTGTATGTAGCTTTTGTATTGGTCACAGTTCAAATTTAAATGCTGTGCACAGGACTCTGCACTCAGAGCCTGCCACACATTTATCCCCTGAGCATTAGTTGTGCTTGAAGTGTGGCCTGCAGGCTCAGCTGCTTTGCTTGTCCTTTCACTGGCTCTTCTGAAACTGTTTTGACTACAGTAACACCTGCTCTATTGTGACTGCAGCTCATGTAGCTGCTACTCATAACAAATACAGCACAGAAATTCAGTACCTATTTCCACAGGTACTCCTGAACATCTGTCTTTAATTTGGTTAGTGTGGGTTAGATGACTCACTGGAAGAAAAATGGCTCTTTATTAAGTTCCTGAAGGGTCTTCATTTACTGAGATGTACAGTAAAAAGGCAGGATGGGGAGCAGCATCTTCCTTTTTGTTCTGGTATTTAGGAGTCCTAAACAAGAGTATCATACCTGTTAACTTGTGCTCCTTTAGATTTCTTTCCATTAAGTTTGGTTAACATGGTGGTAGTTAAAGAAGTGATAACTTCCACAGGGATATTTTCAAGTAAGTAGCACAGTTGTGAATGGGAAGCAGTTTGTGAGATTTATCTTTTCAGCAAGATGTGTTTTGGCCTTTGTCTATGGATACATAGATGACAAGGTCCCTGTATGTGTATTGGGTGTTTTTTAAAAATTGTTTATTTTTTTTTTATTTTAGGAAAACATCCCCACTGTAGTAATTTTTTTTTTGTTTCACAGTACAGCTTGATGAAGTGTAACCATTTGAATTATTTCAGTATTGAAATTGCCAAAACTTTGCTATTTCTACCTTAGTGTTAAAATTCAACCTAACTATATTATGTTTTTTCCTGTTTATTGCTATTCCTGAAAATATTTCATGTTTCAGATAGTGCTAGGATGAATGGCCTATTAAAATGTGACCAGTATTGACAAATCTTGAAAAATGTTTCTCCTACCTCACCTTCTTAACTTTGAATTTTTGTAAAGAGAACTAAATTTCATGTTTTGTTTTCCTCCAAATGTTACCTATTATAGTTACAGTGGAACTATTAATACTATAATAGATCAGTGGAACTGTTTTCTTTTAACAGTTCTCAGTGCTGGAGGCAAGAAATGGTGACTGTTTCAGGTTATATGTACTATGTGTACTAAAGGGCAAACCTTATTAACTGAAGGATAAAAGAATACCTGTACTTGGAGATGCACAAAACTTAATTTAACAAGGTGCTGGGAAACATGAACCAACTTCTCACTGGGCTTTCGAAAGAGGGTTAGATTGTATTATTTTCAGAAATCCTTACAAAATTGTTCTATTTAAAAGAAAAAAAACCCTTAATGATATCAGAAATGAGTGCCCTTCCCTGTCAAGATGTTATAGATACCCCTTACTTCATTAAAGCTTGAGCACTTAGTAGAATTTGATCTTAATATCATCTTGCTTTGAGAAGCTTCTGCTTGCTACAAGTTTGTGCTACTTTTGAGTTCTGGTTTTTGATCCTTTAAATTGCAGCTAGAGGTTATGCAGGAGTAACAGGCAAATGCCTGAGTTTGGGTTGAAGGAAGAAAGTATTTGGCTTTTTTTGAAAACAATCAAGTATAAATTTGAAACATCATCAGACTTCTTGAACAAAAGCATTTACAGTTAGAAATTCAAACAGATTAGTGATGTTTCATTAAATGGTCTTCCCCAGATCTTAGGATTGGTTTTACTATTCTGAATACTCAGCTATGAAAAATTAACAAGCACTGATGAGAATTGCAGCCTTATTAAAATGTCAAAAGAAACTATTTTGGGGAGATTGTAATGAACTTAATTTTCAGCTGAGTACTTTTAAGCAATCACATGTTTTTAAAATAAACCCTTTGAAGCCTGCAAGTAAAAAAATATTAAACCTCAAATTTCTTTTCCCTCTTGAAAATATTTTATTAGGATTATATTATGGATTCTCCACCAGATGCACCAGATAATACATCTGGTATACTGTTTGGTGTGAGACAGAACTCGGGAGTTCCACAGTACCAGACTGGGCCAGCAGTGAATGTAACAGGTGGGTATAAATGTAGTAGTTGATAAGAGAAAGAAACAACCTAATGTCGTTTAACTTCAGTGCAGATCTTCGGGTTATAACTTTAAATAGGATTTCTAGAAAATAGTATAGCCACCTTTGTCTTCTCCCTGTACATAACACTGTATAATGTTTAATGAAATAAACTTTGGAGTTTATTATGTGGTCAGATGTTGCTTTTCAGTGCATTAGACTGACTATAAAATCAACTAATATCTTCTTATAATGCTCATTTAGATGGGAAAAAGCATTGCCAGATCCACTCTCTTTATTGGCAGGTGAAGGGTTTTTTTCAGTATACTCATCACTCTTTGGCCAGTGGGAATAGGAAAAGACTATTAGAACACTACCTGAATAATTGTGTCTGATGGATGGATTCGCTGTGATGATCATCTTGGTTTTCTGTCTGCTGTATGCAGGAGTTGTAGTAGATGGGATCAAAAGGATCAGTCCTGAAAAGGAGGGAAGGGGACAAAGTACGTAATTTGACAACACAAGTATTTTTTTCAGTTGGCTAAACTGCTTTTCAGCAGTAAATATTTAACCTACTTAAAGAGAAGCCAAAAGGCACTCTTTGTGTGTGTGTGTGTGTGTCACAGCAGATGAAGTAAATTTGAAGCATGCAGTGTATTCAGTCTTAAGAAGGCTATAACTTGGGACTTCCCTACTCCTTTTTGAAGGATTGTACTTTTGTAATAGCTGACTAGAATCCCATTATTCTGTGTCTAAGTTATGGGTGACAATGACTTCTGATTCTTCCCTGAGGTAACAGGCTAAGTACAGTGAATGGCCTGACTGATCACGCTAAGAATTTACATGGGACAGAGGGATAGCTGGTTTGCTCAGCTTCATGTGGTGGTTTTGCAGTTTTAGTTTAGGTATTCACTCCAGAAATATATCAGTGAAGGGTTAACAGTGTATTTTCTTGCTTGTGTCCAGCCATTCTGTTGGTGTCATTCTTGTCTTGGGTTAAATAGCTTTTTGTCAAGTAAGAAAAATGGTTTTTTTTTTTGCAAATGGTTCAGTATTCCAGCCCTTGTTCTCCAAAGAACAGGTATTGAAGTTTAATTGTTTGCAGGTTTGTTTTTAACTTTGGAGACTTGCTTGCTTACTTAAAAATTACTTGTATTAGTCTCTCACTGAGAAAAAATGAAATGCTTAAAAGCATTGAGGATTGCAGTTTAAAACATTTTAAATGTGCCATACTTAGTCTGTGTTTATTTCTGTAAGATGGCAATAGGATTTGAAAGTTAAAATAAGAGTTTTATTATTGTGGGTTGAAAAATGAATATTTTTATGACACAGAAGGCAGATTGAAGATACATTTCACTTTCCAAAAATGAAGTGTCTGTGTATTTTGTGGTTTGGCTTGCTTGGCAAGGCCATGTAATGACATTACATTCATGTTCATGTATGCCAAAGCCTACTTGCCTGTGTTGATGCTGTGCTTCCCTAATTCATATACAGCACTGTGGGCACAAGACATTCTAAAATATGGTATTTTAAAGTAGAATCCTTCTGATACTCTGCAGGACAATTGAACTTATACATGTGGATCATGAAAGACATTTTATAGCTCAGTATAGCATAAATATTTATTTCTGAGGTCTAAGCAGGGAAATTACAGGTTGCTAATGGACACTAACCAAGCATCCTGTTAGGCTGCTAAATAGGTGATGGTGTTTGGGTGGGTAGACAGCATTGGTAACTCTTACCTGCAGGTTGCATGGCACTGGGAATGTATGTAAAATGTACCTTGCTTTCTGAGAATATTGTGAGAATGTTTTCCCACAAACTTCACCTACTTGGAGGAATGAGAAATCACTGTGACCAAAAGACCTCTTGTGTGGAGTTGACTGGAACTGCATCTATTAATCCATAGCTCCAGATTAATGGGAGGTGTTGGTGCGGGACAGTGCACTAAGAGGCCTGAAGCAATTTGGCATTCACGTGCTTATTCTGTTATCACAGTACATTTGGTGGTTTTATTCTAGGTTACTATTTCTGATGTCTTTTTCCATCATTTATAAAATCAGGCCCAGCCAGCACAGATGCACAGAGCAGCATTAAGGTGTTTACAGTGTTCTCAGAAGCCTGTCAGCAAGGTGGTGCTGCAGCCAGTATACGTCACTCCTTCCTTGCCATTGTGGATGTGGTACACAGGAATATTGGGTGTGTGAGCATAGCCAACAGCTACAGAAGTGTTCACTAATAGCACCAAGTGGCCAAACAAGAATTGTTTGACTCCTGCTTTTCCCTGCTGTCCTGAGTACTTGGAGTCCCTGTGACCTGCTGTGTAGAAGGTTAGACAAACTAGCCTGTAATGTGGGTGATTCAAGGAATTCTTGTGTCCACACTCCAGCTGAGAGGCATTTTCATGATAAATCAGATTGACACCTCTTATAACAGCAAGATATTGAATAGTACTTGGTGTGATTACTTTTCAAAATAGGCCTAATTTATTTTTTACATGAGCAAACAACAGAATTAAAATGCAAACCTGTATGTATTCTCCTAGTATTATAGCTTTTCTGAAAGAGAATTTATCAGAGTTGTTATCAGAGTTGTATGGAGTGAGACTACTCACCTCTATAATATGTAAAGGAGTCTTCACAATTTTTGTCACAGCTTTTTTTTTTTTTTTTT
>VZTR01025967.1:99044-110879 GCA_013400775.1 Chaetops frenatus
AATTGGATTTATGAATAGTTTTGTTAATATGAGAATAGTCCTTGTTTCCAAATTGGGTTTTCTACAGTCAAATAAAATACTTCACTGAAGATCCTTGTAAAATCAGTCAGACCTGTCTTTTCCCTGGTCCCCATTGCACAGCTACACATAGTTTCATATCCAGCAGCAGCAGTTCCTGCTGTAGGTTGATGGCTGGATGGTCAAACAGCCTCAGTGATACAGAAGGATGCCAAGGTCATACCAGCTCTATGGAAACCTTTGCTGAGCAAGATGCACATGTCAGTGCAAGCAGCTCATATACCTAACAGGGTGAGTAGAGGTAAACTAAAACCTCCTAGGAAGTAGTAGCATCTAATTAATAACCTGATCATTTTGTGAATGTGTGAATGAATGAACCTTAGGCAAACAATGCATAGAGTGAGATATTTGAGCTTAATATACTTATTTATGTTAAAAAGAAGGAAAGGTGTGCTACAAAGGAGAATGTTAGGACGTTTAGATATCTGTATCTCTAGTGAATTATGTTTTCCCCTGCATGAAGCACAGTGTGGCAAATTCTCCAAGGTGTTCATCAGCATTCCCTGCTGGGAGTCTGCTGATCTGCATTGAATGGGGAGGTTGTCCAGACTGTTGGCTAAGGTTAGATACTTCCTACTGGGTAGACACAACTGTGGGTGCCAGAGGGCTGTTTTGTTTCTTCTCAGAATTTTGAATAATTTTATGTGACACAAAGTATCTCCATTTGTTGAGCTCCTTGTTACACCCTTATTACACGGTGAGAAATCACTCCAGCAGCTATGCCAGTGGTTGGGAGGGGATACACCAGAATGTCCTTAGCTTAGATCATTGTATCCAGAACTAAAGCCTTGGACAGATCTTGTTATAGTTGTATGTCTGTTTGCAGTCTGTCATTGTGAGATGTTTACAAGACCTGTGCTGGCACTGCAGACTTCTTGGTTTGTAGCTGTGTCTTTCAGGTCTGCTTGAGGACTGACCTCTTTATTGAGTTTATATTGTCATGGGTAATCTTAGAGTGGCAGAGACATGAGTTTCTGACAAGATGGAGCCAAGTGTTTATGGGCATGTTAATCAGCCACCAAACTTCCCAGTTTCCAAGTTGTTGGGGCTTTTTTTTTCTGTGTGGNTGTTTTGTGGTTTTTGGTATTTTGTTCAGAGTTTTCTTGGGGGAGTTTGTTTTTTGTGTTTTTATCTTTAGCTTGGTTTTTTTTGGTTTTCATTTTGGGTTTTGGTGTTTGTTTGGGGGGTTTTTGTTTTTAGTGGTTTTCTTTTTTGAGAAGAAATACTGCAGGCAGTAAGGACATGTAAAGTTCTTTCAGAAGAAGAGAACTGATAGATATGCTGTGCTTGGTTATTAGCAGTTATAACACTGTTTTTGTTTTGCATGCAAACTGAAATTTACAGAGTTAAATAACAAACTGAAACAGCATTAACAAAGAACCAGAAAAAAAGGAGAGGTGTTTTTCATCAGAAGCGCAGAGCTTGTTCCAAGTAGTGGGCATTGCAGAAAGCAGCTGCTTAGCTTAACTTTATTACTGTTAACTCACCTTGTCTCACATCGTAGAGTGGGTCAAGATGTGGAAAGTAGGCCAGATGAATTCAGGTGGCCATAGTATGATCTACTGGTGTTTCAGAGGTGGGTCTATCCCTGTCTGCATTTAGCCTTTCCTGCTTCACTGGCCTTGGCCTGCAGTCCGAGTTGGATATTGTTTTCTTAACTTCAGTATGGCATATTAGTTGAGGAAAATTTTAAAACTGCATTGTGTGGACTTTTAAGTTGCAGGCATCCCTAGTGTGTTCTAATTACTATGGGAAAAAATGAGGTTCTTTAATTTCAAGTGCTGTAGGTCTAAGTGAGAGTAGTTTTGTATCTAAACCTCCTGCAACTTCTGAAGGCCACAGTGTAACTCCAAAGCAGGCCAAGCATAATGAGGTCTGTGCTAGAAGGAACTCGGCTGTTTCACCTACAGGTAGCTGCCCAACAGTTACACAGGCACAGAATGCATCTTCAAACAGTAGGAAGGTGAAATGGTCTAGCTGGCAGTCCAGCCCTCTGTGTCATGGAAAAAGCTAACACATCTGTAGTGTTTCAGTTGATCAGTACTTTTTATGCTCTTAAGGCAGTGTAAGTAAGTAACTGTTCTTCTGCTATGAAATAAAAATAGCTATTCTATGCGAGGATTTATATACCTTTAGAAATTAATTTACCTTAGGCTATTACCTATTCAAATTTTAGACCTTTATTGTTTAGTAGGTAGGTTTGAATTCTATACAGCAATAATTAGTGATTTGAAGACAGATGATAAAAATAAATGTCCCTGACCTCATTCTCTTAGTTCAGATTTTCTGTGTCAAAGAAGAGAGTAAGGAGTTGTTGGAACTTCTGAACATAACCAACCAGAAGATCAAGGTTAAAATAATTCTTGACTTGATTCTATGACTGTTGAATTTATGAACTAATTCTGATTAGATGAAGGAAAAAATCATTTTAGAAATGCCAGGCAAGGCAGTAACAACTTTGTTTGTAGAAACCCCATCTTTGGAGATATTCAGAAATTGACTGGACATGTTTCTGAGCATAAGATTGGACTTGCTTTGAGGGGGAGGTTGCATAAAACCACCTCAAAAGGTCCAACCTCAATTATTTTGTGATTCTTTACTTTGACTAACTATTGCAAAGTGTGTTTTTCGGTTTTCCCCTTTCTTTTTTTTGCAGTAACGTTTCTGATAGAGTTTGTAATAGTTGTGGGAGAGGAGGTCTATTGCAAAGAAAGGATATTGGAAAGATCTTTCCTTCCCTGCAAGAAGAGAGCTAGTCTAGCTGTTCCAGAATATTAACTCTTGGGTGCATTTTTCTCCTGAGGCAAAAGGTGCTTTCTAGTGGTTGCAGTAGGCGAGGATGTATTCTTGACTTTGAAACATTTCCAAGACATCCTCTCTCGTATAATGTTAAAACAAATGTTTGGAATAATTTCAGATTTGGGTTTTTTGCATGTCTTATTTAGAGCTCATTTGCTCTTTCCAGCAACCAGAAGGAGGTGGCTATAATGTGAATATTGCAGCAAAAAAATTTCCTCCTCCCTCTTTCAGGTGAAATAGATATTGTACTGCAGCCTGTAATAAAAATAGGTAACTGAAGGATCTTGCTAAATTCAATAAAAAAAGAAGTCGATCATTTTCACTGAGAACCTTATTTTGCTGACTTGGTCTCAGCCATCCCATGCTGATGTTGCAATTTCTAATCTGTCAGAGAATCCAGTGCTGAAGCACTGCAGAATACAAGATTCTGCTGCAGAACTGGTTTTCTTCAACTCAGCTTGCACTTAGTGGTGATGTGTCAAAATGTTTTATTAACTATAATAGTCAAGACTTGAGGCACTGTTTTATGGTACATCTTTTACATCCACTCATGTGAAGGACTTAATGCTTAATTATGATCTTAAGAAAAATTACTGTCTAGCTACACCTCTGTTTTTTATGTAAAAATGTATAACACTGTTGCATGGTCATCTCTTACATGCTTACTCATTCCCTTGTATTTATGTTTTTGTTTTTATTCCATCTTTTCATAGCCCTGGCAGGGAACAGATGACTCTACTGTTGAGATGTTGTTTCCTATGTTTAACTTCTAAACTGCTTACTTAGTATGGAGTCCTCCTGATCTGTGAATGACTTGAGAATGCAAGAGAATTTCATCTGGAAAAGTAGCTCTTGCGCTGATGTTTTTTGACAGTTTGGAGTAAACTCAAAGCTTGGGCTTATTCATTAAAGCTTAAACTAATACAAAGTTTTAATAGCTCTCATTTGCTCAAAAGGTATTATTAATTTATGTTGCTAAGAGAAGGGTTATTTCCTTTAATTGCGGGGAGTAGTTATTAATTTAGAGGATTCATTTTCTAGATTCTCCAAAAACACCTTTGCTTAACAGAAATAATGCATTTGAATAAGCCTAGATTCCAACAAATCTCCAGAGAGAAATAGCCTCATTATTAAGAATCAAATGGCGAAATTCTTTTCCAAAACCAGTTATCTGAACCCTTTTGTGATGATGATCAGGTTGTGGTAGGCTTTACGTGGTCATTTGAAAATTAAAGTTTGTGAAACAAAAACATCAAAAATCCATCCTGTGCAGGATGGGGTGGGCTAGTAGTGCACAGAAGGAATGCTTTCTCCCTATCATGCTACCTTCATTTCCTCACCTGTTTTTTCCTTGTTTTTGATACAATATTGTAAAATCTGTTTGTCTATATCAAGCAGAACCAACTCCAAGTCAGTTTGGGGAAAAAGGAAGTTAAAAGATGCTTGTAAAGCCTTGCTTATGGTTACTACAGCTTCATGGATGGTAATAGTTTTCATTTGAAATAGCATATTTTGCTAGAATACTACTATTACTACTAAACTGAGTGCTCTCCTTGTGAATTGAGTCCTTACATGTTTTCAATTTTACAGGGACAAATGCTGCATCCATCACCATTAAAAATGGAGGACCCTTTCCACGGGCTTGTCCAAAATGTAATATACATTTCAATCTTATGGATCCTCTAAAAAATCATATGAAGGTAAAATATTTTTGAGCTGGTAAGCATTAGAACAAACTTTGTGGGCTTCCCTTTGGTTCTGGAAGAGTGCCATGGTTTGGTAGGAAGCTAGTTTGGCTTCTGTCTGCTATCAACCAGAGCCAAATGCTCAAAGTCTTGCAGTCGTGGAGAGCAAGACAGGAGTAGGGGAGCTCTAAATCTTGCTACTTTTTGCCTCATTTTTACAATGTGCTGAAGCTAAGTGCCTATGATAATAGGCAGCCGGGTGACCCATATCTGTATAAGATTGTAGCTCACACAAAGATGATAATGTAAACTTATGTGTTATCTTGATGTATCACTTGGTACATCAAGATAGAAATACTTTATACTTAATAGATAAAAAAGTTTCTAAGCTGTTGGGAACAATTTCATCTGTAGTTCATACTCAAACACTGTGATAAACAAAACTTTCAGAGACTGAGCATCATTTCATCTGAATGTGAAACTACTTACTACTGTTTCTGGAAACATTGTTTCCTATGAAGTCCTTATTGTTTGGCAAAGATCCTCACAATTCTCAGGCATATGTATTTCATTTCAGGGACAGAAAAATGGCTTTGCAGTCTATATACAATGGGAATATCCAAAACAAAAAGGAGTATCAGCTACTGTATAACACAAATCTGTGAGGATCTGAGTTGCTGTTCTCACAGATGGTTCTGATTTACAGGGTTACGATACCCTAAACAGTAATTGCTGTCCTCTTCAGCTGTGAAACGTAATTAAGAAATACAGATAGCAGTGGAAAAAAAACCCAAGGGTTTTCTTTTTCTAATCATTATTTGTGAAGAATAGCTTTTGCACTGAGTACATCAGCTGCATGAAAGAACCATTGAAGAAGTGTGTTTACTTAGGAAACTGAGTTACAGTTTCACAGCAGGAAATTACTCCTTACCAGTAGGCTTATGGTAAGAACCATTATTCAGCAGGAGAAAAATACATTCTCTGAAAGATTCTAATTTCTATTGGAAACTTTATGGCATCTACATTATGAATTATGTTGTGCTTTTTAAGTGATAAGTTTCATAAGATGGCTCTTGGGCTAAGCATTCTTTATGTATACTTCAACATAAAGAAGCTTGAAGAGTGTCTATTATGTGACCCAGAATTCTGAATTTTTTAGTAATGCTGGAAAGAAGCTTCAAAAGTTTCAGCATACATTTTTCCCTAGGAAATAAAGGATAAAAGTTCCCATTGAGTTCTCAATAAACTTATGCTTGCCAGTCAAATAACTGCATGAGAACTGCTTTTTTCTTTCTTCTTATTAAATGTAAATGAAATAGAATTTTTTTTGCAAGAGTAAGGTAAGACTAGTATTATTTTCTTGATTAAATTTATCTTACGTAAACCTATGAACATCTTCCTCTTCAGTTTCCTAAAATAGAGAGTTTTATTACTTAAACACTAGTTAAGATTAGTCACTGTTGAAAATGGAATATGACTAAGGTCAGTGGGTCAGAGAATTAAGCTTTGCATCTAATTCTCATTAGTGCCTTCAGTTTTTAAAAGGCTGTTTTCATTCATGCAGGTTGGTAAGTGAGACTGAAACCTTTGTTTCTCTCTGTCTCATCTGTTTTCCCGGTTTGCATCCAGTATTGTTGTCCAGATATGGTAAACAACTTCTTCCCAGGAATGGTCAAAACAGAGTGTTTGAGCACAACAAGCAAGACCACTGAATCTGAGAAAGGGAAACTGATTATGTTAGTTAACGACTTTTATTATGGGAAGGATGAAGGTGACCTGCAGCAGGTACAACAGGAACAGAAGACTCATACGACATTTAAATGCATCAGTTGTCTCAAAGTTCTTAAAAATAACATAAGGTATTTGAACTAATTTCCTTAATTATTTGTTAACTACTTACAGTCCATAGTAGTCTCATGTATTAAAATTTTGTTTCTCGGGAGTAGAGTTCCTTTCATACTGAAAACTGATAATATTGGGTGACTAAACAGAAATTGAATTAATTTTTGCTTTTCATGTATGGCCATAAGTTGAAACCTTTTACAGATTAGAGTACAAATTTTAGTGGTATCTAACATAAACATGGAGTTTTGATAAGAGCAGTTGTAGGACTTTGGGGTTAGAAAGGGCAACATGAAGTATTTTACCATTTGCCATCTGGATTGATGGCGATATTGGTAGATGCGAGTGTTAATTCCCTTTAGGGACGCACAATGACTAATAGTCAGTAGTTCACTTATGTAACATCTGTTATTTTGTTGGAGTAATTTTACTTCCAAATGCTGATAAAACCCCAGTAAGCTGTTTTAGGAGGTAGACAAGTTTGTGTCATCGTTCCTTTGGAAGTTAAGGTCACTGAACTTTTTTACATGCACTCTTAAGGGAAGCTGAAGTAGCAGAATGTAAAATTGAAAAATGGACTATTGTTTCAAAGGGCGCAGTCTGCAAGTTAAAATGAACAGGTTTATGCTAACATTAGACACATATTATTGAAAAAACCAAGTTTTCTGTAATTAAAACAATGACATTTGCTATTAATCATTAAATAGGCACTATTTTCTACTCAGCATTATATTGTAAGCAATTGGTGCTATGGTGGCTATGTGTTCCACAGCAAGTCATTAAAAATGTACAAGCCCTTTTTAAAAAATTTCTTTAGGGTTGACTTTAACCATATAAATTTTGGCTGTAACTTTGTAGCTTTATTCCATACTTCTGTAACTTAAAAATTTTTATTCCAAGGTTTATTTTGCACCATTATGTATAGTGCGAAAAAAAAATACATATTACCTTTCTAATTCAAGTATAAGTTTTTTTGACTGAAATTCAGAAAAGCAGAATGATTCATCATGGTAATCTCCTGCTTTCTTTAAAAGATCTGTGGTTGAATATACCATTGCAATAATTTTCTGTTAAGGCATTATGCAGTAATAGTGTCAGTTCTCTTGTCTGCTTAGATAGAAACCTAGATAGACTCAGTTGGCTTTTTCTGGTTTTTTGCTTTCCATTTTTTAAGTGACTGCATGATATTACAAGCTTGAGCTCAAGAGACTATTCTTCTTGCTGATTTATTTTTTCCAGTTCCAAGGTCTGCATTCCTTTTGTGAGTGTGACCTACATTTAATAGTTCCACTGAAATTAAGTGCATTCAAAACAGGACTTTTGGAAGTTGAACAGTAGTGGGTTTGCAGCTAAGCTGTCCTTGTGCTGCTCCACCAGTCACAATGGTCTCCTGTTGCTGTTGTGGGTGCCTGGACTTCTCAGAATAGATTCCTCCTCCAGACAGGTGGACAGATAACAAGAAAAAGCTGGTAACTCAAAATAGTAACAGACCAGTTTCTCCCACTCTTTTGATGTCGGCAGCACAATGACATTTTTGATAACTGTCCTTTATAATTCAACATCAGGCCTAAATGCTTTAGATAATGCTCCTGGAACCCTTGCCATGGTTTCACATAGAACCATCATGTCCAAATTACAGATATGTTCTTGCTACTTGATAATTTTCAGCAGAGCTAAAGTTACACTTATTTTAGAATGTGGCTTTGAGATTGCTGGTGGTGAATGAAGTGTCAACAGTCGACCTGTTCTTGTGGTCTTTACTTATTTTCCTCTATTTCAAGACAAGAATTTTGTCTAAGCAAGCATGAAAAATTTAATAGATTGTTTTGTCTTAGAACATGTTTTAGACTTTCTATGTGTTCCTTCAAGTCAAGATTTCTTGTCAGGTTTAAGTTTGTTGCCTTTTTTTTTTTTTTGCAAACACTTACTACTTAGATTTTTTTAGAAGTCCTTAAAGAGTAAAGTTTCTAAACAATCCTGTGCATCTTGCATGTGATATATTATGTATAGGGTGTGTTAAAATGTAATTTTTTGCACCTGTTCACTATTAATTTAAAGGTTTATGAACCACATGAAACATCACTTGGAGCTTGAGAAGCAAAGCAATGAAAGTTGGGAAAGCCACACCACCTGCCAGCACTGTTACCGACAGTTCCCCACGCCATTCCAGCTGCAGTGCCACATTGAGAGCACACACACGCCTTACGAGTCATCCAGTGAGTTGGATCCTATCACACTGAACTTTTTTCTAAGCCAAAATTTTTAGGAATTGTCCAATTTTTATCTCCTGGTTTGTAATTTCAGAATAAAGCTATTGTACTTGAAGAATAATCTTGAGGTTTAATATAGGAAAAGAGCCCTTTTTCTTTTCTTTTAAGACCAATATATGTGCAAAAAAAAGTATTTAAAAAGCTTTGGGGTTTTTTCCTTTTTTCTTGTTTGTTTATTTGTTTATTTTTAATTGAAAGATTTACTTTAAGAACTCATGTTTAAGGCCCTTGCCTTCCTGGCTTTCTGAAAGTGTACGGGGAATTTCTTCTAAAGAGTAGAATAATCATTAGATTGCTTTACCTTTAGTGATATGTACAGTTCACATATGTGTATATGTATATATTATAATTTATCTATATATGACCCATATAAAATTTTTACTTTTTTCCTGTTTTTCTTTTTTTTCTAGCGATTTGTAAAATCTGTGAGTTATCATTTGAAACAGAGCCAGTTCTTTTGCAACATATGAAGGACAATCACAAGCCAGGTGAAATGCCGTATGTTTGCCAGGTATCTCAGAGAGACTTTTGTATTTAGATTACACCACTTCCCTGTCTTCACTGTCAATAAACTTGTAACAAAAAAGCTAAACTTTTTATTTCAGGTTTGCAGCTACAGATCCTCAGCTTTTTCAGATGTAGAAACACACTTTAGAACAGTTCATGAAAACACAAAACATTTGCTATGCCCATTTTGTCTCAAAGTTATTAAAATTGGAGCACCCTATATGCATCATTACATGAAGCATCAGGTAAGCAGGTCTTTTCAATCTTAAATGGTAGAAAAATGTAAATACACGTAAGGAATCTCGCTCTGAAAAAAACCTGATTTGTATGGTTGTTACTGGATAAGAATAGTTAATAAGAATATGTTAGAAGAATTTCAGAAGTCTTTAAGGGATATATTAGACTTGGTTTTGTGTGATAACAGCTCCCTTTTTAAAATAATCTCTGAATATCCTTGGAAGAATCTTCTTGCTATTTGGTGTCTTCATTACATTGTTGTGATTTGATTCTGCTTTTCTTGAGGTTGCTAGCAAACCTGCCACTAGTTCAAATAAAGAAAAAAGATAATGAAGTACTGTGTCTTGTAACTGGGAATCTGATTCCTCCTCCTCTTAGTACTGCCTCCTCTCATACTGCCTTGCACTTTTAAGTATCTAATTCCTACAGAGTATCTTCTCTTTGTACAGTATTAGGAGTTTGTTTAGTTGATGTTTTAGGAACTGCGTGAGCATTGCTTGAGACAAGCTAGGGCTAGAATTTTGTGTGTCTTGCCACTTGTGCTTACTGTAGATTGTCATTTATCTTTAAAAGAAAAAGGGAATATACCGTTGCACTAAATGCAGACTGCAATTTTTAACATGCAAAGAAAAAATGGATCACAAGACTCAGCATCACCGTACATTTAGGAAACCCAAGCAATTAGAAGGCTTGCCTCCTGGAACAAAGGTGAGTGCTCATGCAGGAAAACTTGAGGGGACAAAGGAAAAAAAGTCTTGGTAGAGAAAAGAGTGGAAGAGAAAGAAAGGCTTTTCTCCTTTCTCTTCACAAAGTGTTTGGGGTTGTATTGTTTTGTGTGTGTTGTGTTTTGGGTTTTTTTTCCTCACCTCTAAAACTAAAACTCTAAGAAATGCTCCTGTTTCAAGAATTGCCAGAATTGTTTCTTCCTGGTGATGTGTGGTTTTGCTTTCTGTCCCATTGTTGCATACACCTACATACATGCCAGTAGTCCAGCCAGAGCTGCTGCTTTCTTGAGTTAATGGTTAATTTGTCCCCTCCCATTCATGTGTTCTTGTCCTGGGAACTGCTTCTGCATCATTTCTTGTGAAAGATTTTTAGTGTATGGAAGGTGGTGGCAAAAGACCATAGAAAAATGCAAGACCTACTTCTGTATAGAATATATATGCTTAAAGCTGAGTTCACCAGGTCTACTTTAGGTTCACCATTTGAAGGTGTGTGAGGTAAACTTGGGTCCCCTCAGAGCACTTACACTGACTTTAAGTCATTCTTCTGTTTTTCAGGAAGGACCTACTTAGACTAGGATTTTCTTGTAGATTTTGGGACTTTTTCCAACAATTTTTTAGTAGAGTGTTGAAGTATATGTCCTTTCAGTTGCAGGGAAGGAGAAAATTTAACATTTTGATCAGCTCTCCACAGTTCATTGGCTGTAGAGTCAGGAAGGGAAAAGGACTGCAGTTGCTGTTGATTGTCTTGCTTGGCAGAAGGAATGTAAAACACCAATTCTTTACTCTATGACAGTACTTCAATTTTTTAAAGATTTCAGGGTCTTCATGACCTAATAAAATCTTAGATTATGTTAAAATTCTCATGTTAGTAGACCTTAACAGGATGCAAATGATAATACTGAAGAACCTGGAACCAGGTGTAGAAGATGAGGTGCTTCTAAACTGGGAGTATGGGTAAGAAGTATAACTAGAAGTCATGTTGTGAGTCAGAACCACATTTGGGAGGGACTTCACACATTACAAGGGAGTTCGAGAATACCCAATGAGAGGTCAGAAACCAGAATTAGTCCTTGGAGTTCTAGGATGAGCAGCAAGCCTATCTGAAGGGAGTAGACTGGCTCATCATGAGGCAACAAGACACAGGACTTTTTTGTTAAATCCAGGCACTGATGGAATGGTTTGATATTCTTAGTAGGGCTAATTGGCCTGACATTCTCTCTATGTTGTTTTTTGGGTTTTGTTTTTTGTTTTTTTCATTTAAGAAAGCAGGATATAGCCACTTGCAGCTCTGGAAAGAAAGCTGTTTTGTCATGACCAGCTATGTCAACCAAAATGAGCTTTTTAAGCATCCAGTAGGCTATTAGAGGTTAACTCTAGTCCAACAGTATTTTCAGTATTTTGTATTCTTCAAAGTAGTCTTTAATCAGGAGAGTTTCTTATGCTATGATTTGTGCTGTAAAGTGGCTTAAACTTTGAGACAAATAGATGTAGGAACTTGGAGAACTTAAATGTAAACAGAATTTTTTTTTAATTTCATACTCGTAGGTGACTATTCGAGCATCTTTGGGATCTCATCAGTCAGGATCATCAGCTACATCTTCTGTTAGTACAAGCAGTTCCACATTTCAGTTATCACCTAAACCTAAAAATACAACCACTAAAAATCATAACAGATCTAATACAAGTAAGTCA